>CM062295.1:778567912-779142556 GCA_031216915.1 Pictodentalium vernedei
AAAATTTCAATGCCCCTTTGGGACTATCACTCACAAAAACTTTCACTTGAATTAGCCCACTGGTTTTTGAGAAGTAAACCAAAACATGGTGTTGACGGACGACGACAGACGGAGAGCGATGAGATTAGCTTGACTTTGTCAAGATGAGCTAAAAATTATGAAAATAAAATACATGTACTGCATTTCTCAATAAATTACACAAAATTAATCTGTAAAAACGAAATAAAACAAGAGGTATGCATTGCAGATGCTGGGTCTCGTTTTTTGGTTGCTCACGCAAAACCAGCAGCAATGCTGAGGCTAAAAATGTGGGTGTGGTTGTAGGGATATATATATATGTAAATTATTTTTTTTAGCACGAAATCAAATTAAATTCTTTAAAATGCATTTGGGAGCAACAAATAATTGCCCAATTGACACCCCAGGGGGGTTGGGCAATTTCATCTAATTGATCTGGGGTTATTTCTTTTGGACAATAAAATCATTCTAGATCCTTCAAAATACATTTTGGAACAAAAACATTCACCTAAAAGACCAGATCCCGCCTCCCCCACCCCCTCCCCCCTCGGGGTGGGTGAAGAAGTGATAATAGGGGTAAATTTTCCTTTTCGCATTAAATCAATCTAAATCTTTCAAACACATTCACACACACACACAAACAAAAACAATCATCTAATTGAGCAGGACGAGGGAGCATATGGGTCATTTTTTCTGCCTAAAATCAATCTAAATCCTCCAAAACTCATTTTGAAGCCAAAAATGTTTTTTTAAAATTCATCCAGATTGCTCAACGTTTGTTCCGAGTTATCACACGAACGAGTTAAATATTCATACAAATCACAAATCAATTTAGTTAGGATTAGTGTTCAACCGATGATCGGAATCGGCCACCACAATCGGCCGATTTTGGGCAATCGGATGACAACGGCAACGGCTCCTGGAACATCGATCCAACCGATTGTTGCCAAGCATTTTGTGTTGATTCATTAACCGCATTTTATTATCTTCTGCAATTGTGCAATTGTTAATGTAAAATGATGTCAATGACACCATTCAATAAAGTTGAGAAACAACCACTTCTTAATCTCTCTGGACGCCCCTTTACGAGATATACAAGTTAAACGACATGTAACGCTTGCAATTGAGCGTACTTGTGGCAATCGCCAGTTCATACCAGAAAAGTGAAGGTTGCACTCCATTGACGCAACGCTCAATACAATTACCAGTCGCACGCACTTGGGCGGTAAACGCGTTTCTTAGAGCCACGTTTACCGCCCAAGTGTGCGCGACTGGTAATTTTACTGCGACCCCAGTCAACGAAGTTCAACACCGTGAAAAACAGTATTACAATCGGAATCGGCATCAAAACGGCCGATCGTGAGCTCAAATAACCGGTAATCGGTCCGTGACCATTTGTGGTAATCGTTTGAACACTAGTTAGGATAACTGTGGATTAAAAAATCGGACAGGTCTAGTTGCCAAACTTGATCAAGATATTGAGATCAACTGATAAAAAAAAATCAGCCAGATTGGTCAATGGTCAATGTTTGTTCCGAGTTTTCATGCTAACAAACTCAAAATTCATGAAAATCCATTAACTAAGGGGCATAATTCTGCCAAGAAACTTTGATCAAGGTGGAATTCTTGATTGGCTCCGTTCAACTTGGCCAAATAACTCAGATTACCAAGTATCATGAGAATCCATCCAGTTATGGCTGCCAACGCCGTACAACACCGTATGCCTGCCAACCTAGTCAAACTATAAGTTATATTTTTAGAAGACAAAAAACTCAACTAAAAATAGCAGCCAGCCACATTTAAAAACAAGAGGCCCCCACCCCCCCCCCCCCACAGGGTCGGAACGCTTATCTGATAAGTCATGCCCATATCATTCAGGCTGTCAGAACGGATTTATGATGATCATATAAAATGTGCATGTCTTTCATTTTTTTCATCATTAATTACTTCAGTACAACAGTTACATATATTTAATTATTTATTGGTGTTTATTGTCATTGTCAGCATCTGGGCAATATCATGACTTAACATATAAGCATAAAATGATGTTTTGCCAATCGTTTATGCCCATGTTGCCCACTGAATGAGGGACTGCATCCCAGCGGCTTCGGTTACCAGGTCCTATTCTACTTAGAAAACATAATGTGTTTACCTCAGTAAATGAGCACTGCTTTATTGCCCAGTGTTCGCACGAGGAACAAGAGATACAATAAGTGCATGAAATCCTGATCAGCTCATTTCTGTCAGGTATAATATGAGATCTCTTTTGATAAAATTTTTTGAAACTTTAACCCTTTACCTAACGTGAAAAGCAGAAGACACTTGCAAAAAAAATTCTCGAATAACTATTTTTTTTCATTTTTTGTCTCAAAAACATAGGTTATGACCCCTCGTTGGAACGAGCTCGTTCCAACGAGGGGTCATAACCTATGTTTTTGAGACAAAAAATGAAAAAAATAGTGAAAATTAATTGGCGATTTTTGAGAATAGCGCTGGCCGGTTTTGGCCGTTACGTTGGGTAAAGGGTTAAAACAAAACTGGCCAAGTTTGACTGAAAATAGAATTAAAGGGTGACATGTTATTTTCTGACTTCACCACCACCCAACACCCCTCATCTGATGACCCCAACCAAATACCATTCAAGTTGCATGCCTGGAACAAATACAATTTGGGGCTCCTTCCAAAGTATCAATGAGTTTGTTCCTGTGAGGTCTAATATGATATGTCTTTGTTGATTTCTTTTGGAAATGTTATTTAAAAAAAATGGCCAAGGAAGACTGAAAAGAGAATGTATTGGGTGAAGTGTTATTTTGTTATTTTCTGACTCCACCACCACTACAACACTCTCCTCTGTTGACCCTGAATACCAGTCAAGTTGCATGCCTCGAAGAAATGCAATTTGGTGCACCTTCAAATGCTAAATAGCAAATACAATGAAGCCCACTTAATTGGTTCTCTCTTAATTGAATATCCCTGTTAACTGAATAGTATTTCAAAACACAAAACCATTTACCATACCTTCAGTACATATTCGACCTGTAAATTGCATACAGGTTATGGAGCAAACTCCTGTCAACTGAATAACAAATGCTGTAATATGTTGAGAAATTACTCTGAAAATCAACAAATTTCCCTTGTTTATGGACCTTTTTTGCCTCAGTACGCCCAATACAGTCATTCATTCTATTATATCTTGTTTGACAGATTTCGAGCAAGCTATAATTGAAATAAATGCCCAGTTTATCTGTAGAATACAGAAAAGTAACCAAGCGGCTATTCAAGTAACCAAGCGGCTATTCAAGTAACAGGGTTCCACTGTATAAAAAGATTTGACTGAATGGTTTAGTAGAAAAAGTTCTCCAAAACACTTGGAATACTTCATGCCAACTTGGAATCATTCATCGTGCACCCCATAATGTTGGCCGACATTCCCCGTAAGTTACAGACATCTGCACCCCACGTTATTCAGCTCCTACTATACAATATGCTAACTTGGAATCATTCATTGTGCAACCCATAATGTTGGCCAATATTTCCTGTAAGTTACAGACATCTGCACCCGGCATGTTATTCAGCCCATAATATAAACACACTAACTTGGAATCATTCATTGTGCAACCCATAATGTTGGCCTACATTCCCCTAAGTTACAGACATCTGCATCCCACATGTTATTCAGCTCATAATATAAACACACTAACTTGGAATCATTCATTGTGCACCCCATAATGTTGGTCGACATTCCCCTTGAGTTACAGACATCTGCACCCCATGCTATTCAGCTCTCCTTAAGATATAACTGAATAAATGCCCAGTTTATCTATAGAATACAGGGAAGTAACCAAGTGGCTATTCCAGTAACAGAGTTCCACTGTATCAAAAGATTTGATTGAATGGTTTAGTAGAAAAAATTCTCCAAACACTTGGGATATTTCATGTCATTCTTGAACTCTTTAAACCCCAACGGCAACTCCTGTAGCCCTGTAAATGCAGGTAAATAAGATTTTGTGGAAATCATTTTCTTGTGCCTCAAGTTGTCAAAAAGTAATTATTTGGTCAGTCAAAAACCATTAGAATTCAGCTGGTATGCCAAACTCTCCAATATTAATGAATGCCTATGGAGAACGAGAATATGAGTTCGGAAAAAATATTTATATATTGATGTTTAATGTCATTGTCAGCATATGGGCTATATCATGACATAACATAAGTATAAAGACAAGTTTTGTGAATCGTTTATGTTGCCCATTTACTGATGGATTGCACCCAAGCGGCGTTGGTTACCAGGCCCTATTTCACTGGTGGAGGAAAACAAATCTACCTCAGTAGACATGATGACCTTCACTTCCCGGGTGTCCTGAGGTCGGGTGGGGTGGGGGTTTGTGATTTGGGTGGGTGAGTGAGCTTGGGAAAACAAAGTAATTTTTAATCTCAATAAAGTTTTGGTGTGATTATGGTTGTATTAGCAAAGGTTGGTTAGATGAAAGTTCATAACTGCTTAATTGTTTATTTATTTACAACAACCCTTTATCTGAGTTTTCAATTTAAGTTTTTTTCACTTCAGGATACTTTGAGAAAAACTATTTTGTTATTTATTAGTGTTTATTATGATTATTGACAGCAGCTGTCACTATGTATGACCACACAATGACAATTTTTTTTCAAAAATAATTTACAGTAAACTATGAAAATGTTTTTTAACCTCAGATAAAACTTTTGAAAACTTAAAAAGTTGTAAAGCCCTATCATTCAATGACATGCTGGATGTGACGTAACTTTACCCCTTTAAATAGCCCGAGTTACAGACAAAAGAATTTTTTTCTTGTTAATCACTTTTTGTTTTCAAGAATACCCAATATGACCCCTCACTGTAACAAGTTCAATGGTCAAATTCCAATGACGGGTATCAGCTATGTTCTGATGCCAAATTTAAAAAATATGAAAAAAGAAAGCCAAATTTTATTAACCGCACTGTCTGCATTTGAGTGAATAGTTAAGCATCTTGTATTGGAATAGGTATCAAGTGATAAATAGACTCAACTTGACCGCCAGTTAAAAGCGAAATTTATTAAACATATGCGTTAAAATAGGTCTGTACCTCTCCAGAGGCTCGGCCCAAATATATTTTACTGAACTCATTCCGTAAATCTCACTGTAAATCCAGGACTTGGAGACTCTTTACTAAGCCTTCTTACTACATGGGTTGATATATATGGTTTGATTCAAATACCGAAATTTCCCTTGTATAGCAAGTAGCAGATACAGTTAAAACTAGAAGTCCTGTCACCAACTGTGCGCTTATTTAAGCTTAATTGCGCGTAGGAATTGCACGCAATTTCCATATCGAATGGCACCCAAAGCACGGCAGTTTCTTGTGGTTACGCATAGCAAGCACAAGCAATGTTTCCGCCAATGGACCTCTGGGTTACCCGAAGGTCCATTGGCTGAAAAATTGCTTGTACGCAGGTCATATGATACCTTACTATGGTTATAACGCGCAGATTAATGCGCAGATCGACGCGCTATTTGCGCGCATTTCATAACAGGACTTCTAGTTTTAACCGTACTACCAACCTGACATTGGGCAAAGATTTTATAATTCTATCCACATATAATTAATTTCCTTCCAAACAAGTCCGTAACTGAATATAAGAAACATAAAATGTTCCACATAATATTTTACAGCTGGCGTCTATAAAAGATTGCAAAATCATGTTTTCAACAAAAATAAAACATTCCGCAAACACCAAAAAATGGGTTCCCTTACAGAAATATTAAATGAAAGTGTCAATGACACCGTAGCTTAACTTGTATGTTGTGTTTGATGAAAAGGATAATGTTCAATGTTTATGAAAGGATTATGAAATAAAACAAGAATTGTGATAATTGGGAATATGTTCATTTCTGTTCCCTGCATACTATGGTTTTGATAAAAATAACATGAGGTGTACACTGCACTAAAGAGCTGGGGGTGGGTTAATATGACCTCACAGTTAAAGTATGTGGTCCTCACAGTTAACGTATGTCAACGAAAGTTACTGAGTTACAGTGAAATTATTCCAAAACGAGTCATCCTATCACGTTACATTGAAATTCCTTCATAAACGTGGCCCGTAGACTGTGCTAAAGGTTTTCGGGCTTCAGTCTTGTGAAGC
Organism: Pictodentalium vernedei; assembly: GCA_031216915.1. Lineage (NCBI taxonomy): Eukaryota > Metazoa > Mollusca > Scaphopoda > Dentaliida > Dentaliidae > Pictodentalium > Pictodentalium vernedei. Next base: position 778,574,086 of record CM062295.1, read on the forward strand.
CATGATGGTAGATCGATTGCAACTAAAAGGGGACGTCTTCATTTCGGCATTATACTTAGTTATTCTACTAAGTTACAATAAAATCCCTTCACAAATACGACCTGTAGCCTGTACTAAAGTTTTTCTGGTTTTGGGCTCGCGAAGCCATCATGGTTGAATGATCGTAACCAAAAGGGGGCGTTGTCATCTGGCATAATCTGTGCTAAAGGTTTTCGGGCTTCGGGCCCCTGTAGCCATCACAGTTGCCCAATCGTGTCCAAAAAGGGCTGTTCTCGTCTAGACATTATATGAAATCAACATACCAAGTTACAATGGAATCCCTTCACAAAATGACCTGAAGACTGTGCTAAAGGTTTTCGGGCTTCGGGCAGCCATCATGGTTGAATGATCTCAACCAAAAGAGGACATTCTCATCTGGGCATCATCTGGAGTGATCCTACGAAGTTACAATGAAATTTCTTCATAAATATGACCTGTAGACTGTGCTCAAGGTTTTCGGGCTTCGGGCACCTATAGCCATAACATGTCACCAATCACGACCAAAAGGGGATGTCATCATCTAGGCATTATATGGAGTCAAACTAACAAGTTACAATGAAATTCTTCCATAAATACGACCTACAGACTATGGTAAAGGTTTTTGATCTCGGGCAGCCATCAAGTCATTTAGACATTATTTGGAGTCATCCTATACCAAGCTACAATGAAATCCCTTCCTAATTATGACCTGTAGACTGTGCTAAAACTTTTTTTGATTTCGGGCCCCTCTAGCCGTCGCAGTTGCCCAATCGTGTCCAAAAGGAGACGTTCTCATCTAGACATTATATGAAGTCAACCTACCAAGTTACAATGAAATCCCTTCATAAATATGACCTGTAGATTGTGCTGAATGTTTTTGGGCTTCAGGCTCGGGCAGACGTCATGGTTGAATGACCGCAAGCAAAAGGGGACATTCCCATTTGGGCATCACCTGGATTGATCCCACGAAGTTACAATGAAATCCCTTCATAAATATGACCTGTAGACTGTGCTCAAGGTTTTCGGGCTTCGGGCACCTGTAGTCGTCACATTTTGAGTTGACCAATCGTGACCAAAAGGGGACGTCATCATCTCGGCAATATACCCAGGCAACCTGACAAGTTACAATAAAATCCTTTCATAAATATGACCTATAGGCTATGCTAAAGGTTTTCTGGCTCGGGCAACCATCAAGGCTGAATGATCGCGATCAAAAGGGGACGTTCTCATCTAGACATTATTTGGAGTCATCCTACCAAGTTACAATGGACTCCCTTCATAAATATGGCCTGTAGACTGTTCTAAAGGTTTTCGGGCTCCGGGCCCTTGTAGCCGTCACCGTTGCCCAATCACATCCAAAAGGGGACTTACTCATCTAGACATTATATGAAGTGAACCTACCAAGTTACAATGAAATCCCTCCATAAATATGACCTGTAGACTGTGATAGAGGTTTTCGGGTTTTGTACCTCGGGCAGTCGTCACGATTGACAGATCGCGCCCGAATGGGGAAATGCTCATCTAGACATCATACGGAGTTATCCTACCAAGTTACAATGAAATCTCTCCATATTAAACATGACATGCAGTCTGTGCTAAAAGTTTTTGGGTTTCGGGCTTGGGCAGCCATCACGGTTAACAGATCATGACCAAAAGGGGACGTTCTCATCTAGTCATTGTACAGAGGCATCCTACCAAGTTACAAGTTACAATGAAATCCCTTCATAAATACAACCTGTAGACTGTGCTAATGGTTTTCGGGTTTTGGGCTCGGGCAGCCATACCGGTTGACCGATCACGACTAAAATGGGACGTTCTCATCTAGACATGACCCCAAAACGGCATATGGAATTTCGTGGTGATTAGACAAGAAGTACGGGGTGTAGCCTGTGATAAAGGAAAATGTGAACAGACTCACAGACTAACAGACTCACAGACTAACAGACTTCCGTACGCGTGATGGCAATAGCTTATCTCGACTGTGTCAAGTTAAGCTAAAAAAGATTGCTGGAAGCTTGTGGAGTCAGTTTGCGCAAACTAACACTGCAAGCTTGCACAACCGAACACGTCAATTGTGTGCACAAAAATGTTATCTTACAATAAGCTAGCAATGTTTCATGTTCAAGTTTATTCTAAGATAATAAGCCTGCGCAAGCTAACTTTCAACTGCACATGAAACATTGCAAATTCAGTTGTTAGCTTGTGCAAGCATGCAGCTTTACCTTATGCAAGCTTGCCGAGTCTTTTATTCATTTATTGGTGTTTAAGATTACTTTTAGCTGCATAAGCTAATATAACAACAAGACAAGTATAATGTATAGCTTAGTGCAAGCTAACTCGGCAAGGTTTCTAGAGGCTTCTACAGTTAAAACTAGAAGTCCTGTCACGAATAGTGCGCTTATGTAGGCTTAATTGCGCGTTGAAATTGCGCGCAATTGCCATATCGAATGGCATCCAAAGCACGGCAGGTTCTCCTGGTTACTCATAGCAAACACATGTAATGTTTCTGCCAATGGACCTCCGGGTTACCCGGAGGTCCATTGGCTGAAACATTGCTTGTGCTCAGGCCATATGTACAGAATTTGCTAGCTTTACTTGGGCCATAACGCGTACATTAACGCGCATATCAACGTGCTATTTGTGCGCATTTCATGACAGGACTTTTAGTTTTAACTGTATATTACACAAGTTTGTGAAAGCTTGCACTGTTAGGTATACAAGCTTGCAGTGTTAGCTTGTTATTTATTATTCATTAGTGCTGAGCACCACATTTATAATTAAGTTTATATCTACAGTTAAAACTAGAAGTCCTGTCCCGAATTGTGAGCTTATCTAGGCTTAATTGCGCGTAGGAATTGCGCGCAGTTGACATATCGAATGGCATCCAAAGCACGGCAGGTTCTCCTGATTACTCATAGCAAACACAGGCAATGTTTCTGCCAATGGACCTCCGGGTTACCCGGAGGTCCATTGGCTGAAACATTGCTTGTGCACAGGCCATATGTACAAAAAATTTGATAGCCTTACTATGGTCATAACACGTAGATTAACGCGCAGATCGGCGTGCTATTTGTGCGCATTTCATGACAGGACTTCTAGTTTTATCTGAAGGCGATAAAACAGTTTTGCCTTTAAAGACACTTTTGTTAAAATCCAAAGACACTTTATGGTGAATGAAGAGGAAAGACCAATCACACGGAAACATTACAATACTTATAGTGATTATAATGTGAGGTCATCCTGTGTTTAGAGAATGCTAACGATAAAAATATGGTAAAAAGTGTAATTACAAAACTGTAAAAGTTCAATAGCCTTGCAATATCAGTTTTAGCCTACACAAGCTTGCAATGTGAGCTTGAAAAACTGTTGAACTCATTCCAAGTTTCTCACAAGCTTACTCTACTGCCTTACTTCCAATTAACAACAATTATTGATAATTCTTCCATGTAACCAACAAGAGGCCCCATGGGACCTTAATCGGCCACCTGACATATTAGCTCAAAGAAGTATTTTAGGTCACATTCAGCTACAGTTAAAACTGGAAGTCCTGTCACGAATAGTGCGCTTATCCTAGGCTTAAATGCTCGTTGGAATTGCACGCAATTGCCATATCGAATGGCATCCAAATCATGGCAGGTTCTCCTGGGTACTCATGGCAAACACATGCAATGTTTCTGCCAATGGACCTCCGGGTTACCCGGAGGTCCATTGGCTGAAACCTTGCTTGTGCACAGGCTATATGTACAGAATTTGATAGCTTTACCATGGCCATAACGCGTACATTAACGCGCAGATCGACGTGCAATTTGTGCGCATTTCATGACAGGACTTCTAGTTTTAACTGTATGATATACCAACTATCACTTTATCAAAAGTAGAGTGATGAAGCATCAATTCATCAAAATAATAGCACGTTGATATGCGCGTTATGACCCAATTAAAACTATCATATTCTGTACATATGGCCTGTGCACAGGCAATGTTTCAGCCAATGGACCTCCGGGTAACCCGGAGGTCCATTGGCAGAAACATTACATGTGTTTGCTATGAGTAATCAGGAGAACCTGCCTTGCTTTGGATGCCATTCGATATGGCAATTGCGTGCAATTCCAACGCGCAATTAAGCCTAGATAAGCGCACTATTCGTGACAGGACTTCTAGTTTTACATGTAACTGTATCACTATACGATCCCCACGATTCTATACAGTTAAAACTAGAAGTTCTGTCCCGAATTGTGCGCTTATCTAGGCTTAATTGCGCGCAATTGCCATATCGAATGGCATCCAAAGCACGGCCAGGTTCTCCTGATTACTCATAGCAAACACAGACAATGTTTCTGCCAATGGACCTCCGGGTTACCATTGGCTGAAACACTGCTTGTGCACAGGCCATATGTACAGAATTTGATAGCCTTGCTATAGTCATAACACATAGATTAACGCGCAGATCGACGTGCTATTTGTGCGCATTTCATGACAGGACTTCTAGTTTTAACTGTAGTCATGGCTCATCTACACTCCAGTGACATAAAGTCATAACAATATTCTAGTGCAAATGTTAATGATTATTATCATACAGTAGTCTTTCCGACTGGATCCGGTTCTACCAACTGCAGACAAGCACTAAAAAACTTCAAAGAGTTGTTATGCCACTGCAGTTTGAAAGGCATAATTGATGGAAAACACTAAGGAATGGATTTGAACAAACTGGAATCTGCCTGAATATTGTATACCAAATATCAAACAGTTCTGAATGGTTCATTTGACGAGCATGGTTAAAGACTGTTCCTCACATTGCCCTATCTTAATATGTTAAACTTTGGGATCTCACAAGATGCCCAAATATGAATTCAGAGAATTGATTTGAACAAACCTGATTGTGACCACCTATGAACGGTGTACACAAAATATCGAAATATTTTCACTTGCGAATTTGAAGATTTTTAAAGAATTTTCATCATACAGCACTAAATCCAGGCACCAACAGGAGACCAAATATTAACACTGTGACTTGATTTGAACAAACTTGAATCTGAGCCCCCTAGATATGTCGTATACCAAATATCATGAAAGGAGTCTGACTTGTGGACCTGAAGCTTTTTAAATAAATATCCTCATATAGCATTAGTTGAAGTTGAAATTTGGGCTCCAATAGAAAGCCCAAATATTTACCAAGATCCCCAATTTAAAACAAGTTAAATTCCCCCTCCACAGTCCCCACCCAAGAAATGTTGTATTTGTTTATTTATTATTGGTGTTTTAAGGTCACATACTTATGCACAATGGCTAATCGTGACCGTGACTGTTTTACGGGCGGAGGAAGCCGGAGTACCTGGAGAGAACTACCGAGCAACGACGAGCAACTGTCAGCTCCTCAACATTCTAACTCGGTTCAAGCTCTGCTCAAGCAGGGTTACAGCGGAAGACATGTGCACCATCGACGTGTTATACGCCTTAGCACACGGCGTCATCGTGTCCCCATGTAGGCAATCAGGATAAAGTGTCTTGCCCAAGGACACAACACGGGTCGTCCCGGATGGGGATCGAACTCGGGACCTCTAGCACAGAAGTCCAGCAGTCTACCACTGAGACACCGAACACCCCATCTGATATTTAACCCTAGGAGGGCTGGATTCATGGGTGTTTTCCTCCCGGTAACCAGTTTGGGGATTCAAACTCTCGACTACCCCCCCCCCCCCCAAAAAAAAAAAAAAAAAAAAATTCTTGATCAACAGTCCAATGAAAACACACACAAAATTGTCTAATTATTGACACAATGGCTTTTGACGAGATTTCATCATCCCAAATAAACCAGTGGAACTTTATTTTTGGGTTGTTTAAGTCAAAATTGCTGTAAATATGCTCTGAAAAAAAAATCTTGAAATTTAAAAATCCATTCTCAAAAAAAAGTTCAAATTGATTTTTTGGTAAAGTTTAAAATGCTGACTCAGAGGCCCTAGATTTGCTCTTGAAGCATCCAATTTTCAAAATATTCCTGGTGGAGGCCCTCACCTACAGAAGGAGGCAACCCCTTCCCATACCCTCTTCCACACCAGGCCTGCAACATTCAGGATATGCCTACGGCATATCATGCACTCAAAACAAGTGTCCCCAAATAATCCCTGGATCCATCACTGTTTAACTTACGTGAGTGATTACTCGCCCTCATGAGGGCCATTTTTCTAAATCTGTGGCCATCAAACCAATTTATACCATTGCCAACTGTAAAGGACTTCCACCGAGGCATTGGTTACTGGGTCCCATTTTACCAGTGACACAAAGCTTGTTTACCAGGGCTCAAAATAAGCGGTGTCGCGTCGCTTTTTGCTATGCAAAACTTGCAAAAAGCTACACAATGTTCAATTATGTATAGCATTTTGCGATACAAGATAATCAACTGCAGCCTATTAGGCTGCAGTTGATTATCTTGTATCGCAAAATGTAAATGAAAATTTGCAAACAAATTTGAAAACTAGTTCACTGATGCTTCACTTCTGATTGTGAAACATTCCAGGCATAACTCAGATTAACTCTCCATCAAGCATCATTAGCAACTTCATATGTAAGATGAATTCTATTGGTTTAAATTCTTCCTGTTTTTACAACATTTTGCATAAAATGTCCATTAAAAATAACTTCAAGCCCATCAAATTAAAAATCCCAACTTCCATTTTGAGAACTCTGTTAAACAACCACGACGTCATTTGAAAATATCCAAGTCCATGCAACCCTTAAAGGCAGTTCAGTTAAAAAAAAAACATAGTAAATGTTTCATGTGTTGCAGGTCATTTGGAAATGCCCAGAAATGGATGGAAACTATTCTATCTACTTAGAAGAATTCAATACAAAACAGCATAACATAACTCCGGTATACAAAAATGGCTATGCAATTTTTACAAAATGCTATTCATTTTTGGGAAATGTGTAGCATTTTGCTACGCATAGAAAAAAAGTTATTTTGAGCACTGTTGTTTACCACAGTGAACAAGCACTGTTCCAGTTCCCACAGGGACGATGGTTGTATGAGACACTGGAAATGGAGGATGATTGCATTATGAGGAAGAATATACATGTAGATGGAATTGGGAAGTATATACAATACATGATCAAATCAAAATTCCACCCACTACATTGTATAAATTTACTATATCGAGGAAAAGCATAAAAAAACACAAGCAAATTTTCAGATATTTGATATATTTGATATATATTTTATTCACCAGCATACAAATTTATAAAAGACTAAACATAAAGTACATGAAATCAGAACATTTACAATATATAAATGCAGTTGACACTATATTACAAATCCGTCAGTACTTCATTCGTATACTGGTAGGGTAAGGCATAGCCAGATTGGCTGTCTTCCTGCCTTCCCTCATGTAGGAAAGAGATAGAGCATTGAGATATGAAAGAGAAAAATAGAGTGAAATAGAAAGACTAAGGGGGTAGAAAAAATGAAGAAGTTCTAATGCAACATGGTAAATTCCCATTATCTTCTTTTAAGAATAGCTCGAATAAATCATGTGTTGGTGATGCGAGTGGTGGTCGGAGCCCAGTTGAGCTAGGCACATGAAACGGACTTCACCATTCCTTTATTTATGCGTATACAGAGTGAGAGGCAAACTGCTAATAAAAAAAAATAAAAATAAAAATAAAAAAAAAAAAAAAAACATGGGGAAGACCGAATCAAAAGCCAGATTAACCTGATGGTCCATTACAGTAATTTTGCTAGTGGTTTTTGTGTCCTTTCTTAGAAATCAAGAAATTTCATTTGGGTGGAAAATTCACCTGCTGGTCAGCCTGGGTGATTAGGTCATAATCCACCCTCCATGTACTGCAAGGATACAGAGGGGTACAGACAGCAACAATTTATGCCATATATCACCTGCACTGCAGTGTGCTCAGACACTATTATTTAAAAAAAAAATATCAGATAACCAGTCAATAACCAGCGGAAACAAATGATTAACTCAATTGTGAATTGGATGAGTGGACCGCAAATCACCAGGTATTCTTCTGCCGCCCAAACCTTGACATTTGGAATCTTTCACTACGGCAGTGTATTGCCATCGAAAAATTTGATTGCTTAGGCAGTTATACTGTGGCATTTTTATCGAAGACGCATATGTAAATCGTCATTTCTATAATGTTGGTGCAGTACATGATTAAGTACACATACTAAACCTAGTTCCCTCTATTTCTGCATCGATTTAAAATCTAAAGCAATATTACTGCTTGGGTGGTGGAAGCTCATATTTGGGCTTTATTCTGAAGTTCAAGTACTGCAACTTACATGCAAAGGCTTCATATTCTTTGGATGCATTTTACATTAACAACGAAGTGAAATTATTTTGTCTGTCTTTCGATTTGCCTTGTTACAATTTATGGGAGAGTGTCTGTAGGCACTCTTCCATAGATTGTAACAGGGCAAAGCCACAACAAATTTTAATGACCAAAAATAACATAGCATTCTGCGAGTTAACACATACTTTGATTACCTTTTGTGCTGTTGCTCCCAAACTTTTGACATCATATATCTGTAGGAGCTGGGTCGATGGAGACCAACTCACCTGTGTATTCACTACAGCAACTACTTGCCAACGCAAAATCAATTTACTGCAGCTTTTCCCTACGGCAATGCCATTTGCTGAGGTAAATTTCAAGGGCTGTCGCCAACTCGCCATTGGTACAGATCCAATCAATTGGGGATTTAACTGCATTTTACAGTATGGGGTGTGTGAATAGATACTATTTTTAGTTCATGAGCTGGTATATGTTCATCTTGTGCTTTTCTAAAAAAAACTCATCAAATACCTCTACAAGTAGAATCATAACCCGAGACTTTTTTATTATTGATTTCTTCTGTATTATTTGATGTCTTACCACCTGGAACTATCACTTATTTGAACATGAAACTTTTGACTAGAAGGAAGGAGAATTTTCTGAACATAAATGGGGATCAATTGAGCTGAATCTCATTGCAAAAGAGGCCCATAACCGGCCTCACAAACACCCAAGAGGAATGCCTGATCATTCATAATCCACTAATGACATGTGCAATGGTCTGTTTGGATATAATAGAGCACATTCATACTTTCTGTAAAATCCAATCCTTACAGTTAATACTAGGAACCCTGTCCCTAACTGTGCGCTTTTCTGGGCTTAATTGCGCGTGTGTATTGCGAGCAAATGCCATATCGAATGCCATCCAAAGCACAACAGGTTTCCCTGGTTACTCATCGCAAACACAGGCAATGTTTCTGCCAATGGACCTCCGGGTTACCCGGAGGTCCATTGGGAGACACTTTGCTTGTGCACAGCCCACTTGTACAGAATTTGATAGCTTTACTATGGTCATAACGCGTATATTAACGCGCAGATCGACGTTCTATTTGTAACACAGCATATTCATACATGTAGTCTCTGTAAAATCCAATCCTTATAGTCCCTTTCGATGAACTCGGATGAAGGATCTCATGGAACAGAACTTTGCTTGAAGTGAAATGCATCAGTGCTGAAATGGTTAACCGGATAATCGGTTTGAAACCGGTTACCTACTTAACCCAATAAAAAAAACGTCAACCGGTTATCCGAAATAGCGATAGTGATCGTCATTCCACGGTTAAAACGTAGTAAATCTGCCGTTTCTCCTTTGGGATGTATTACACCTCGAAGCAGCGCTGTATATATTGAGAAATAATCGACTTTGGCGTTCAAGACTTCGTTAATGATCGGCAATTTCCGTGAGTGTTGAGTAACCGCAGAAACTATTCCGTAGTATATATACAAACGAACGTTGTCGAGTACTCGACAACGTTCATTTGTATACACACTACGGAATAGTTTCTGAGAATACTGCTTTCCAATTCCTATAGTTTTGATCCCAGCTTCGGTGAAATAATGGCTACGGTTAACCGGATATTATCCGGTTACAGCACTCGGTTAGTCAGTTGTGAAAATGAGCCAACCGTTTCAGCCCTAAAATCCATCGTCATCAAGTCATTTACTTATTGGTGTTTAAGGTCACTTTTTGCAGATATGGCTAATTGTGACCGCAGCAAAGGTGTAAAGTCAAGTTTATCAATCGTTTAAACATTATGCTGCTCATTTTAGAGAACTTCCACCCCTGGCACTGGTTACCGGGTCCTATTTTACAAGTAAAATAGAACTTGTTTACCATAGTAAACAAGCACTGCTTCACTTCCTGGGGTTCCCATAGAGGAATTTTTAAAAGTTACTATTCGATGTTGAAGAATTCAAAATGAAGATTCAAATACTTATTTAAGCCTAAAGAAATTTAAAATCTGTTTCTGAGACCCTCCCACGTGGTCCTTTTGGTTGCAGCGTGCTATCTTTCTACAACCAATGTAAACTTAAAAAAGAATAATTAAATGGTTTATGTCTGATATTTTACCCAAGTTAAAAAATGATAAATTTGTCTCTTGGGTGCAAGAAGGCTTTGTAATGCTTTAGCATTTAGCATTGCAAAGTCTTGTTGCACTCAAAGGGACGAAACACACCACCACCCATTTTCTTCCATAGATTATGAGGCCTAAAACATAAACCAAGAACACAAACTTTTGATGGCAACGAATAATTATAGAAATAAAAAATAAAAGAAAAAAAATGCTCACCCCTGTGAAATTTTACAAATAATGGCTTGAGAAACAGATCTACTTTGTGTGGCCTTATTTATACTAATTCAACTCAACAAAATAAAAAAAATAAACGTCCCCAACCTGTAACATACAGACACAATATACACGTGGGCATGGCAGTTCGAAATAAAAATGGCGTTCCCACTCATCCGGACCTTGACATTTTGCCCCAACAGTCCACCTTTCTGTTGGGGCAAACAGAGCCTATAAGATAAAGCTAATATATAAAACTAATTAACACTAATTAACACTAATAACAGTATTGATAGAGTTATATATGTTGGTTCAAATTTTAACGCAAGTAACTGACCGTATATACTTAACCTGTTGTGGAGAAGATTTCACACACATCCACAATATTGAAAATCATGATGTGGCCTTGCCCTCTGTCTGACTTGTTTGTGGGTTGACCCTCTATTTACAAATCTACTGCACTAATCCACACAATTTATAAATTGGGTTTTAAAAAACATTTTTCCAAAAAATTCTACAAAAACATATTAGGCGACATCTCAATGGCATGAATTTACTGTGTTCATTCCATTGAAGAGTGACATTTTTGTATCGATATTTTTTTTTTAAAAATTGGAGAAAAAAAAAGTTTACAAGTTCAATAGATTAGCAAAAGTGCTAGACGTCATTTCGATGGTTGTCAGTGGTTCCTTAGCTTTTACCCAGAAATTGTAACAATTAGTCGCCATAACCAGTGATGTGGACCCACCCACCCATCCCCCCACCAACCCGCTAAAAAAATAAATTAATAAATACAAAAATAATTGAAAGTGTCAATGACACTGTAGCTTACACGTAACTTGACTGTGTGTTGCGTTTGATGAAAAGGATAATGTTCAATGTTTATAATTATGATAATTGGGAATACGTTAATTTCTGTTCCCTGTATGCTATGTTTTTAATAAAATAATATGAGGTGTAGACTGTACAAAACAAATGAGGGGTGGGTTAATGTGGCCCTCACAGTTAAGGTATGTGGCCCTCACAGTTAAGGTATGTCAACCAAAGTTACAAAGTTACAGTGAAATTATTCCAAAACGAGTCATCCTATCAAGTTAGAATGAAATCCCTCCATAAATATAGCCTGTAGACTGTGCTAAATGTTCTCAGGCTTTGGGCCTGTGTAGCCATCAGGGTTGACCGATCGCAACCAAAAGGGAACGTCCTAATCTAGGAATTATACCGAATCATCCTGTCAAGTTACAATGAAATCCCTTCATAAATACAGCCTGTAGTGTAGACTGTGCTAAAGGTTCTCTGGGTGGGGCTTATGTGGCCATCACAGTTGACCAATCACGACCAAAAGGGGACACAACCTGTAGACTGTGCTAAACATTTTGAGGTTTGGGGGATTGGGCAGTTGTTACGGTTGACAGGTCACAACCAAATAGGGAAGTTCTCATCTAGACATCATATAGAGCCATCCACTCATCCTACCAAGTTACAATGAAATCCTTCCACATTAAATATGACCTGTAGACTGTGCTAAATGTTTTGGGGTTTTGGCCTTGGGCAGCCGTCACGGTCGACAGATCATCACCAAAAGGGGACGTTCTCATCTAGATATTACAGTACGCGGAGAGTGTATTATCACTAAAACACCCACAGAGTGGAGATTCCACCCAAGCAACAATTGCAAATTTGTTGCAAAGAATAACAAGCACAAGCAAAGTTTCAACCAATGGGCCTCCAGGTTACACATGGCTGAAACATTGCTTATATTTTTAGTTGATATGTACAAAATTTGAAAGTTACAGATTGGGTGAGAACTCCACCCCGCAAGTGATTTAGTTACAATCCACTCCCCAGGTACTGTATACAGGGTCATCCTACCAAGTTACCATGAAATCCCTTCATAAATACGACCTGTAGTATGTGCGGAAGTTTCTTGGTTTTTCGCCTTGGGTAGCTGTCACGTTTGACCGACCCGGAGGGGACGCTCTCATCTAGACATGACCTCAAACCTGCATATGGAATTGTGAGACAATCAGACAAGAACTATGGGAGTGTAGCCTGTGCTAAAGGAAAATGTAAATAGACTCACAGACTTCTGCATGCGTGATGGCAATAGCTTATCTTGCCTTTGTCAAGTAAAGCTAAAAATGAAATGGAAACATAAAATGAATTTAGGACCAGTATCACCGACGGCACTTTCAAAGTCATCAGTGACCCATTCGTTCAGTTGCTCACCATGCATATATTCATTCTGTTTTTTTTTTTATATTTTTAAACCCAAAATCAGTACACGTCAAAACTAATGGATTGTGCAAGGGACAGATCATCTGGGGACGGATCGACTTAGGTCGCATCTTTTGAGTTTTACATTTGTATTTATTGATCCAAACTATCTTTTATCCTTTATTTTATTATTTATCGAGAATGAACACTGCAAACAGTCGAGCATCGCTTCGATATCGTCCATGTTTTTTGTGCAAACCGGAGTTGCTGCCCGAAAAGAATATCGATGAGGAAACGATATCGCCTATTATTACCACTTTTGCGAGCGTTCCTAGCACATTAACAATGTTTTACCGGGCGTTGAAACCTCGTAATGCTCAACAAGTACAATTCATGTGACGTGTTGGGCTGTTATTGACTGTAACAGCCCAACACGTCAATAACAGCCCAACACGTCTAAATAGAGACAATGACGTCACATATTCAGCCGATCAACAATATTTTTCCCAGATTTCCATTGGGATCGAAATTCAATTTGGATTTTTTTAATTTGTAAACACAATTAACACATTTGTTTCAAGTGTGTCCCTTTGAGCCACGGATAGATAATGTATCAAATATATGAAGCGATACACACAAAGTAAGTAATGACATCTTTGATGAATAAACTCTTTGCCTTAAGTTCGCATTTCGAAGATATATTTCATCATCTAACTTTCCAAATTTCGCCGCAGACTGATCAGACGATAGTCATGTTACCCAGTTTGTTTGTCAATAAATCAGACGATAGTGTCGCTGTCTTTTTAAATTCTAAAACGTCAAACTCCATTTATTTATCTTATTTCCCATATAATTTAATTGTCATGTACCCGATGTACGAAAGTGGCAATAATAGAAATAACATGACCTTTTCGGGCATTACAGTGTATCAACGGCTCAACAGAAATGGTTAACAGCCCTTGAGCTTATTAGCGGCCCTCGACTTCGTCGCGGGCCGCTAATAAACTCTTGGGCTGTTAACTATTTCTGTTGAGCCGTTAATACACTGTAATGCCCGTCAAAATCATGTTATTGTTATAGTAAAATTACCCATGTAATTATCATAATTGATCTCCTCTGCGTGAATGAGATTGTATGCCCGTTTCCGCCTCGATCTTTGTTTAGACGCAACTCTGGGTTATTATTGTTATGCCGTCTCTGCTCAAACCCCCCACTTCCCAGAGGGCGAGGCAATTTAACAGTTATCTTCATATTCTGGGCAAAATTATCTATAAGGAAAATTTCCTCCTTTGAATTGTTTATATCACTTCATGAAATATTTTATTCCCATTTCGGTAATTAACCGTTCGTAATACTACACGGGAATAGGTAACTCATTATTATATTGACATTAACCAAGTATTCATCTTGCCATTATTGAGAGATTAAAATCATCTTCAATTCCCTACCCTGTTTAAAAACCTATTTTATATCTCCCACGTCTTAACATGTTGTAATTCTCAAGTAACCGTCAATTTGTTCTGCCCCGTGTTTTTTCCAGTCCGATATATTTATTTATTTTTATTTATTGGTGTTTAAGGTCACATATTTCTGCACAATGGCTAACCATGACCGTGACAGTTTTACGGGTGGAGGAAGCCGGAGTACCCGGAGAGAACCACTGAGCAACGGCGAGCAACTATCAGCTCCCCAACATACCAAATCCACACGAGCAGGGTTAGCATTGGTTGAAGACAGGTGCACCATCGACGTGTAGTACGCCTTAGTACACAGCGTCACCGTGTCCCCACGTGGGCAATGGGGGTGAAATGTCTTGCCCAAGGACACAACGTGGTTGCCGCAGGTGGGATTCGAACCGAGGACCTTTCACATTTCGTCATTTATTATCAAGTAACTACTATATCCCATATCATTCTTCAACAGAATCTCATCCTAGCCATCCATCAAGGTTCTGTTATCTTCATATGATCGTTGAATGAAATGTTTATAACATGTAAATAGTACATGGCTTGGAGTTGACTACGCCCATATAGTGCCCAGTGAGGTGGTGTAGTTCCCGCCGCGAAGCGGAGGGAACTACACCACCTCAATGGGCACTATATGGGCGTAGTCAACGACAAAACATGCACTAATCCTTATATTATATCGAACACCCATCAAGAAAAAACAATTGTCCGATTTGTGAATCTATTACCAAGGTAGCAGCTCTCCCAACCAGGGTTATATAGAAAAAAATACCATGTAGTTTTTAAAAAACATTTTCTTCTTCCAAAACACGGCTAACTTGGATTATTGATATGAGCAGATTCATCAGAAGACAGATTTTGAATCGACCGTTAAGGGTAAACAAAACATTTCCCCCAAACGGAACTGTGTATTCTAGAATCGCGCAACTCGCGAATGAAAACTAAAATTTTCGAAATTTGACAACGCAGTTTGATAATTTCCACAGATTTGTCACACATACACATTACCGAATCGGTCAGCACGGGATACAAACTCCGAAGATTCAATTGAATTCCATTATTTATTCGTTTACTGCCCAAAACATACAATTAAATAGCGAAATAATATGAACAGCGAAACAAACGATTTTTCATATCCGTACGCGTTCTCATGAAAGTTGGACCCAGGTATGGATCATTCTCTTCGAAACGAGATATGGATCATCTTCTCAAGGAATAAAATGAACGCCTCGAAAAATGTGACTTCAACAATGGAAAAGCGATACATTTTTCTACAAAGATTTCTTTCTGGGTCGTTTTGTGGATGTTGTGCCTCTGTGAATCGATTTTTAAATTTAGCCTGATCAGTTTTACTCGCCCAGTATGAAAAGAAAACTGATATAGTAGTGTGCTAAAAATAGAAAACGTGTAGTGCCTGGGTGTAGTGCCTGGTCAGTTCTGTGGATGCAAACTACACGAAGTAGGGTATCATCTTTCAGCCAATCAGAATGCAAGGAAGTCACATGAGATATAATATTTTGATTTATTCAAGTTTGAAGCGAGTGCCTTTTCAGATTTTCTCCGTGTTCACAATTTGGAATCGGGTTTTACCATCTCGTCATATTCAATGCGGGTGCTACAATTTCATTGGCTGGACTTTTACTATAAATACCGAGACTTCTGCTCCGTACGGGACCCACCAAAATAAGTTACAATTTGTTTTGTTGCATTTCACCTACTGAGTCACTTGGGAAGGAGGGGGGGGGGGGGAAGGATTAGAAGATAATTATAAATATGACTACAGTGAGTCATCTGATTATGTATTAATGATCGTATTCAATAAGCTAGAAAGTTAGGTGGATGGGCCCTTCCTCATCAATTATCTAAGTCTTATCCCATTTTGCAAGAAACTGCATTTGAGCGTCAGCTCCTACTGCAATTCGCTTTTCATTGGTCTGCCAAACATACTGTTACAACGGCTGCAAAGAATTCAGAACACTGCAGCTCGAATTCTCAGTGGTTCTAAAAACTATAACCATATCACTCCTATTCTGAAAGATCTTCATTGGCTGCCGATTCAATATAGAATTGAATTCAAAATTCTCGTACTATTTTATAAATGCATTCACGGCCTGTCTCCAGAGTACTTGAGAACGCTTGTCATTCGTTACTCTCCCACACGTCCGCTACGGTCTGCAGATAATCTGAATCTGAGTCTGGTTGTACCATTCACAAAATCTGAGCTAGCCAGAACACGGGTTTTTGCAATTGCTGGGCCCAGACTGTGGAATACATTGCCACTGCATATCAGAACTCTAACAAGTATAGAAAATTTCAAAAAACAATTAAAAACTCATTTATTCAACAAAGCTTTTTTTTCCTTTCCGTAATACTAAATTGAAATTGAATTGATTTTTTTTTTTTTTTTTTTTTTTTTTTTTTTTTTGTTGTAAAGCGTTTTAGAGCACCTTTGGTGGTTTTACGCTATGTAAAATTGATTATTATTATTGGAATAGATTCATTCTAACCTTTAACATGAAAAGCAGTCGACACTTGCAAACAAAATTCTTGAATAACTAATGTTTTCATTTTTTTGTGTCAAAAACATAGGTTTTGACCCCTCGTTGGAACGAGCTGGTTCCAAAGAGGGTCATAACCTACGTTTTTGACACAGAAAATGAAAAAAATAATGAAAATTAATTGGCAATTTCTGTGAAGATGCTGGCCGTTTTTTTGCGGTTACGTTGGGTAAAGGGTTAATAATACAGATTTACCGTTACATAAAAATAAGTTAACTTTTTTCCAGAGTCTTTATTCAAAAACACATTTTATTGGTAAACTTGTGCAACCTTGGTGACCGCTCCTGCTTCATCAACCCACATTCATTATCCAGCATTAACCCCTCATTTCCCACCAAAGGCTGAAATGTAACCATACTCCTCCTATAGTGTAGATGTTGCCATACACACACTTGCCCATTACTGTCTGCTTTCCTACTGGAGGCCCTATACTGCCTACCGTAGGGCATGCGATCTTAGCAAACTCCTGGTGAGACTATATTGGTACTAGTACTTGTTAAGTGTGTCATTATTAATTGGGCTAATCATTCCTTGTTGCACTAGTGACTACACTAGACTACGCCTTCCCATGAGGGTTCAGGCCCGTCGGAACGAGGGGGGGGGGGGGGCGCACCCCCCCCCCCCCCCCAATAATTTTCTCTTATCTCGTCGTTAGTTTATCCATGCTAGGAGCAACCGATGTTAAATATCCACAACTAATTATAATTTGAATAAAACTCAACTGGACATTACGTTATTTAACTCAGGTTAGAATTATGAACGTATCACTGAATGTATAACATGCACCTGCATATGATAATTACAAATTATGGGTACCTAAATGAAATGGACGCTCCCTTCCCACGGAAATTTACAAGCGCTAAACTTCTAAAGAATGAATCCACCATAAGGCCTGACTGTTGTTTAGCATGAAGGAATACGGCCTGCAGGTGAGCCCGGTGTGAGAACCGTCCCCAAAATGTTATGGGGTTCTATTGGGATTTTTGAAACATTTTGTTAAAAAACACCTTTTGTCGTTTAAAAAAATCAAAAGGGTTTTGCTTCAAAAGCTACCAGAATGCTTCATTTGATTGCCCTTTTCAAAAAAGTTTCTGGGGGAAGAACCCCCCCCCCCCCCTCAAAAACCTCGTGCCCCCGGCATCTGGATACCGCATACCCCTTTAATATCAGCCAGTTCACCCCAAATTAGCCAGTTCACCCCAATATAAATTTCGTTCCGACGGGCCTGGGGTTTAGAAGGTATCACAGGACCTAAAATTTTACTCTTATGGCGCAGTTTATGCTATGCTGACTTTCTGAGACGCTACATTATTTTATAGCCAATACAGGCGTATAATAACAATAACTGACATGGACGATATCGAAACGATGGTTGACGCTGGGCCGGGTTCAGATTTGAATAGGAATCGGGAGGAATCTAAATGTAGAGGGGTAGCCACTACGTTCAGATCACTGAACTACCAATGTGAAAAATGTAGGAGTGTGATTTTTTTCCACAGCTAAGAAATAGTTGCTCACATTTTTTACTTTATTTCCCAGTTCTAATCGTAACCCTGTTGTTTATTCAAAGCCCACGGGTAAAGTTAAAACCAGACATGTTCCAAATAAGGATGCCGTATGCACGGAAGCAAGCAAAAGTCAAACGACCTGTAGGAAATCGCAATTCGCGAATTTCTGACATGATTCGATTCGAACTAAAATTCCCGATTCCCAGGGCCCTAGATTTAACTAGTTTTGCGGCCCGTGAAAATGAAAGCACTGAATTGATTTGTTCGCACTGAAGCCTGTGTGTTCCACTGCTTCTGCAACACCTGACAATTCAGGTAGGTTGCAGTACCGCGAAATTACGAATGCATGCATAACTTGATCTGGATGTATCGAAAAATGAAAAACTCGGACATCTCAGAAGCTAAGACAGGATTTTTACACACAAAATTCAACATATTTCGTTTAAATGGTAACTTACTCTAAATGTTTCGGACTCTTCCAAGTTCCATAGATGATTGGCATCAAAACTGCGGGTAAGAAAAATAAATCCTTATGATAAACTCGTTCCTTCCCAGGACAATAAAAAGGAAACGCGTACACTGTCAACTTATGGAATGTAATAGAATCGAGAGATTTGATTGGTTGGTTTTGGGATGTCTGCCAATTTTAGACGATCAGCGGGAGGCTTCGTCCGTTCGCCGTTCGTTGATTGGCCGTCCCAGAACGGACGGAAAATGTGTGTCCGAAACACAGTGGCGTGCAAGAGACCGTTTTGTTTTAAAACCTCAGAAATATCTTCTGGATTCGTTTGTGAAAGTGTACTTCCGAGAGGCATCCCGCAAGTGCTAAAAAAACCCACAAGTCTGAGACGTACTGGAAACACAACTCATAAGTGCACTCTCGTGAGGGGGGACGGACGGATGGACGGCGTCCGTCCGACGGACGGACGGACGGACGGACGGACGGACGGACGGACGGACGGACGTTCTTAACAATGGGAGTTGTAGGCTTAAAAAATTACGAAAAAATTGATCATTTTAATTCGTTCAGACAACGGTTAAAACCTCGTTTTTTTTTTAAATTCGGGGGGGGGGGGGGGGTATAGACACGGTTACATCCCCAACCTAATACTGAATAGAAACTAACGCTAACCTCAACCCCGAGCAGATCCTAACCCTTAATACAAACCCCGAAAATTCGCAATTTGCCTCATTCTTATCTTAGTAATTAAGCTGATAATATATCAAATATTTCGGTACATGTAAGTCTCTTATCTTAGTAATTAAGCTGATAATATATCAAATATTTCGGTACATGTAAGTCTCTTATCTTAGTAATTAAGCTGATAATATATCAAATATTTCGGTACATGTAAGTCTCTTATCTTAGTAATTAAGCTGATAATATATCAAATATTTCGGTACATGTAAGTCTCTTATCTTAGTAATTAAGCTGATAATATATCAAATATTTCGGTACATGTAAGTCTCTTATCTTAGTAATTAAGCTGATAATATATCAAATATTTCGGTACATGTAAGTCTCTTATCTTAGTAATTAAGCTGATAATATATCAAATATTTCGGTACATGTAAGTCTCTTATCTTAGTAATTAAGCTGATAATATATCAAATATTTCGGTACATGTAAGTCTCTTATCTTAGTAATTAAGCTGATAATATTTCAAATATTTCGGTACATGTAAGTCTCTTATCTTAGTAATTAAGCTGATAATATATCAAATATTTCGGTACATGTAAGTCTCTTATCTTAGTAATTAAGCTGATAATATATCAAATATTTCGGTACATGTAAGTCTCTTATCTTAGTAATTAAGCTGATAATATATCAAATATTTCGGTACATGTAAGTCTCTTATCTTAGTAATTAAGCTGATAATATATCAAATAAGATCATAATATTACGGTGAGCTCATAATGTCTGTTCGGACAAAAAAAAAAACTCATAACTCCCGTATTATAGCGCGGTCAGACAGACATATGGATGGATGAACGGATGGATGGACGGAAGGACAGACGTCAGATGAAATGTTGGACGCACGGGTAGATGTATGGATGGCTGGATAGGCATAAAAGACCAGACAGACAGATCGATTCCTACATACTCCCCATCCAGCCCTCCCCTAACTTCTTTCGTAAGGAGGGAGAGGATATAACAAGAAAATATCTTGAAATAATTCATTCTAACTTATATATTATATTGTTTGAAAGTTATCAACACAGAAGTGTTACTGTTAACTCAGACCTACCCTTGGGTTATCAACACAGAAGTGTTACTGCTAACTCAGACCTACCCTGGGACTGTGCTAACTCATACCTACCCTGGGGCTATGCTAATTCAGACCTACCCTTGGTCTATGCTAACTCAGACCTACCCTGTGACTGTGCTAACTCAGACCTACCCTGGGACTATGCTAACTCAGACCTACCCTGGGGCTATGCTAACTCAGACCTACCCTGGGACTATGCTAACTCAGACCTACCCTAGGACTATGCTAACTCAGACCAACCCTGGGACTATGCTAACTTAACCTACCCTGGGACTATGCTAACTCAGACCTACCCTGGGACAATGCTAACTCAGACCTACCGTGGGACTATGCTAACTCAGACCTACCCTGGGACTATGCTAACTCAGATCTACCCTGGGACTATGCTAACTCAGACCTACCCTGGGACTATGCTAACTCATACCTACCCTGGGACTATGCTAACTCAGACCTACCCTGGGACTATGCTAACTCAGACCTACCCTGGCACTATGCTAACTCATACATACCCTGGAGCTATGCACAAAATGGGAAATAAAAGATACAGTGAATGTTTTTTTCAACTCGGAAAAAAAGATTTCTCGGATATGAAGAAATCCTCAAGTATGGGTTTACAATTAAAAATTGTCTACTTCTTCATCTACATGGCCAATTCCAGCTCCCATAGAAGCCTAGGTCCTTGCGAATCCTAACTTCTGGTTCGAATCGAATCCTAAAGAAGATTCGAATCCAAATCGAATCCATCGAAGGAAATTAATCAGGCGAGCTAATCAATTATTCCAATTTCCGCGATAAAAAACGAATGCAAATCATGAATGATTGGGCGAATACACACTAAAAACTAAAGTGTTAAAACTGACACTTTCAAAATGTTAAACCCATTCTAACTCTTAGGGTTTGATCTTAACACTCAAAGTGCAATGCTTTAAGCACTTAGACATTACAATCGTCAGACATCTGAAACTTGAATGGATGGCACTTCCCATGTGTCTAGCATTGGTGGTTCTTCCAGAATCGTCCATAAATTGATTTGCGCTTGGTGGGTACATAATTAAAAGGACACAACGCAGATGACGCGGATCAGGCTCGAGAGTTCGATATTGATCCGCGTCATCTGCGTTGTTTTCTTTTAAGTGTCGCGACATTACACTTGTCAAGTTGTATTATTGTAACACCTGTCAAGTTCTGGGATATCTACACTTGAACAAAGTGCTAGTTCAGCACTTAGTAAGTGTTAAATACAAGTGTAGTTTTTAACACTTTAGTTTTTAGCGTGTAGGGCACTTGATAAACAAAAAGCAATCACGTTCATTGTCTATATGCGTGCGCATTGTAATCACGTGGTACAGACCCCAAGTTCACAATTAAATAAGTTCAACTGAAGCAGTTCAAATTTTGTTATGATTCCCATTTCATAATGACAAGTACAGAATTTCACCGTTTTTGGCAAATAGTCATGACGTAACGTCAAATAAAATGCGTACTTTCAATACCCAGAATGTGCATTTACATTTGCATCTAGTGTGATCGTATCTCGCCGCATTCTCGCGCTGATGTTACTGAATTGCGATAAAATGTATCGTCAAGTTTTCATTGTTCACGTAAAAGATTCAAGAACTGCACACGCATAATTATGTATCTGTTCTTTGCAGTTAATACATCCGTAAATTGGTAATTCGCGGACGTTGAGGTGTAAATTATTATCCTAGATTTGCGCATGGCAAACTGTACTATGGATTCAAAACTTCGAATACCTAACAGTGGATTCGAATCGAAGCGAATCCCATGAAGGATTTGAATCTGAATCTAATCTCGAAGCTTGGCATGGGCCTATAGAAGCCCATTTATTAACCCAGGGACCTGATTTGAACAAACTTGAATCTGACCCACTCGAGATTGTGTATACTGAACATGAAAGCATTCTAACTGTTAGATCTGAAGTAGATTTTTAAAGAAATTTTCTCATACTGCACTAAGTTCAAATTCAGGCTACCGTACGATGTCCAAATGTTAGCCCAAGGACTCGATTTGAACAAACACGAATCTGACCCCCCCCCCCCCCCTCCAAGATGTTGTATACCAAATATGAAAGGATTTTGATTGGCGAATCTGGGGAAGATTTTTTAAGAAATTCCCTCATATTTCAGGACTGTTAAAATTTGGGCTGCCATATGGAGCCCAGATATTCACCCAGGTACTTGATTTGAACAAACTTGAATCTGACGCCTTTAGAAATGTTGTATACCAAATATAAGACCGTTCTAGCTGTTGGATCTGAAAAAAGAACATTCTTAAAGACATTTTCTCATACCAAACTAAGTTAAAATTTGCGTCTAACATTTGGAACCCAAATGTTAACCTAGGCGTTTGATTTGAACAAACTTGAATCCCCTCCCCCCCCCCCGGATTTACATAGCAGTTTTCGAAACAATTTTCAACTATAGCTAATCAATTCCAAATGAACAATCATATAAGTAATAGAAATACTGATCCAAATTATTTATCAAAATTAAAGAACTGCTATTATCTTTTTTTAATTAAATCGTCCCCTAACATAGGGAGCTCACATATCAACCCAGGAACCCGACTCGAACAAACTTCTTTCTGATCCACCAAGAGATGTTGTATACCAAATATTAAAGAATTTTAACTGGTAAATCTGAAGATAATTTTTTAAAGAAATTCCCTCATCATTCATTCAGTTAAAAGCTGTGCTCTCACAGGGAGCCCAAATATTTACTTGGTTACTCAATCTGAACAAAATTCAATCTGACCCTCCTTGAGATGTTGTATCTGATTGCTGGATCTGAATTTTACAAAAAAATATTTCTGTCTGGTGGATTTGAATTTAACAAAAAAACATTTCAATTCCACTAAGTTTAAATCCCCCCCCCCCCCCTCCCCACCGAGATTTGATAATTATACCAAATATGAAAGTATTCTGACTGGTAGATTTGAAGACGAAGATATTTAAAGATTATCCACAATATTGCACTAAGTTAAAATTTGGGTTTCCATGGGAAGACCAAATATTAACAGAGGGACTTGATTTGAACAATCTTGAATCAGACGTTCATAACAATGATGTATGCCAAACATCAAAAGATCCCGACTGATGGTTCTGAAGGAGATTTTAAAAAATTATTCCCCATATAGTGAACCTGTTTTGAAAGATCACTGTCGTTTGAGACTACCTGTCCTGTCTTGAGAGACTGCAGTGACTTTGCACCGTTCAGGTTGTTTTACTTTATAATGGACCTGCCATAAGAAACCACCTGTTTTGAGAGACCACTCTTTCATGGCAAGGAGGGTGTATTACCTAAGTTAAAAATATGGATTCTTGTATTGATCCCAAATATGAACCAAACGTCTTCATTTTAACAAACTTGTATCTGACCCCCTATGGAAGCTGTATACCAAATATCAAAAGTTTCTGAGTATTGGTTCTGGAGACAATATTTTTTTTTAATTTTTGCAAATAAGCTGACTCAGCATTTTTCGATGGGCACCTCTTCCACCCCTCCCCCTCATACAAAACACTTATCACAATTGATGGCAATTTTTTTTACCATTCGATTCTACTGGTCCTAAGGATGCATCATATCAAACAAGACACTTTAATGACATTCATATCCCCCGCCAACATTTATGTTATGATAGGAATAATCTCATTATCCACCTGGACATTTATTGATATCCAATAATGCCATTCACCAAATATCATTTAATATCTTTAGTAATCTCAACTGAAAATATCTTCCAAAAACCTGCTGTTGTGGTAAATTTAAAGTCGACAGGGGGGAGCGCGGTGGCTCAGTAGGTAGAGATGCAGGCTGCAAACCGTGAGGTCCTCGGTTCGAATCTCACCTGCGGAAACCGCGTTGTGTCCTTGGGCAAGACACTTCATCTCCATTGCCCGCGTGGGGGCACGATGACGCCGTGTACTAAGGCGTACTGCACGTCGATGGTACGCATGTCTTCAACCACTCTAACCCTGCCTGTGCTGCAGTGCTGAGTTACGATGTTGGGAAGCTGGCAGCTGCTCGTCGTTGATCGGTGGTTCTCTCCGGGTACTCCGGCTTACTCCACCCGTAAAACTGTCACGGTCATAATTAGTCATTGTGCATAAATATGTGACCTTAAACATCAATAAATAAATAAAGTCGACAGGTGCTATAACTCTGAAAAACAATATTCGAATTGAGACTTGCTTTCCATATGCACAGGTACACGCCACGTTTCGTAAAAATGCAATGAAAAATACAGGAAGAGTTAGGTGGACACACAGTTGTGACAGAAATTTTGCTATTACCAAGGCCCATAACCACATAAATAGACAGAACGCGGGGTGTGTTTGAATCGGTGGGTGTTTTACATAACGAGTTGGAATGTCGTAGTCATATTTCGCGAGAGTCGTTTCTGTGTTTATTACACAACCCATGCATTAAAATGTATTTAAATAAACAAATTTTAAATCCGATAATGAAATCCACAGGTGAAAAGTTTGTTTTGACTGAAGCTGTACTGATCATATGGATCGATAAAAAAAATCAAAACAACCTTTTCGGAACCAGTGTTTGTTGAAATTCCTATCGCTGTTTACTAACAGTAATAGCCACCAAATGGTTAGGCGCGAATGGGCTGGTGCCCATTCACGCCTAACCATTTGGTGGTTATTACTGTTAGTAAAAATATAAGTACAAATATGTGCAGATTTGCAAAACAGCTGGGAGAAACGTTTTTAAAAGAAGTTCGAAGCAAGTCAAGGTGTACGAAGATTTACCGAAATAACGTTGACCAATTTAGGTATAATGGGATCCACAAAACGAGACGGCAACGGAACTGGGTTAATGTTCTGGTTGGAAATGATTGGTTTTTTTTTTTAAATATTATCTCATTTTTGGCTAATGTTTTGCGAACCGACTTTATTTTGCTTTGGACGTTTACATTTTCACACTATGCGACAGACGGTCGATGATTTTATAACGAAATTTGGAAACTTTTCGAATTGTAACTAAACGGTGCAGTAAAAAGTTCCGGCTTGTATATCACCCGTTGAATACAGAATCATTTTTATCTGATAACCATAGAGTATAACAACCTTTGTATATACTTGAAGTATATACAACGGGTATTGTATATAATTATAATTTATGCGAACGACCTCTGACCTCTTTCAATTCCATTTTCATTCATTCATTCATGAAACATCGTTATATCACAGGGCAGGTTTTAATTGTACGCTTATTGCACTTTGTCAAAATCCTCTGATGGTGTCATTTCTTATTTATTTTGCTTCATTAAAGGCAACCTAAAATTTTGCTTCCAAACGTTGTAGAAATTACTTGAATGTTAATAGTAATTAGTATCGGCGACTGCGAACTATTTATAGTCACGGCCTCGATCAAAAGTACTCGCGGAACTGCGCTTATTAAAAGTTCGTCTGCTCTACCTGAAAAAAAAACACTTCGTAAAAATTGTAAACAAACGCAAAATTATTTGTTATATTGGGACTACAGCATAAAACACGGAAGAAAACTGGAACTATGTCAAAAAAAGAATAACTCTACTGAAACACCGTTTTGTTACTGTTAATAAAATAGTTGAAATTTATTTTGTTCCAGCGCAGTTACATGATGCAAGAAGTGCAATCGCACTTTACAATCGCCGTCATCGATTTTGTAATGTAAGGGACACAACTCTATGCGTCTTGTCCTATTTCTTTTGTCTCGTAGACTGGTTTTCTATGGAGGCCCGTGGGAAGCATATATAAGTCGGGTAGACGCACGAGACGGGTGTCTGTTTGTTATCAGATAAAAACAATAAACATATAGTGTGTTTTTATATCTGTGTTATACAACTCGTTGAAATATGGTTTATTTTTTCTCGGCGAAGCATCGAAAAAATAAACCATATTTCAACGAGTTGTATAACACAGATATAAAAACACACTATATGTTTATTGTCTATATATCATAGCGGCGATTCCGTTGAATACAAGGGTTTAAAGTTTAATGCATGTAACAAAATATGTTATATCGAAAATATCTGACCACATGCACTTGTACACTTGATACTGATACAACATACCAAATTTCGTAAAAATCCAATAAAAAATGTCGGTGGAGTTAAGTAGACAAGCCTTTTGTGGTGACAATTTTACTGTTTCCTTTGGACATAACCATGTAAAATTTAGCGTATCAAAAAATCCTGACCACATGCACATCTACACTTTATACCGATACTTCAGACCATATTTCGTAAAATTCCAATAACAAATGTAAAAGGAGTTCAGCGGATAAGCCTTTGTGATGGACATTTAGTATTTCCAAGGCCACAACTAAGCCAAAATCGTTGCATCGAAAATTCCTTACCACATGCACATCTACACTTTATACTGATACTTTAGTCCATGTTTCGTAAAAATCCAATGAACATTGTAGGAGGAGGGATCCCGGGATTTTGGTTTTGGTTTTTTGCATGACTCAAGTACTTATGACCCAGTCATACCACATACCATATCGGACTATCTGTTCAGAAAATAGAAATTATGGGCGAAGTCAAAAATCTCGCCACTGTTATTAGGAAGACAAATATTGCTCCACAAACTTGGTTTGACCAAATTTGATTTTACACCTCAAAAGGAAACTCCATACGAAATATCAAGTCATTGAACCCGCTGGTTCATGAGAAAAAGATTTTTAAACAAGAGATTGTCACTAAAGTGAATATTCCCCCGACTTGGCAATGACCTTGATCTGTGTCCTTGAACTCCATCGCACATCGCCTCCCCATAAACAACAAGTATGCCAAGTTTCAGCAAAATCCAACAAGGCAACTCAGAGTTATTGACCGGACACGAAAATCTTCCTGACGGATGGAAATGATAAACACTATATGCCTACCCCCCCCCCCCCCCCCAAAAAAAAAAAAAAAAAATCGGGGGCATAAACATTTTGGAGCATTTGCCCC
Organism: Pictodentalium vernedei; assembly: GCA_031216915.1. Lineage (NCBI taxonomy): Eukaryota > Metazoa > Mollusca > Scaphopoda > Dentaliida > Dentaliidae > Pictodentalium > Pictodentalium vernedei. The sequence goes on from CM062295.1 coordinate 778,601,729, forward strand.
CACCCCCTCCCATTGGGACTGGGCAGGTTGATTTGAACAAAAATGCAATGCCCCTTCGAGACCATTACTCATACGAACTACATGTAACACTTGAATCAACTGGTCCATTATTTTGGAGAAGTCCAAAACATAGAGTTGGTGGGCACCGGACGGAGAACGATTAGATAAGCTTAGCTTGACTACATCAAGATGAGAGAAAAGGAAGTGATCTTAGAAAATTGTATCCCACTTGATCCTCCCATCTCTCTCGGGTATATTGAGTAATCAGACTCTGTGTGCACAAGTAGACTCTTTCTGTGATGTCATTGGCGGTGGGGGGAGAGGCGAGATTGCTGCGTGGTGGGTGTCAACAGTTTATGCCGTTCCCTTTTGCTAGGTACATGTAATTTCACCATTCATATGGTACGTAATGGAGAATACTGTTAATGCAATTTTACGTTTTCATTTAAAGGTACTGCATTTTAATTCACCATTTGTTTGAATTAATCATATGTACAACTTAAAGGAATTTGGCGGTTCATTGATCAGCGTGATCTGACAGAGAAGTCAAGGGTTTCAACTTCATTTACGTCAATTGTGCTGTGTCCATGATGAGCAAGGCACTTAATCTCAACTGCTTATGTGGGAATAATGGTAGCAAAGTGTGCTACGATATATAGGGTACGCCTGTGGTACATATTCTGTGACAAATCAGCAGCCAGACAAAACGTTAAGCAGCCAACCACTGCAACCCCCAAACTACAATGCAGAGTCTGACAATTACTTGTCACTGTTCGTGGTTCTCTCAGGGTAGCTATCTTCAACCATAAAACTCCTGGACACAATCGGAACCTGGTTGTTGGAAGCATCATAAAACCATTAAATAAGGTATGTTCTATAGTAATCAATTTTTCTAAGTGAAAAAAGTTAAAAAGGGTCATAACTCTGGAACAAATTATTGTACGGTACCAGTTCCTTGTGCATATCTGAACCCCCCCCCCCCCCCCTGCAGAACTATCAGCATACCAGAAGAGATCCAAATCCGACAGATCATTTTAAATTACAATGCAAAACGTTTGTACAGGCAGACGGACAAACAGATGGCCGGACGGGCAGAGGGATTAACCAGATATCGCAAAATCCTCCTTCAAAGGTCTAAGAACTTATGAGTTCCAACATTAGATGACAAATATTATTACACATCCATTAAACTTTAAACCCTTGTATTCAACGGAATCGCCGCTATGATATAAATGATTCTGTATTCAACGGGTGATGTACAAGCCGGAACTTTTTTACCGCACCGTTTAGTTACGCTTCGAAAAGGTTCCAAATTTCGTTATACAATCATTGTCTGTGAAAATGGAAACGTCCAAGGCAAAATAAAGTCGGTTCGCAAAACATTAGACAAAAATGAGATAATATTTTTTAAAAACCCAATCATTTCCAACCAGAACATTAACCCAGTCCCGTTGCCGTCTCGTTTTGTGGATCCCATTATATCTAAATTGGTCAATGTTATTTCGGTAAATCTTCGTACACCTTAACATGCACCAGCCCATTCACGCCTAACCATTTGGTGGCTATTACTGTTAGTAAACAGTGATAGGAATTTCAACAAACACTGGTTTCGAAAAGGTTGTTTTGATTTTTTATCGATCCATATGATCAGTACAGCTTCAGTCAAAACAAACTCTTCACCTTTGGGTTTAATTATCGGAATTTATTTATTATTTATTGGTGTTTAAGGTCACATACTTATGCACAATGGCTAATCATGACCATGACAGTTTTACGGGTGGAGGAAGCCGGAGTTCCCGGAGAGAACCACCGAGCAACGACGAGCAGCTGCCACCTCCCCAACATCGTAACTCCGCACTGCAGCACAGGCAGGGTTAGATTGGTTGATGACATGCACACCATCGACGTGCAGTTCGCCTTAGTACACGGCGTCATCGTGCCCCATGTGGACAATCAGGGTTAAGTGCCTTGCCCAAGGACACAACGTGGGAGTCCGAATCGATCGCTCAGACGGTCACCCATCCGAGGACTAACTGGGCTCGACATTGCTTGACTTCGGTGATCCGACGAGAACCAATTATCGGAATTAAAAAGTGTTTATTTAAATTCATTTTAATGCATGGGTTGTGTAATAAACACAGAACGCGATGTGTGTTTGAAGCGGTGGGTGTTTTACGTAATGAGTTGGAATGGCGTAGTCATATTTCGCGAGAGCCGTAGGTATGTTCATATCATGTAATACATGCATGGAAGTGTTCCTCTTTTCAGTGGATTTCCTTTTTTACTCGAGTTTCTCGTTACTGATTAATATACCATTATTTTACATCAAAATCAATAGTAACAAATCAAATGCTCTTTGACAGCCCTCCTTGAGCTCTGTCGAACATGATGCAATTAGTTAATTTTCAATCTGTGTCATGACCAAGGCTGTCATAGTAGATATGCTAGACTAAGGTGCATATTAGCAGTGATTGTGTCAGGACAACAAATCTGAGACTGATATCATAATCAAAAATAAATATTTGTTCAACATTCAGCTGATAACAGATGTTAATAAATACCAGTAGCTGTATGCAGCGGACCTCCTAGATGTAGTATCTGAAGGAGGGCACTAGTAGTTGAATGTATTGAGGTCACTCTTGTGTTGAAACAAAATGTGAACAAATCCTTTCACAATGAAGTCTAGTGGATTGTTGGCAAGTCATTTTCACTTCGAATTGTATTTTATAATTATATTTCACTAATATCTGCATTGCCGAGGTTGTAGTACTTATATAGTGGGGTCTTATAAAGCATTACAGATGATCTGTGGCCATCCATGTCTGATTTGTCAATAAAAACAGTTTTTACTGACTGATTATCGATAACAGAAACAAACCCATATCATGATAGCCCTTACAATAACATGTACATTAAAACGGTGGGAAAAATTATATGTATTTCATTGAACATATACGGTACGTGGAGAGTGGATTGTAAGTAAATCACCCGCGGAGTGGGGTTATCACCCAAGCTATAACTTTCAAATTTTGTTCATATCGACAAAAAACACAAGCAATGTTTCAGCCAATGGACCTCCGGGTTTAACCCGGAGGTCCATTGGCTGAAACATTGCTGGTGCTGGTTGTGCTTTGCAACAAATTTGCAATTATTGCTTAGGTGGAATCACCACTCTGCGGGTGATTTAGTGATAATACACTCTCCACGTACTGTATGTACATAAAATGTATTTACATGTTCCAGAGTTGATCCTGTGCAGAGCTTGAGAACAATGGAATTGCTGACCCACAATACCAACAGACCAGACAAATGTATTACACGGATTTTCTTTTCATTACTCATGTACTTCAAAATTCAGAGAAAGATACACTGGGAACTCATTAAAAAGTGTTGGCAAGTGTCAATGCCAACTGTAGAGGAAGTGTAGACAGAAAATTAGAAACCATGAATCGGGATAAGGAATGAATGCGTTAATAATTTATACCCATTTTTGGTAATATAAATGCTTACTGATAGTATTATACAAATCACGCAAAACGAAAAATTAATTTACACATTTTTTTCTTCATTTTCTATCCAACAAAACATTCATAAAACTCACAAAAAATCATGAACAATGTATAGACAGATTGCTGATTCGTCACTCAGTGATGCGTAACTCCTTTAAAAACATTGCATAATACATGAATTTACCACCAACATCGTTTGTTAGTTTTTCAATCAGAGGTCACAGCAATTCTACAGAACACCGGGGCAATATTAACAAGGAGTTTGTGGCACACGAGGGAGGAAAGGGGGAAGCATTTACATGTAGGTTCCATAAGAACTTAAGTGTAGACAACTTGACAACTCAAAGCAGCTTATGGTATCTGGGAGTGTATTCCCGGTCAGTCTTAGAGCGTTGTAGAAACTGACTTTTTAGCCAATTTTGGTTTAAAACAAGCGGTCTTGTGGGGCCTGAATCACTCGCCTTGAACAGAACACCATATAAACAGATGTCGTTTATGAATCCACATTAAGCAATCAATCTAAATAGGATCCTCTGTCAATCTTTGAACCCTTCAGAAGCCCCGAAATTAGACCATGCATCAAGCTTTTTCCCTAGTTACTGATAAGGTAAAAAATTGAGTCCCATAGCGTGTAGGAAGAATCCCTATGGGGATTCAAAGGATACCAAAGAAAAAATATTGAATTCCTCGGGCTCATGGTTGCTTATATAATGATTTTGACATTAGGTTTCTATTTTTAGCACATGTTCAGCCCCCCCCCCCCTCCTGACTCCCCCACCCCGCCCCCAATGAGAGCTAGTGTTAATTGTTTTGATATAAACCAAATACCTATTGCCCACTTATGCTGAATATATTTGTTTTTTCAAATCAGACTAAGGGTTCTGAATGGTGAAAGTTTGAGCGGTGCTGAAAATCCTGCATCTTCCAGGTTGACTACAGATATTGACCCACAAATTTCATTCGAACAAATTTTATTTGTGACCCCAAAAATGAAACAGAATACCAATCATCAAAGCATTGCATCCACTAGTTTAAGAGATCTTATAAATTTTTGGGGTAAACTTCCCCCACCCCATCCCATTGGTACTGAGGCACTTTAAGGTGATTCTAAACTGAAGATTGTAGTTTGAGTGGACAGGTGGAAAGCATGATGTTTTTTTCATTACTTTTCAATAGTAATGGTTTTTTAATACATGAATAATTGCTTCCTACCTGATAGATTACAAAAATGTGATAAAAATTGAAAAAAAAAAGAATTTACTCACCAAAAAAAATGCTTTTGAAAATCCATAACTCACGGTCAACGTCCTGCCACCAAAACTCAAAATATGAATCTCACATTGAAGGATACATTTTCTATATGCACTAGAGAACAACAGTTGAGTCAAAACTTTTTAAAAAATAAATCCAATTGTGTGTTAATTTAAATTTTTGAAAGGCCACTGCATGCACTGGTCCAGCCATTTTTTCACAGGGAACTATTTACAGTTCAAAAGTATCGCACACCACACTAATCAGTAATCTAGCTTACCTCCCATGCAAATATTGGCCAAACAAGTGATATATCTGTTCTGCCCTCTTCCACAAGTAAAATTGTCTTGACAATGAGATGACCCTGTTGGAAGTGTATCGTCAAATCCCAAATATAGAAAATAAAAGACTGCGTGGCCAGGAAGAAAGTGTATATATTCTGTGATACGAGAAAACATCACAGAAGTGCCACCTTTCCTCTGCATTATTGAAAGTGTTAATTGTTTGCCTCCCATAAGCAATCCTTACCATTCCAACCAAAGCCTGTTCACATGAGGTGTTAGTTGAGGTACAGAAAATAAAAAAAAGAAAACCTTTCAATTATATGTTGGGGAATGGTGCTGCTTTGATATGCCCACTACATCAGAGCTTCGTGTGGCCACATTCTGTGGCCAAATTGAGGCCTCATTCCCAATGGGGTACATGCAATAAAATTCCTAATATCTGGCACAAAACATTATTACTCCTTAACTTATACAGCATTGTCAGGTTACATAACCAGTGTTTTATTGACAGTTGATTCTAATAAACAGATACCCATTTTAACCTGTATTCTTTCTTGAAAAAAGCTTCCAGCTGGGTTTATGTCTACATGGCTAAATGAATAATTTTCCCAAGACCATGAAAAAGGTCCCTTTCGCAGTTTACCTGGATCAAACCCTGAACTGTACATGTAGGTTAGGTACAGTGCTTTTCATATCCAGTCAACTTAATACATTTAAAAAGCTGTGTTTTACCCATGGCCACCAAGTTAAACGAACACATCGGAATATACGAAGAATGTTTGCTAGAATTTACTTCTTTTAACCTTTTTCCTAATACTGTGAATCCATCCATCCGGTGTTATTAGTAAGAATTTTAGAATACCTTGACCTGTTGAATAATAGTGCTGAATTACTATTATACATGACAATTTGAAGAAAAATTTCAGTCAACACTATTATTTAAAAGAGCCCAAAGGTGAAAATGCCATCACTGTTATTAATTTTCAATAACTTTTATCAAATGTGCAAGACCTCACCATTTTTCAGCCATCACTATTACGAGGCAAGTAAGAGTGTAATGCAAAAAGTAAACCAACGGACCGATGGATGTACATACTTTGCCTGATTTATGGAATGTGTAATATCTTGTGAAGATTACGTAAATTAATTTTGTGTGTGTGTGTGGATCTCTAAAATTAGACTCTTGTGCTATTCAGAGTGGCCGAACCATTGACAATGAATTCGTATATAAACTTCTTGATATTTTGGTTATTTAATTACTGTTTTTTTAATTCCGTTTTCTGGATTTTTGATTATTTAGAGGTCCTATCAGTAACTTTGTGAAAAGATTTTTTTGTGAAAATGCAGATTTATTAGCCAATATTTCGATACGGCAAAGCACTCAAACACATGAAGCTCGATTGTGTGTGTTGCCATACTTCACTTTCGTTGAGAATTTCTATGCAACGACTGATAAAATAATTTCCTAGAGAAAAATTGCATGTTCACACTTCTGTCATATTTTAATTTGTGATTAGGAGGTCTAGTGGGGTGGATAGAAAGAAAAAATATTATTTTTCGCACTTTGAACAAGCGACTTACCAACGTATGTGACTTTCCGGTGACAACTTCGATCAACAAATACTTGCAAACATGAGTCTAATAGCCCACAGATTATTCGAAATTATCGACGGTCTTTGTGGATTGCAAACAAATATAATGAAATACATCATTTACAATGATTCGCAATGTAACTCACACCAGATCGCAAAATTAGGAGCATTATTTCTGGAACTCACCGAAACAAGACCGAAACGGGACCGCATGACAGACCAGTAAAGTTGTACCATCAATATTACATGACGAACAATAGTTCCCCCGATTTGCGATTAAAAGAAGTGAAAAAGCAACCAGTTTATGAATATTGCAACAACGAAAGAACACAACATGGGTTTCCACTATTAGTCACAGTTTTGTTAATTAAAGATAACTGCAATTTTTGTTGCCTACTGGTAATTTTGGCATGAATACAAACTAATGGCAAGGTCGATCCATGTAAACAAATTGGTTGCTTCAGTTGGTGAGGGAAGAATATTTACATAGAACAGACAATCAATGCAATTTGCCTCTATTGGTCTGCTTCCCTTGAGATATATCGACAATCAGAATTTCAGCAGTGGCATTGTCATGAAAATTTACGGGACACATGGCGAGATCTTTCGTCGCAATGTTGCCCACATCCTTCAGTGTTTTGAATTCCCCACCGTAAACATGGCGGACACTTTTGAGACTGAAACGACCCAGGTTGACAACGTGCTAAGTGCTATCTTCGATGTGTTTTTTTCAAAATTAAGACTCAACTGCTGCAGTACATTACTGATAGCTCATGTTGGCTGTTCATTGGAAGGTGAGGCGTCTCGCTATTTTCTGAAAACCTGACCACGCCATTTACTACTTTTTGACAGTACACATTTTCTAATGTCTCCAAATGACTCGTAAATTTGTTAAATGCATATTTTTGCGGGTCCCATCACGTTCTACGTGACATGACGATTACCCCCAACCCTGGTATCCAAGGGCGGGCTGTTTCGTTGCCAAGTTATTGTTCAATGAAATGTTCACATTTTTCTATGTTTCTGGCTTCCATGTTGGCAGGCATGACTTTAGAATCACCTTAAGTGAACGAAATTGAAAGGCAATCACCACACTAATATTGTGTGTGGTGGCGCGGTGGCTCAGTTGGTAGAGGTGCAGGCTGTAAGCCGAGAGGTCCTCGGTTCGAATCCCACCTGCGGCAACCGCGTTGTGTCCTTGGGCAAGACACTTCACCCCGATTGCCTACATGGGGGCACGATGACGCTGTGTACTAAGGCGTACTGCACGTCGATGGTGCGCATGTCTTCAACCAATCTAACCCTGCCTGTGCTGCGGTGCAGAGTTCAGAGTTACGATGTTGGAGAGCTGACAGCTGCTCGTCGTTGCTCGGTGGTTCTCTCCGGTTACTCCGGCTTCCTCCACCCGTAAAACTGTCACGGTCACGATTAGCCATTGTGCATAAGTATGTGACCTTAAACACCAATAAATAAATAAATATAAATATTGTGTGTACGATTTGTCTGAATTAAACCCAAGTAGTGTTTGACTAAAAAGATTTCAATTTTCCAATTTCCAGCTGCATTAACTGATTGAATGCTAGATTATTTTTGGTGGTTCTGAATTTGTCATTCAAAAGTTGTTTTATTCCAAATTATACGACAATGCCTACAGGCTGTAGGCATTCTCCAACAATTTGTAACAAAACAAGATTTATAAGAACAAAATATCTTTTGCGTTTGACTAAATATGAAACATGAGCAAGGAAAATATCGGATTTTGGTTTGGTACTCTATTTTTTTGAAAGCCCTTATAGTGGATTCCAGCACTCAACCAGTTAAGGTGCTACAGTTAAAACTAGAAGTCCTGTCCCGAACTGTGCGCTTTTCTAGGCTTAATTGCGCGTGTGAATTGCGAGCAAATGCCATATCGAATGACATCCAAAGCACAGCAGGTTCTCCTGGTTACTCATCACAAACACAGGCAATGTTTCTGCCAGTGGACCTCCGGGTTACCCGGAGGTCCATTAGCAGAAACATTGCTTGTGCACTGCCCACTTGTACAGAATTTGCTAGCCTTACTATGGTTATAACGCATAAATTAACGCGCAGATTGACGTGAGTAGTAGTGTATGTTCCCCTACAGGGGCAGGTTGCAGGACCTTGGTGCAGGACCTCGGAAGTGACGTCATGTCACGTGACGTAGTGGCGCCAAGTTGTGTTGTCATGGTAACCCGCATGAGCGGCCATCTTGTGACGTCATCTCCATAGTGATACGTGGTGTGAGTGCGCATGCGCAGCGCGTGTTGTTAGGGTGATACGTGTTTCCGTCGTCCATTTTGTATACTGGAGGCCGCCATCTTGGTTTCTATGGTAGCACGTGATTGCTATGTTACCTAAGGCCTACAATAGGACAGGGGTATGTTCGGAGGGTATGTTCGATTGAATCGGAGTATTTTCTGGAACGACTTCCCTGGATAATTACCACAAACAACCCGACAACTTGTATTATTTCGAATTCTTCCAGAATTCTCTGCTTCTATCTATATATGCAATAGTTTACGTCTCTCTGGCCATGTTCCTTTGTTCTAGAGTATACTCCAGTAACGTAGAAGAGCCTATTAGGTGGAACAGTTTACCTTATTATTGCTATATTTAGCAATTTCTGGTCTATTCTTGTTAGTTCTGACCCTATTCTAAGTACTCTTGTTGTTTCATTTATCTAGATTATAACTAACCAATCAGATTGCTTGATTTCCTATAATCTGTGTGCAGGGTTATCTCCCTTGTATATAACAAAAGACTATATCCATTCGTCATATCCCATGGAATCCCATAATTTTGCAAAACACCTGTGGCTATGGAATCCCTTTTTTGTCGTATGAGGCCATGAGGGCTATGTAAAAGCCCTCAATGAGTCCTCATTTATTATCCCTCATAGCCTCATTGGATTTTGAGGTTATGAGGACCTTGACAAATCCCTCAATGAGGTAAAATTTTCTACGACTCTTAGCCTCATTTCAGTATTTAACAGGTATATCCTATGGAATCCCATTTTGGAAAACGCCTGTGACTGTGGAATCCCTTCTTTGTCTTATGAGGCCATGAGGGCTATGTAAAAGCCCTCAATGAGTCCTCATTTATTATCCCTCATAGCCTCATTGAATTCTGAGGTTATGAGGACCATTAAAATTCCCTCAATGAGGCATAATTTACTACGACTCTTAGCCTCATCTCGGTGTTTGAGGATACCCATGGCCTGGTATTGTATTATTCGAGGATACCTATCGAGGATACCTTTTATGGGATACTTATCTGAGGATACTATATAGGCTGTACATATCCATATAGGTCTCTTGCTGGCCCTTAGTACTATTAATCCACCTGATGCTTTATGTTATCCTATGACTGGTATAGGTAGTATGCAATGCTAGGCATAGGGGTTTTGAGGGTAGGGGTACTGCCTGGTAGTTTAGAACGGTACTATAGTATGGCGGTATATACACCTATAGGCCCCTGTTAGTGCTTGGTACTGTTAACCAACCGATTGCTTTGTTTTATTATATGGCTGGTATATGTAGTACGTTATGGTAGACCTAGTGATTTTGTGGGGGTGGGGGCAATGCTTGGTAGTTTAGAACGGTAGTATAGCATAGGCTGTACATATCCTTTGTAGGTCTCTTGCTGGCCCTTGGTACTACTGATCCACCAGATGCTTCATATTATTGAGCGGTATTCTGGGGGTGGGGTCAATGCCTGGTAATACAGAACGGCAGCAGAGTATGGTTGGTATATTCCCCTATAGGTCCCATCCTAACCGTTCATAGTATTAACCTACCAAATGCTTTGTATCAAGGTGGTACGTAATACCAGTAGTTCCTACCTTATTCTGAGTACTCTTATTGTTTCATTTATCTAGACCATTTATATAAATTATAATTAACCGATTAGATTGCTTGATTTCCCATAACCTGTACTTAATCGTACAGAGTTACCTCCCTTCTGCATAATAAAAACCTATATCAATGGCAATATCCCGGCACCCCTTTTTTGAAAAGCATATGGCCTTCGGCACCCCGAAATGAGGATAAGAGTCGTAGTAAATTAGACCCCATTGAGGGATTTTTAATACGACTCTTATCCTCATTTGACAAATAAGGGATTCTCCAGAAGGCACCCCAATTTCGGCACCCCTTTTTTGAAAAGCATATGGCCTTCGGCACCCCTTTTTCTGAAATGAGGATAAGAGTCGTATTAAAAATCCCTCATTGATTTAGTGGTTCTCTCCGGATAATCCAGCTTCCTCCACCCGTAAAACTGTCTGACAAGAGGCGACCATAGCTGTCGAAAGTGTCATTAAACCCCAATAAATAAATCAATAAATACTAAATTGTTACAGCTCACCACATTTGTTACAAAATCAACCACTTTTATTACAAAATGAGCTCACCACTTTTGTTACAAAAATAGCCATTTTTGTAACAAAAAAAACCTAGCCCATTTTTGTTACAACTCTTTTCTGTGTGAAAAATGAAGTAATCTGCAAGTACTTGGATGTGACGTTCAGTCATGATTATCAAAACCTGAACCTGCTTCGTATGTCCGTCACCAACATCATATACACAGGTGTGCAGGAGTTCTAAAGTTCTATCGTTGACTATTTCTGGAAAAGTCTAACTTGTAGGGCAATGGGACTGCTGTTTCTTTCCCGATCCTTTGGACACAGTCCTCTCGGATGAGGCGTCTTTTTACTTTATACGGTAATCTCCTGAATGTCTCGCCATTTCTCTTCTTTTTTATCGAAAGAATTGACTTAGTTGATTAGGGCCCTTTGTCCATACTCTTTAACCCGTCCCCACAGTATTTCAGAAGGGCGCGGTGGTCCATTGGATAGTGTGTCGACCGTGTGATCGAGAGGTCATGAGTTCGAATCTCGCTAGAGTCACGCGCGTTGTGTCCTTGAGCAAGACACTTAACCTCACTTGCTCGAGCGGGATCACGGTGGCACAGTGTGCTAAGCCGTATAGCACGTTGATGGCACACACGCCTTCAACCCCTGCTAACCCTGCTTCTGCCGGATTACTAAGTCGCAGAGTCCGAAAGTTACTCGCCGCTGATCGATGGTTTCTCCATAGTAAAACTGTCATTTCCTTATACCGTTCGGTAGGACGTGGTTACTGTGGTGCTGAATACCTTCTTGTTTGCCAGGGGTGTGTTCTGAGAGTGTGTTCGATTCAGCGGGAGTACATCGAATCACCACAAATAACCCAATAACGACCCAAACCTACCCCAATGGACGTTTTATGGGACCGAATCCCCACCGAAACTTACCCAAACGGACCTTTGTGAGCTTCGCCCACACAAGTACAAGAAGCCTATAGGGAAAGGCCTCAAGGAAACCCTAACTCATAGCTCTCACTGCCTCTCCTGACCTCTTAGCCCCCCAACATCATGGCCTTCCCTGACTCAAAGCCCTCGGTTGGACTTGACGATTTGACAACCGAACCAGTGTTTATTTTGATAATGAAGTTCTGTTTATTGAACGAGAGAGAGAGAGAGATGGTTTATTCTTATGAGTCAGTAGGGACACATCACGATGTGTTTGAAACGCATCACATTTTATTGAAATATTAAACTGGCTGGATGTGATGTTTTTATGAGTGTTGACCTAGAGAAAAAGTCTACTATAATCACATAGTGAGCTTTAGGAAAATGATCAGACACCAATGGTCGGTGCGACGACGAATGTCCTTTAACCCTTTTAAACCGGAAAGGCTCGTGTTCGAGCTGCATGGACCACCAGAGACTATTCCATGGGATGGGCAGGAATAGTTATTTTGGAATCAATGTCATCCTGACTTGATGGTCTTAATTTTCATTTCCATATAGGACCCAATTAGATTTACCAGACATATCGAATGACTGGAATTATCGGTACTAATAGCAGAATTGTAAACATCACATGATTAATACGCGGAGACAGATCAGGAGCGAATACTATAGAACTTTTACAATTCTATATTCTAGAATTGAATTTTCTAGTTACGGCTTTAAATGGGTTGAAATGAACAATTAGCATTTTCAAAGATATGGCAATTTGTCAGATCGCAAATTGCCATATCTTTTAAAATACAAATGATTCATGCAAGACAGTTATATTAATAGGCAGAAAATGCAATTTTTAATTGTAAAAGTTTTAGAGTACTGGCTCGAGAATGTATAATGGAACTCATAAATTATTTCATTCATTACTATTCCATTGTCCTCCATGAGGCAGGCTCCGAAGAGGCGTGGAAGAGAACTGACAGAAATGGGTCGCGTGTGATTGTCTAATTGGTAACAAATACAGTACGTGGAGAGTGTATTATCACTAGATCACCTGCAGAGTGGAGATTCCACCCGAGCAATAATTGCAAATTTGTTGCAAAGCATAACCAGAACCAGCAAAGTTTCAGACAATGGACCTCCGGGTTAAACCCGGAGGTCCATTGGCTGAAACATTGCTTGTGTTTATTGTCGATATATACAAAATTTGAAAGTTATAGCTTGGGTGGTAACTCCACTCCACGGGTGATTTAGTTACAATCCACTCTCCACGTACTGTATACGAGATTTTCAGACAATATGGTATTTAATACATGAAACAAGAAGTGATATTCTGGCAGGTTTTAGACAAGTAATCACCAGAGAATTTGCAATTACAGACAATCTCAAAACTAGTGTGAGTGTGTATTGAGTTTCAAACAAGGCACTAAAAGCATGTATATCCAGGGGTGAGTGTATTTGAATTGTGTGAATAGAATAAAGTGAGTTTGCTTGTGTGTTTAACTGGTATAGTGCTAAATTATTTTTGGCCATCAAATCTTATACACATGTCGTTGCCTTGTTATAATTTATGGGAGAGTGCCAATGGGCACTCTCCCATAAATTGTAACAAGGCAAACCCTAACCCTTACAGACTAAATAATATCACTTTAAAGATAATACAAAGCATATCCACTGAACATGAGCCTTCAAGTTGTGGAACCTGTACTTCAGAATAAAGCCCAAATATGGGCTTCTAGCACTCTACCAGTTAAAGATATAATCTCAAATACATACTGCATTATATAGTGGATATATATAACTGGTATATACAGTATGTGGAGAGTGGGTTGTAAGTAAATCACCCGTGGAGTGGGGTTATCACCCAAGCTATAACTTTCAAATTTTGTTCATATCGACAAAAAACACAAGCAACGTTTCAGCCAATGGACCTCCGGGTTTAACCCGGAGGTCCATTGGCTGAAACATTGCTGGTGCTTGTTATGCTTTGCACCAAATTCGCAATTATTGATTGGGTGGAATCTCCACTCTGAGGGTGATTTAGTGATAATACACTCTCCACATACTGTATATAACTTTCTTATATTTTTGTTTGTGGTATAGTGAACTTATATTACTTTCTTATACTTTTGTGCATTGCGATTTGATTTAAATATATTGATTTTAGATGAATTTATTGGAGAATTAGTAGATAAAAGAGCAGTACGGCGATGGCAATCCTCCCTGAATTCACTACTTATGAATAGGGGGAAGTAAAATATTCTTTATACAAGTATCCCCATAATGTATCCACAACAGGTATCCTAAAATTATACACTGCCGTGCCATAGGTTAACCAAAATACCCACACAAGTCATAGAGTAGTATATTGAGTCATTCGATAGAGCAACTGCTCGATAGCTCATTTCCTCAATAGAATTCGAGTCGTTCGAGCATTGATTTTTCAGTAACTGCTCGATAGATTATAAGGAGAACTTGGGTTGTATGCCTTGTGTAGCGAAATGTAGTCTACGAGAAGGTTAACAGTCCCTGCGACCGAGGTCGACGAGAGGGTTAACCCGCCCCGCGGCCCAAGGTTGTGGAAGAGATAACCTTTCCATGTTCCATGGGAGTGGCAGTGGAAAGAGGGGATGGCGAAATAGAAAATTCATTTATTTAAAAGTTGTTAGAATTCTGTATTAGAATTAAGTTTTTTCTAAAATCTCAAATCTTACAATTATTAAACAGAAATTCTTGTTATTAGTCGAACTGCTGTGATCGAGTGCAAATTACAATTTAATAGAGTACACACATCTGACAAAGCCCTTGAGGGGAATTAATTTTCGAACTTAAAGCTCACTGCGGGATACGTACGATAAGTATTAGAAGTGCGGAGAACAGTAAACAAAGTACTTTAAACCTATTTGAGAATTAATGAACAGCTTACCATCGCTGTATGCTAAGAGGTTCTCAAGATTGACAGAGACAACACCCTGTTGTCCTTGGTATGAGAACTCTATAAACGGAATGTTGAAATAGCCTTGAAGTGGGGAGATCTCTGCAAGCCTGTTACCGGATCTTTAATCTCTTGAATTCATCACGAGTTGTCTACGACGTTCAAGTCACGCAGCTCTGAAACATGCTGGTGGGGGAGGATATAATCTGCTAGCTCGACTGGAAATAGTCAGTCACTGCCTGATCTACCAACCGGCAGTTAGGAGCTCGAACTACATAGCATGGACTTTGAGTGAAAAAGCCACTTAGAAATTATTAGTTAAGTCGCATCGCAGTTAGGCTATTTGTTAGGTTATGTAGTAGTGTTGAGTATCGAGATATTGAAAGACCTGGTGCACTGGTAGAGAAGCTGAAGTTTGAGTGGTGATGTTCCAGCTCCGAACGCTTGTTGAATTTGTTGAACCTTGCTAGAATGAATAAGCATTAGTAGAAACTGTGTCTACGAGTTCCAGTTGTATTTATTGACTCTCTAGTTAATAGGTAGTGGCAACCACTTCAAGTAACTATAGTTTGCCACATACACAACACATCGTGCTGCCCTTGTTGTAGTACAAAGGAGCCACCCTTGGAAGACGCCATTGGAGTCCTACAACTTAGACGATCCTTATGGCAGCATAACAATGGTCCTCTTTGGTGCCTTCGACAGGACATTGAACTGGTCTTGCCAAGGACCTGATTGTCGCGATACTACGCATCGGGAAACGATACAACGCATTGGAACTTCAAGACAACGCATTGGACGCAGCGGCGGAGCAGAGGAGAACTGTCTGTTCCTAAAATTTACACTGTAAGTACAACATTTTATTCATTCACTTCGCAATCGTTACTGAGGGGTCAGTTAGCTCTGCCATCACGAAATAGTATTAACCCTGTAATAGCGTAAAGTGGGAAAATGGCGACTGGTGGAAAAATAATAGAATTAGACCCACCAATGTGCCAGGAGATGGAGGGTTTGATTAATGCTGAGGCTGTACGTTGCACAGCCAAATTAGAACAACAAATGCAAGAAGCACAGGCAGCTGTGGAACAGCTCCATCAAAAAGACATGGCCCAATTGGAAACAAAAAATTTGGGTATGCAGTTCCAGTTAGAACAAGCGGATGCTCAGCTGAAACAGAAAAGCACAGAGTTTGCTTATCTAGAAGAAAAAGGGGCGGGGGAGGCAGGGTAGACTCTATTTGCCAGTGGTGATAAAAGTAGAAAACGTAGAACGAAAAGTGAGGAAGCCCAGGAAATCATAGAGGCCATCCAGGGGGTACAGTACACCCTTCAACAGAGGAACGTAAGTACAGGCACTGCAGCAAATGCCACCCAAACCCAGATGCTATATACCCATACCAAACGTTTTACTGGTAACCCAGTCAACTTTATGCCATGAATGAAATTTCAGACATGCAAAAACGCAGATTGGCCACCCAGACAAGTGATTTTGTTGCAGCCGATTTCATTATTCACACCTTAACTGCCGAGCCTACCATGTTGTGGGGGAGCCTGAAAACACAGCTCCAGCGGCGTTACTCGGAGGTGATCGACAATAGTATGACAAATAATTATCTGCGCCATATGAAACAGGAGGAAAAATATGAAACTGTGGTCAGTTATGGCGAGAGATTATTAGATCTTGTGAAGGACGCTTATGGGAATGATGTAGATGAGCCACTAGTACCGAAAACATTGGCAAATTATTTTGGTGATGGGTTTTATGAAAGCGACATCAAAACAAAATTAATTAGGAAAGCTCCCTCCACCTTGGAAAAGGTTTTATCTCTAGCTCTATTTGAAACAGGGGTTAAAGAAAGGATAAGATAATGCAGTGAGCCGATGTATTTATTGAAGGCATACAGGTCAGATTACTACAATCGCGATTACATAGGAAGGGATGTTAGCCCTGATGACTCAAGGGACATTCAGCCCATGGATGTTGACGACTCGTGATGAAAAAGTAGGATCCATGTAATTACAAAGAGTCCCGCCTCTCCCTGGTATGACAAGCAGGCATCTGACAAACAAAAAGGGTGCTATCAAAAGCCAGCGACGCGACAAAACATGAGGAAACCCATCTGCTATCATTGTGGTAGGGTGGAACACGTGCAGACTCAATGCCAAGTGCAAATAGCAAAGCAGGTGCACACTGCAACAGCACAGCAGCCAGTAGAAGGATCAAGGGCTGACCTGAGGTACTTTTGCTGTGGCAAATTATGTCACATGATCCATCTTTGCTGAGTAAGCCCCAATAATTTAAATGGGCAAAACTCTACTTTTGTGGGGCAATAGGTAGAGGGCAGGGGGTTAAAACTACCAAACAGGCTCCAGAACATTGTAACAATACTGTAAAAATACAAGTGGGAGATAACATAAATGCACCAGTGAGAGAGGAAATTAGAAATGTAAATAATTGTGAATAATCTGAGAAAATAGGGCATAAGTGTAAGAAATGTTTAAATATAGGACATCAAGAGAAAGAATGTAAATTGAAAACAGAGGAAAATAAAAACAAGATTTAATAAATGTAGTCAAAGGGAGGCAACTCCATGAAATAAGAAGAACTCCAATACTAATACTCCCAGGGAGAAATCTAATCAAACAGAAAGTGTTTCTGTGCAGCAAAAAGTAAGTAAATTATCTTCTGAATTAATCAATGAACCCAAGGAAATTAACCCTTGACAGTTTGGTCAAAAGTGGGCAACTTGTGGAAGCTCAGACCATTACACAAAATTTTGTGAGGGAATCAAAAAGTGTGACCGCTGTCCAGTACTAGGTCACTTTACTAAAAATTGTACACAGGTTTTACCCAAGAAAAATTTCACTGAGCGAGAGTTGCAAAATATGAAGAAAAATAATTTTATTGATGAGAGATATCCACCAGGCCACCCTCATAATCCCAAGTCAGCTCTGGAGGAGAGCTCACATAACCCAAAGTCAGCTCCAGAGGAGAGCTCAGCTCACCCGAATAATCCAAAGCAGCTCCAGAGGAGAGTTCAACTAGCCCAAAGAGCTCACAAGTAAATACAGTGAAAAAAAAACAAACAGGGAAAATTGATTGGAAAACAGTCTAGGAGAAATTCTGGGACTGTAGAATTAAATTTTTGCACAGCTTCTTTGGATAGTGTGATGATTCATGTGGGGAAGCAACGAGTCAGAGCTCTGCTCGACTCGGGAGCTCAAACTTTGTGCATCAGCACAAAATTTTGGAAAACTATGCACAATCGCCCTCAATTAGTGGGCTATAGAAATCAACTGCCAAGCATAACCGGTGTGGCTGGGACAAGTATTAGACCCAGGGGGATGGTGTGATTGTACTTTTCCATTAATGGGTTACCCCAGTCACAGGAATTCTTAGTATTGGATGAATTAAATAGGAGTTTGATTTTAGGGTTAGCTTGGATTGCAGGAAATAATATTAACATTTATTGGGGATTAAGAAAAATGAAAGTAAATGGGCAATTAATTCCACTAGCGAAAGATTTACGTGTGTCATGTTTAACCCATCTAATGAACAGCATTGAGTTGAAACCACAGAGTACTTGTGTTTGTACAGCTAAGGCTGTAGGGGTGAGATCAACTTTTGACTCTGAATTTTTAGAACATCAGGGCTTAAAGTAAGGTTATATTGCAGAACAACCAGGTTTAATGGTAAGTAACAGCATTGTAAGTAGCAATTGTGGTTATGTTGATTAACAGTACCAATAAGCATTATACAATAAAGCGAGGTTGTATTGTGGGAAAAGTTGAACCTGTAACTGCTGAGGAGGACTTAGTAGATATTAAACAGGAAGTGAATTACAGTTGACAATAAAGATAATGACAATCAAGTTACAGATAGTGACATTCAAGTGCCACCAGATAAGAGGGAATTGTTAATGAAATTAATCCGGGAACAGTGGGATGTATTTGCAAAAACTGATAAAGAATTAACCCAAACTGACACAATAATAATGAAATTAGATACAGGGGATGCCAGGCCTATTAAAAGCCAAGCTTATCATGTCCCACTGCTGAAACGAAAAATTATGGATGATGCAATACAAGAAATGCTAGATGCAGGCATTATCCGAAGGTCACAGAGTGCATGGAGCTTTCCCTGTCTACTTGTGGGCAAGAAGGATGACTCTAGGCGCTTTTGTGTGGATTTCAGGTGCCTTAACCAAGTTACCAAAGTTACGAGTTGCCCATTGCCACTCATTGATGACGTGTTTACGTTGTTAAATGGGTGCAAATATTTCACCACCCTTGACCTGAAGTAAGGTTATTGGCGGGTCAAGATGGATGAAAGTGATAAACAAAAGACAGATTTCACATGTCACAGAGGGTTATATAAGTTCAATGTGATGCCATTTGGTTTTCAAAATGTGCCGAGTTATTTTCAAGAGCTCATGACAGTGGTCCTAGACAGAATGAGCGAATTTTCATTAGCGTATTTGGAGGACATTTTGGTGTTTAGTCATGACTCAAAGTCCCATATTGAACATTTAAGAACAGTTTTGAAAAGACTAAACCAAAATAAATTGAAACTAAAAGCAAAGAAGGACTAATTCTTTCAAAGTGAAACAACTAATCTCGGTTTTGTCATTAGCGGTGATGGGACTAAGCCAGAACTGAATAAAGTTGAAGTTATCAGGAAATTAGGCCTGCCTACAACTGTAACAGAAGTAAGAAGCTTTAAGGGGGTGGTGTCCTACTACAAGAGATTTATACCTAATTTTAGTGAAATTGCACAGTCTTTAGTGGCCATCACAAAGAAATATGCTAGATTCCAATGGATGGAGGCCCAACAAAAAGCCTTTGATTATTTAAACGAGAGTTTGACACAGGTGGCTTACCTGAGCTATCCTGACACCCAGAAGGGCTACATTCTCTATACTGATGCCTCGGGGACCTGTGTTGGGGTGGTGTTAACCCAGCCACATGAAGTACAGGACAGCTCCCCGGGGTACCTGATGAGAAACCCATAGTATTTTTTTCTCATAAATTGGGAGATCACAAGAGAATTGGTCAACATTTGAAAAGGAGGCATTTGCCATCTCATATGCCTTGGACAAACTCCACAATTATCTACAGGGTGCACAGTTTGTCATTAAGACAGACCATGCCCCCTTGCCCCCTTGCAATACTTGTTGACAAGTCCCCAAAACAATGCCAAAGTACAATGATCGGCATTGAAAATAGCTAGTTATAATTGCAAAATTGAATATTTACCTGGGAGACAGAATACTTGTGCAGATATGTTATCAAGGTTACCTGAGGAGTTGGCAGATGTTGACCCAAATTACAATATGGATGATGTAAATACAGATAAGGCCCTGACAGTGGGGGTGATTAATAGTGATAAAATTGATCCAAAGCAATTTGCCCATGTGTCAGTACCCACACAAAGTTGAAGTTCAGCTATGGAGCCTGAGAAGGTTAATTATCGAGATTTGGATTTGAAATTAGAGCAGGAAACAGATAGTAGACTTATGGAAATTAAAAAGAAATATCTTGGTAGTAATATCCCAACCAATATTACTAGTAGATATATGTTAATAGAAGAAGCATTACATTATATTAGTGCTACAGATGATAACCCATGAGTGATGTTATGTGTACCTGATCATTTAACAGGGGAGGTGTTGAGACAATACCATGTTGACTTATGACATTTAGGGATTGATAAAGTGTATTACAATATTAGTAGAAAATATTACTGGCCAGATTTAAGCACATTTATCAATATGTTGAGAAATGTCTTACCTGTTGAGCTCAGAATACAAGGAAAGTCCACTTACCAATGCAAGAGGCCAATAGACCACCATATCCCTTTGCAAAAATAGCATTGGATATGAGTGGTCCATTCTGAACTACACTCTCTGGGAACAGGTAGATAGCCACTTTTATTGACATGTATTCTGGATGGCCTGAAGCATTTCCAGTACCAGATAAGAAAGCGGAAACGGTTGCAAATTTGTTAATAGACCAAATATTCTCAAGATTTGGCTGTCCATTGGAATTATTGATGGACAATGGATCCAAAAATTGCAATGAAGTAATGAAATATTTGACTGAACATTTAAAAATTCGCTATGTGACCACTTCATATTACCACCCACAGTCCAATGGTAAGGTAGAACAGTTTCATCAGATGCTGAATGACGTCTTCGTGAAAATGTCACAGAAAAATCTTGATGTTTGGGATCTGTTCATTAACCAAACTCTTGCTGCCATCAGATTTAATGGGAGCAAATCTTCTGGATTCTCTCCCCATTATCTGCTGTATGCAAGGGATGTGGTTTTACCATTAGACACTATTTTGAAACCCAGACAGAAATATATGGGAGAGGAAACCCATAAAATTGCTATCCAAGAACAGCATAAGGCCTTTGCCCAACAGCAGGCACAACAGCAAAAACGTGTGGCGAAACAACAACGCTTAGGGAATGACAAAGCAAACGATTTTCAGACTGAAATAAGTGACCCCATTATGTATCGAGATGGGAGATCAAAAGGTAAGTTGGCGAAAAGGTGGGAATATCCTTTCCGAGTTATAGAGAAAATGAGCCCGGTGAGTTATAGAATAAAAGATCAGTTGACAGGATGAGTTATAAAGTGTCATGGGGAAAATCTGTGTTTAGCTCCACAAGAGTGGGAAGTCCCAGCACCGGATAGAACACAGAGATATGTAGCACCACCAGTACAAGCAACTACTGCCACCGAAGACAGTAACGAGAGTGAAGAGGAAAATGGACAAGGGAATCCATTAGGTCCTCTGATTTGAAATAAGAGACATATAAGAGAACACTCCTCATCTGAAGAAGAGAGTGTACCTCTTGAAGATACTACAGAGAACATAAAATAATGCTACAGAGAACATAAAAAAGCCACGCAAGCGCTTCTAACGGATGTTCCAATGGAGGTAAATATGCAATGTAAGATGGAAAATGAGAGCAAAAGTACAGAAATTGGGAAATTAATTAGTAATATTAGACATGTCTTACATAATAATGGTGAGGGTGAAACAGCTTGTGGTACAGAGGTTACTGAAACTGTTCCCTGGAGTACCACCGATTAAAGTACAACATGGCTCTGCATGGAGGGAGACTGGGTTGCGAGTGTGGGTGACAACATTGTATTGACTTATGATTTGGCATTGCGAACCAACAAAGCGGTTTCACTGGGTTTAGAATACTTCCAGACCGTCATGGGTGCATGGTGAATTATGGAGTAATTGATTGTGTTGGTATGAGAATCACCCACCATGTTAACCCATGCTTTTCATCTCATTGTAGGAGTATGATGTTGCATTGGTGTTTTATTGGAAGTTTGTTATTGGTAGCAGTAAACAGGACTACTACTGGAGTAATAATTAGAAACAATGTGATATTCACAAAAGTGAAGGAAGTTCATATGGTCAATAGTGATTGGTCGACTGTTTACGTACAAGAAGTACAACCTTTTATACAGTTTGTGGAACACTTGGGTGACCAAGTGTCAAATACAAATAGATATTATGAAGCAATTGATGAAAATCTTGAGCAAGTCTGTGAAACGTATGGCAGTGTGAATGAAACACTTAATATTGCATTACAATCGATGATAATGGATACGTACCAAGAGATAAGGTTCATTAATAATTGCTATGAACTAGTAAAGCATGACCTGAATGATTATCACAAATTAAGTGGTCATACACCCTCAACTTCGCATGAGAAGGGTGGACTATTTAATTTTATTGGCTCGGGGGTTGAGTTTTCTATTTGGCACTGTTACTGAATCGGATCTAAGAGGTATTATGAAAAACTTGGACCGATTGTCAAGGAATCAAGAGCTAATGCACCATGTGCAAAGGCAAAGCAAAGGCCGAAGTTACCCTACAGCTACGAGATGCAGAGAATCATCTTGCCTTGATTGAACATTTTACACATGCATATCACCAGCTAGAAATAGTGGTGGCTCAAATAAAACTTATGACTACAACTGCCCAGACTTATATGTGAAATGTGCATAAGCAGATGGATATATTGGCAGATGAAAAACTATCACCACGCATCATCACCCCGACCTTGTTGACAACTGTGTTATGCAGTTTGCAGGGGAAGCTTGATGACCGTACACAATTACCTTTAGATATGGAGACAGAACTATGGTGATACTACCATCTGTTAACCATGGCAACCATCTTTACTCAAGACAAATTAGTCATTATAGTGAAGGTACTTCTGGTGAACACAAATTTTCAGTTTGAGATTTTTCATGTGAAGGCATTGCCGGTGCCTTTGAAAAATATCACTGCCAATGTTTTGCCTGATGTGAGTAAGTTAGTCGCAATATATCAATTAGAATCAGTTACGTTAATTGTAGACAAACAGAGAATTTGATACATACCCAAAATTGGGCATGATAAGTGTGTGGATGATAAGAAACTCTTTTGTCCACTGGTGGGAGCTATATGGACCATACACACAACATCGAGTTGTATGTTATCCTTATTTCTAAATATGTGAGAGGAGACTGACAAGCTGTGCACGGCTGAAATTAAGTTACACATTAATTTGCAACATGCATCGAGGAAGGGTTATGGTACAGTACAATGGATGTTCTGTTGCGGTTCTCGACAACTTGTTCAAAATGCAAAAATCCTATACCATGTAGAATAATGCCACCTATAGGGTTATTTGAATTAAAACCTTTGTGTATGGCAACGAGTGGACAATTGCAACTGCATAGTTATTTTCATGGTTGTGACAATTCCACCTATCAAGTAATGTCCAGGACTGTGTTGCCTGATTATTCATTTCATCAGCGACAGGTCTGGAAGCCTGTCATTGAACGAGTAAATTTAACCACTTTCACAATGCCGAAAACCTTAAGTCGTCTCGATAATCTACCCATGAATGATCTAGTGCGTGCAATGCAGCTAGTGCCTGAAGAACCGTTCACTGTACATAATTGAGCATATTTCTTTGGGACAATAGTCACTGTTTTGATGATTTACGTACTTGTGAGATGTATTCGAAAACGTGGTCATATTTGAATGCTAAATTGGGTCTTGCAAACAAAGCATAAGAAGCGCAGAGCTAGAGATGACTTTTCGGAAAGCGAGTGTGAGGTTATGCCAGGTGAGAGAAAGAAAGAACTTTCGACTCATGTTCATGTGCCTATGCAGTCAACTAACCAAACGACAGTTTTAACTTCAGAATCCTAAAGTAATCTGAGTTATGCCTGGAATATTTCACTAGTTTTCAAATTTCCTTGCAAATTTTCATTTACATTTTGCGATACAAGATAATCAACTGCAGCCTAATAGGCTGCAGGTGATTATCTTGTATCACAAAATGCTATACATAATTGAATTTGCAAAGCAAAAAGCGACGCGACACCGCTTATTTTGAGCCCTGTAGGACACTAGTCATTGTTTTGATGCTTTATGTACTTGTGAGGTGTATTCGAAAACGTGGCCATATTCGAATGCTAAATTGGGTCTTGCAAACAAAGCGTAACAAGCACAGAGCTAGACATGACTTTTCGGAAAGCGAGTGTGAAGTGTTGAATGATGTTGTTCTAGGTGGAAGAAAGAAAGAACTTTCGACTCATATTCATGTGCCTATGCAGTCTACTAACCAAACGACAGTTTATCTTCAGAACCATATGCTCCACCAGCAGAAGTACCAGTTGGAACTAGATCTCCACCAAAAGAGATAGTAGAACTAATGCGACAAACTCTTCAACGAGCAGTGAAGAAGTCACCTGTATTGCGAAAACGACTGTATCCTAAGGTACACTATGACGCTGAAATGGATACTGTGAGTGCAACAATGGGTTATAAGGGACTCAATAATGATGAATTAGAAGAGATTACCTCTTCTGTATAAGTGACAATAAAGACAAAGGCAATATATAATCTAGAGTGATTGTTGTAAATAAAGTAGTAAGAAAAACAATGGCTGGCGGAAACAGACTCTGATTCTGATCTAGACATAAACAATGATGATGCTTATCAAGCTGGTTATGGGGGTCATTTACGACACCTGCGTGGACAATTATTTCCATATGTGGATGAGACAGCATGACAGTATGCCTATCGATATATCTGTTATGAGCATTGTACTGTTCACTGTGAACCTAGGAGGCGACACTATTTTATAGTGCAACCAAATACCTATCAGTTAGATTTTTGTAGGGTATATGATGTTGATCCTTTAGCTAGGGAGACCACATTTGGATGTATGTTTACCGATTTCATGCATAATTGCATGTTTATAGAAATAGAATGGTATATGATTTTAATAGTAAATGCAAGATGATTTGACTTTGGGACACGATCAAATTTTATTGAAATTCGAAACTGCCCAGATTTAATGGGTTATCGGTGTCGGGGGGTGGGGGTGGGGGGTGGGCGGGGGGGCGGGGGGGCGAGTTTGAAGTGGAGGTCAGGGAATGTTCCGATGCACCTGGTGGCTATGAGTGTGTACCCATGGCTGACCAGGATGTGGACAAATAAACCATCAGATTTCTCAAATGAACCTTCTCCGGCGACAGTGGAGGATACAACGCAGATCCTCTGTCACCCTATGGAGAAGAATCCTCCATGTCCGATGCAGGGTTAGACCTGACATGAGATATTTGATTTACCATCGACATCACCCGGCTTATGATGGATTTCATTTTCATTTTTTCTCAAGTCCAGGGAAGATTTATAGAACTTACAACTTAGCGGGAGTGCCACTTGATGAGTAAATCCACAAATCATAGGGCTCCATCAAATGCTCTGTCAATGTCGATATTGTATTAAAGAGTGGGGATGAGGGGCAATGTTGAGAGGTCGCGTGTGTTTGTCTTATTTGGTTCTGTTCTATTTCCATTTGGTTTGCTACAAAAATTGACGTTTTAAAACAATTTGAAAATTTAGATGATTAAAGTGGGGGATCTGGCAGAGTTTAGATAAGTACTCACCAGAAACCCTACAATACAAGACAATCCAAAAAACTAGTGTGGATGTGGCTTGATTGTCAAGAGAGGTGCTAGAAGCGGGGAGTTAGGCCGTGTCTCAGAACAACAGAAGTACAGTTATCAGGTTAGTCAGACAGGACAAGAATCCTGGCTAATGCGCAAGACAGACAGGATGGACATTTATCTACAGGTTATGGCAAGTGGTTCTTTTCCATTTGATATGGAGGGTGTGCGATGCTCCCAACTCCGGGTTCGTTACTGGGAGATCCTGTGTTATAATGTAGAGGCTAACCAAAACGAATATGTGCTACATGAGGTATACTATTGTTATGGTATTACCCAAAAAGGACGACTCCTCCTTCCTAGGCTCGTTGAATGAGTCTGCCACGGTCAGCACAAATCATCCACAGCGTTACGACCAAAAGTGTGGTCAGTTATTGGAGTGACTACCACTGGGATGGTAAATAGTTTAATCACTCAGCCTACACATGGTCAATGGAAGAAAGCGCGGCTGACCAGTTACCGAATCTTGGATTAGTGAGGCTGTTCCATGAAGGAGATTATGTAGAGGAGGTTATTGATACTTTTAAGTTGAGAGTCACCTTCTGCGGGGACGATGTACATGCAACTCATCATCGAGAAAAACAAATGTCAATGTACATTTGGTCATGACAGAACTTTGTTGCCATAAGGAGAAGCAACAAAGACAATTGACATCCCCATGACTTGTTACAGGAACTGGGGAGAATTGTTGCATTTGCCTAGAGGTCATTGCGATACAACCAGAGGTGGCGCTTCAGTGTCCGAGATGCAAGCATTGCGTTCATGAAGCGTGTGGTCTGCGGTGGATGGTCGAACACCAGGTTTGTTCATATTGTCGCCAAACTATTCATTGGCAACCAGCTACTTGTGTCCATAGTGGTTTTTGCAGTCTGCATACCTCTTTCTGGTTTCCGCCACCAGGGCAGGTGTAACTAATAAAAGAGAGCCGTTGCCATGTTCAAGTGATCATATTTGTAAATATATTTGGGGGGATTGTGTTTTCTTTTATTTCAGATTTCCAGACAAGCAACCATGCAGCAGGCAACCGCGATAAACCAGAATAAATTATAAGGACTCCATACCTTCCGTATGCTCCATTTCGAATTTTGAATCCTTCATCGAGAACAAACCCCCGCTGGGTTTTGATCTAGGTGGGCGAGATTTATGTTGCGAAATGTAGCCTACGAGAGGGTTAACAGTCCTTGCGACCGAGGTCGACGAGAGGGTTAACCGCCCCGCGGCCCGAGGTCGTGGAAGAGATAGCCTTTCCATGTTCCATGGGAGTGGCAGTGGAAAGAGGGGATGGAGAAATAGAAAATTCATTTATTAAAAAGGTGTTAGAATTCTCTGTTAGAATTCAGTTATTTATAAAATCTCAATTATTAAACAGAAATTCTTGTTATTAGTTGAAGTGCTGTGACCAAGTGCAAATTACAATTTAATCGAGTACACACATCTGACAAAGCCCTTGAGGAGAATTGGCTTTCGAACTTAGAGTTCACTGCGGGATACGTACGATAAGTATTAGAAGTGGGAAGAACAGTAAACAAAGTACTTTAAACCTATTTAAGAATTAATGAACAGCTGACCATCGCTAATAGGCTCTCAAGGTTGACAGAGACAGTACCCTGTAGTCCTAGGTATGAAAACTCCATAAACGGAATGTTGAAATAGCCTTCAAGTGGGGAGATCTCTGCAAGCTTGTTACCGGATCATTAATCTCTTGAATTCATCACGAGTTGTTAACGACTTTCAAGTCACGCAGCTCTGAAACACGTTGGCTGGGAAGGATATAATCTGCTAGCTCGACTGAAAATTGTCAGTCGCCGCCTGATCTACCAACCGACAGTTAGGAGCTCGAACTACATAACATGGGCTTTGAGTGAAAAAGCCACTTAGAAATTATTAGTTAAGTCTCGTCGCAGTTAGGATATTTGTTAGGTTATGTAGTAGTGCTGAGTATCGAGATATTGAAAGACCTGGCGCACTGGTAGAGAATCTGAAGTTTGAGTGGTGATGTTCCAGCTCCAAACGCTTGTTGAATTTGTTGAACTGTGTTAGAATGAATAAACAATAGTAGAAAGTGTGTCTACGAGTTGTAGTTGTATTTATTGATTCTCTAGTTAATCGGCAGTGGCAACCACTTCAGGTAACCATAGTTTGCCACATGCACAACACATCGCGCTGCCCTTGTTGTAGAACAAAGGAGCCACCCTTGGAAGACGCCATTGGAGTCCTACAACTTAGACGATCCTTAGGATCGCGTAACACTTGGTGTTATAAGCATCATAACTATCTTCAAATAGATATCTTCAGATAATTAACCCCAATAGGTATCCTCAAGGGGTTTCCTTCAATGGTATCCTATAAATGTATCCTCAAATAATAGATCGCCCTGCCAAAGGTATCCTCAAATGTCGATATGAGGCAATAAGGGGTGGTAAATTATCTCTCTTGAGAGATATTCTCATGACCCTCATGGCATCATATGACAAACAAGGGATTCCCCAAAAGGTATCCCCAAAAGGTGACCACAAATGATATATTGCTTGTTATAGATATCCTCAAATACCGAAATAAGGATAAGAGTCGTATGTGAAGTCACTCGATCGAGCAATTGCTCTATAGCTCATTTACTCGATGGGATTCGAATCGTTCGAGCAATACATGTTCTAGTTACTGCTCGATTGTCTTTTGGGTTTGCGAATCATAGGGGCCTTTGTTGTATACAAGGGAGATAACTCAATGTGGCTAGTTTAAACAATATTTATTCAATAGAGAATGTTATTTGTTACATTAACGCCGAAAATCTGACGAAAGCAAAAAACAGTAAACAACAAAACACAGTGTAATATATATCAAAATTTCAACAGACACTGAATACTGTAGGGATTTGACAATTAGCTTATAAGCTTATAGCTTATTCGGGTCGTCTCCCAAATTCGGGCCATCTCCCAAATTTGGGTCATCTCCTAACTGTATGGTTGAGTACAGATGATGGGAAATCAAGCAAACTGAACAGATAGCTGTAATAATGTGAACTGATTAGATGATCTGGATAAATGAAACAAGAACAAGAGTATTTGGAATAGGGCTATAACAGGCCGGAACAAGCACGAAAAGCTAAAATAGTAACAAAACTGTTCCAACTGATAGGCTCTTCTACTCTACTGTAGTGCATTCCCATTAAATCGACCGCACATTATAGCACTACGTGCTACTAATATAAGCCCAGAATTGGGGATTCCGTAGCAAATAAGGTCGTTTTTATTGATATTGAAGGACTGTCGGGTTGTTTGTGGTAATTCTACGAAGTAAACGAACAGGGAAACAACCCCTCTTCAACTGAACATAGATCGTAGAGGCCTATTGGCCCTATAATAGGCCTTTTGGTAAAATAACTACCGCTTGCTACCACAGAAACAAAGATGGCGGCCTCCAGTATACAAACTAGACAACAGAAACAAATATCAGCCAGAACAACACGCGCATTAAGACCACGTATCACTACGGTAATGACATCAAACGATGGCTGCTCACGCAGTTTACCATGACAATCAAACATGGCGCAACTGGGTCACATCACTTTGGCGTTACTTTCCCCTCATCCATTCCCTCACCCAAATGAGGAGTGAAAACCCCCTGACATTCTACTCATGGCGGCTTTCCTATATTATCTCTTCAGGTCATTAGTGTGTCCAATTAAAAAGTGTCTTATACTGAATTGCATATATCTGCTCGCCCGTACGTAGGTGGGGGCTGTCCATATGGATGTACGAAACTGTACGAGTCTATAACTCAGTAGATATTGGATAGATCTGAATCAAATCGTACATGGTTGGTCAGCGTGACATGCACTTTCAGACACATATCAATATATGTTTTCCGCTCATTCCGCGCGAGACCCTTTTCCTTTGACTAATGTATGTCCATCTGACCAAGCCCATCCCCCTACTTAGTGTGGGGTTTGGGTATGCCTTCAGTGCAATCTCTTGTTTCAGCACAGTATTCTTGAATGGTTTCGTTTCTTGCAATATGTAACGCACAGGATTGGGCGAATCTTTTGTATGTATTTAAAAAATGATTAAATTAACCCTATAGCCCTACAGAACTACAAAGACAAATTATTACTGATCCATCTTATATATTTTATATTCATAGGACATCTCGGACGCAGATTTCCAGTAAGGTGTCAAGGCGGAAAACTGAATCCTTTAACCCTTTACCTAACATGAAAAGCAGACGACACTTGCAAAAAAAATTCTTGAATAACTAATTTTTTTCATTTTTTGTCTCAAAAACATAGGTTATGACCCCTCGTTGGAACGAGCTCGACGAGCTCGTTCCAACGAGGGGTCATAACCTATGTTTTTGAGACAAAAAAATGAAAATATTTTGAAAATTAATTGGCGATTTTTGAGAATAGCGCTGGCCGGTTTTGGCCGTTACGTTGGGTAAAGGGTTAAATCCGGTGTGCATAAATGTCGGTGCGAAGAAAAAATTGGTAGCAGACGAGCAGACAAAAATCTGAAGCGAGGCTCAGTAATAATTTAATCCAACAGCTGGATAGAGATGTTGGATGATATTACTGAAGCTCCCAACAAACCACAATGGCTTCACCCATTTCGCTCTTGACAGTATTGACTAAAATTACATCTTCACCCATTTCTCTGTTGACAGTATTGACTAAAATTATATCTTCCAGGGCGCCAATGTTGAAAGGGTTAAGTAAGAAATAAAAGATTGATTACTTCAGCTGAAAGGGGATACCCAATTGACTTACTTGATCTGAGGATACTTGTTAAGGAGTAATTGAATAGAAGAGGGGTAAGCCCAAAAGGATTGGAAACAATACGTTATGTAATGATTGGGTCCTTCATGAGGAGGCACACAGCAATATTCATGCAGGGATTCTATTGAAATGTTTAACAAATCAAGAACAGATGTTAAATAACCAATTTATCCTGTCAAAGGATTGTCAGTATCGGTTTTATTTCTGTTTTCTTATTGTATTGCTGCACACTTCTTTTAAGGGACCCCTTGAGTGTGTATTTTAATTATTTGTTTATTTTCGTTTTTCTCATTTTTGTTAAAACAATGCAACAAAACCGATCATGTGACCCCTTTCATTGAGCTCGTTCCAATGAGGGAGTCACATCGTTTGGTTTGTTGAATGATTTTGAAAAATAATACTTTTTCAACTTCCCAAATTGCACAGGCGGATGCGGCCTGTTCGTTTGGTAAAGGATTAAGCTACTATTATAAAATGGAGTGTGGAGTCAGTTTTACCCCAAATCATTTTATATTATTGGAACGATTTATTTGAGCTCGATTCCATGAGGATCACCATCTATGTATACGTATATGTAGTAAAACATTAAAAAAAAATGTTATTCAAGGATATTATGCTATTGACGTCTTTTAGTAAAGTTATGTAAAGCATTGGTGTATAAATGCGTCATCCTGGGATCCCTCAAGATCACACAGGATACCGCCCCCTCCAAACAAAAGACGAATTCTCTGATCCTCAAGGGACATCAACTTAAGAAATTACAGATGACACACCACACTAGGTGAAAACTGACAATATTGCAAGGCTTCAAATTTCTCCAATAGTATCATTTGGATTATATATTTTATTTTGTTTTAAAGTATACACCCCCCCCCCCGCCACCCCTGCTGTATCAATTCGAGAGGGAAATCTTCACAACTCAAGACTTCAATCTTCGTGTTGTGCCTACGTCATAACAAAGCTCTCCGGATCCCCCCCCCCCCCCACCACACACACACCAAGCGATCTATGAGTCGAATCCTAATAGAGGAACCTATTATTTATTTATTCATTCATTTATTCATTTATTAGGGTTGAACGACACTTTCGACAGCCAGGGTCAACTATTGTCCGACCGAGCAACGACGAGTAACTTTCGGAGTCCCAAACCTACTAACTCCACGCAAGTAGGGCTAGCATTGGTTGAAGACTATTATGATCCCCGATGAGTCTGGAGGTGGGATGGGGAAATCTCACCCGAGGAGCAAGATATTTGAACCAGACCCGAGGCTTGCCGATGGTCTGGTTCAAATTTCTTGCCCCGAGGGTGATGGTCTGGTTCAAATATCTTGCCCCGCGGGTTAGATTTCCCCGTTCGCACCAGCAGACTCATCGAGGATGATTTTTCTCCCCCCCCCCCCCCCCCCACCATGCAGCGATTACGTTAGCCAGAGGTAATCGGGAGTCACGTGCTGTCAATCAACTCATTTTGTATTCGTTGTTTTGAGAAACTGATGACACCATCGGAAAGAGCATGCACAAGTTATTTATTTACCAAAGGTATATACCACGAAATCGATTAGGAACGGTGGCTGCTTGAGGGTTGAAGAGTTTTAGAGCATCGAACTTTGATCACACTGCATTCCGATGACGTCAATATGAATTAGTTGGTAGCAAGAAGCTGATACGATATGCATAACGTCATAATAACGTTACAAATGCATAAGGTCACGTGGGTGGGGTGGGATACATCTGTCTCCCCCTGCTATCTCACCCGGGACACACGTATGTTACACATGCAGTGGGGGAGAAAAGTACGTCATCGACGTGTAGTACGCTTTAGTACACAGCACCACCATGCCCCCACGTGGGTAATTGGGATTAAGTATCTTGCCCAAGGACACAACGCAGTGAGCCCTGGTGGGGATCGAACTGTGGACCTTTCGATTTGAAGTTTAATGCCGTAACCACGAAGCCATCGCGCTTCAAATATACAGTTAAACCTAGAAGTTCTTTCACGAACTGTGCGCTTCTATTGGCTTAATTGTGCATAGGAATTGCGCGCAGTTTCCATATTGAATGGCATCCAAAGCACAGCAGGTTCTCCTGGTAACTCAGCAAACACAGACAATGTTTCTTCCGATGGATCTCAGGGTTACCCGGAGGTCCATTGGCTGAAACATTGCTTGTACACAGACCATATGTACAGAATTTGATATCATCACTATGGTCATAACGCGAAGATTAACGCGCAGATCGACGTGCTATATGTGAGCATTTCATGACAGGACTTCTCGTTTTAACTGTTGACACCTGGTAATGCACCTGATGAAAAGAAGTAAACTCACACTTACCTTTATGTTCTGTTAAAAGATACAAACACAATATTCCAACGGCAACCAATAGAAGGCAGAAAGCGTGATGGACTCGAAAACTTCTGCATTTAGAAATCATTGTCTGTACTGAAATAATAAAACAGTAATCTTCACAATAATGCATAAATCAATGGTTTGGGTGATCTATGCTTCACAGATGGAGTTAAATATTATATTTATCGATTAAAAGATGATGTGATATACTAAATGTTTCAAATATTATATGAATTCTGGATACTGCCCAGGTTGAAAATTAACCCAAAATAACTGGGTTAAGTCAATATGAACCTAATTAGGTTCATATTCACTCAATGCAGTTGATTTAGGTTGACTTTTAGCTTTTTAGAGTGCTCCGTCGCTTATCAATAAGTTCTGATCGACATTTCAGTTCGTGGTTGACGATTATATTTCTTCCTAAGGGGTCAAAGTTGACAGAAATAGGAAAATAACAGAATGTCTTTTCCTGTGTGAAATCATAGTAGGATAAACCTTTTTTATTTGTCAGTTGTTCTGTGGTCGAATAAGTCAGTTTGGTTAGCGAATAAAATGCAGTCTTCATCTTCAAACTGTCGGAAGTGGACCTCTAGCCCTTCAAAGTTGGGAAAGGTCACGCCATCTAAAGTAAAGATCAGTAGGTAATAAAGGCGGATTTACCCTTTACCTAACGTGAAAAGCAGACGACACTTGCAAAAATAATTCTTGAACGACTAAAGTTTTTCATTTTTTGTCTCAAAAACATAGGTTATGACCCCTCATTGGAACGAGCTCGATGAGCTCGTTCCAATGAGGGGTCATAACCTATGTTTTTGAGACAAAAAATGAAAAAATAATGAAAATTAACTTGCGATTTTTGAGAATAGCGCTGGCCGGTTTTGGCCGTTACGTTGGGTAAAGGGTACATGTACGTGTACAACATACGTACACGATGCGTTCACCAACGTGGAATTCAGTGTTAAATCGCACGCTTGTTCACAAAAATGTACAGTGGTCTTGAATCCCCCATGTTGTTTTGTGACTACTAGATCGCACTTTTAACGTTCAAATATTCGTGGTGAACGCGCGTTTTTTTAAAAAAGGGTGAAATTGTACATCTTCAATTTTATCTTTTTCTTTTAAAATTTTGTATACGTTCCCATCGCAGGTCAGACCATCGATCCATCGTTGGCGAACGCGAGCAAAAAATTCTAGGTTAGATAAAAAAAAACGGCCTGCGGATTCAAGACCAGTGGTCCAGAACCCGCCATTGTTTTGAGGCGGTGGGTTTTTCCCATTTATGACGTTATGAGGGGAATTCCCCACTATGGGAATTCCCAAACTCAGCTAATCGACCGATCGGATCGCTCGATTCTCTGCCAATCGACCGATCGGATCGCTCGATTCTCGTAAACTCGATCATACGGAGTTATCTCCCCTCGTCATGGGGTGGGGTCACGGCCAGAGTCGAAAAACGTCTTCCTTTTTACATATCCAGGCATGTGAGGTATTAATATGAAGGACTCGATGAATACATTACAAAAATGACGTTTTTTTCATTTTATGTGGGGGTGGGGGTGACGCCCATCATAAAAATCGAAGTTTCGAGAAGGTGGTCACGTGACCTATCAAATTGAAGGTCTCGACGAGTGGATTAAGAAGATCGTAATTTTAACCCTCGTCGTGGGGTGGGGTCACGACCAGAGTCGAAAAACATCTTCCTTTTTACATATCCAGGCATGTGAGGTATTAATATGAAGGGCTCGATGAATACATTACAAAAATGACGTTTTTTCATTTTATGTGGGGGTGGGGGTGACGCCCATCATAAAAATCGAAGTTTCGAGAAGGTGGTCACGTGACCTATCAAATTGAAGGTCTCGACGAGTGGATTAAGAAGATCGTAATTTTAACCCTCGTCGTGGGGTGGGGTCACGACCAGAGCCGAAAAACGACTTCCTTTTTACAAAGCCAGGCATGTGAGGTATTGATATGAAGGGCTCGATGAATACATTACGAAAATGACGTTTTTTCATTTTATGTGGGGGTGGGGGTGACGCCCATCATAAAAATCGAAGTTTCGAGAAGGTGGTCACGTGACCTATCAAATTGAAGGTATCGACGAGTGGATTAAGAAGATCGTAATTTTAACCCTCGTCGTGGGATGGGGTCACGACCAGAGCCGAAAAACGACTTCCTTTTTACAAAGCCAGGCATGTGAGGTATTGATATGAAGGGCTCGATGAATACATTACGAAAATGACGTTTTTTTCATTTTATGTGGGGTGGGGTCACGCCCAGAGACGAAAAACGTCTTCCTTTTTACAAATCCAAGCATGTGAGGTACTGATATGAAGGGCTTGATGAATACATTACAAAAATGACATTTTCCACCATCGCCGTTGGGAGGGGTTAACACCGATCAGAAAATCAAAAGTTTCGAGAAGATAGTCGTGTGACCTATCAAATTAAAGCTATGGACCAGGATATTATGAAAATCATAATCTTTCCCTTCTTATAACGGTGGAGTTGGGACCATCTTGAAATCGAAGTATTAAGAAAAGGTAGTTATGAAACATATTAAATTGAAAACACAACAAGTTGAATCTGATGCATCATTCATATTTGATATCTGTGTTAAAAACGTGAAGTATGTTGTCAATATATGACTGTTACGCAAATTAGAGATGCACTCGCTTATTAACAAGTCACGCCTTAAGATGTTTCCTTCAATAACTCTGTTTACTGAACCATAGATTTGTCAATACAAAAATTATAAGTTGATCTTCTAACGTTTCTACATATTGAGGATAGCCTATTTCACCACTTCCGAAAAAAGTGTCAATCCAAACTATTTTTTTTTAGGAAACAATGCCCACGTCGAGGAGACATTACAAACTGAATCAGTATAATCTTGACTAAATTCAAATAAAAAAACATTTGTCACGTGTTATAGAAATGATTTGTAAACAGTCTAAACGCACGTGTGAAAAAGTTGTTTTGTTTTGTTTTTTACAACAGGAGTTAAAATATTTTAAGATAGGTGGCGTTATATAAATACAGCAACAACAAAAAAAAACAGTGTTTACAATGTGTCAGCGTGTGACTGAATGAAAATGAGAAAAAGCTCTTTTTCTAACCACTTGATAGCGAAGCATTACATCAGTTGTCGCGATGTTTGATGTCATCCAACAGCAGCCAAGACATTAAGCTTTTTACGTCGACATACCACTTATCCAAAACAATTCTCTTTTAACCCTAAACGGGTGAAATACATCTCGGTAACGACTCCCTTTTTTTTCTTGATCAGACACAGTTGTTGGTGGAAAGTTGACTGGAGGGTCGTTCAAAACAATTGATCAAATATATCGAACGAAAACGACTCATTATCTAACTACGATTGTCGCCGTATTCTAAACGTCACCACACTAATCATACAATACGATATTGGAACTGCACTACCTCTTGAATATTACAAATTTACGATTTGTATTGTCTTCAACACAAATCGTAAATTCCTTCCCGCATCACCATACTTATACTATACCGCATCGAATTTGACATCGTCATCACCCCCCTTCCCCCGTGGGAACCCCGGGAAGTGAAGCAGT
Source organism: Pictodentalium vernedei (assembly GCA_031216915.1). NCBI lineage: Eukaryota > Metazoa > Mollusca > Scaphopoda > Dentaliida > Dentaliidae > Pictodentalium > Pictodentalium vernedei. The sequence continues at coordinate 778,638,358 of CM062295.1, forward strand.
GCTTGTTTACTGTGGTAAATAAGCTCTGTTTCACTGGTAAAATAGGACCCAGTCACTAATGCTTGGGGTGCGAGTCCTCTAAAATAGACAACATGGAGTATAAACGATTGACTGACCTTGACTTTATCTCCATGTTGTGGTCATGACTAGCCATTGTGCAGAAGTATGTGACCTTAAACAACAATAAATATAAATATAACATCATCCCCTTGCTAGATAAACTTGAACTCGTCATCCGAATGGTGTTGCGAAATGAGCCTATAGGGGTTAATTAAGCTCGCAAGCTCGGTAAGAGCTCGAGCTCTTGAGTTTTTATTTTGAGGATTCAGTGGACTCATGTTTATTCAATGAGCCTGATATCGTTTGGTAAGGAAACACAAAATTCCAGAGTTGGTGAGACCTCACAGAACTGCCAGTTATCACAACGTTTATAGTTCGATCGTACGATCTCTGATCGATAAATTTTCCCTAACATTCCGTAACAATGGTCGATAATAGAAATTAGTATAGAAAATCGTGTGAATTGTTCTCTGAAAATTGCATTGCTTGTATAGTATTTCTGATTTTTTACAGATTGCGTTCAGGGTTTAGTTTTAAAAAAAAAAAACTTGTCAAATGGTGAGGTTCAAGGGAAGTAACTCTGTTAGGTTCAAAAGGAAGTAACTCTGTCATCCGTAGGCAGAGGTTTATTATGAGGTCATCAGAGGTCATAATACAGGTTTGGTTCATGGAAGTAACTCCGTTCATTCGTAGCTAGAGGTTTATTATGAGATCATCAAGGGTCGTGATACAGGTTAGGTTCAAGGGGAGTAACTCGGTAACAACCCATCTCAAAGTAGAGGTTTATTATGGGTATATCAGAGGTGATGATACAGGTTAGGTTCAAGGGAAGTAACTTCGTAATAACTCATCCGTCAAACGGTTATGTTCGAGGGAAGTAACTCCGTAACACCTCGTCCATTGGTAGAGGTTTATTATGAGGTCCTCAGGAGTCATGATACAGGTTAGGTTCATCAAATGATTAGGTTCAAGGGAAGAAACTATGTAACAACTCATTCATCCAAACAAAATTAAAATTCGATGCACCATACTAAGAAGTGCTTGAAAAAAAAATTTTTAGGTTAGGTTCGAGGGAAGTAACTCTAACAACTCATCCGTTCAAACAAAAAATTAAAATTCGATTCACTATATTAAGAAGTGCTTGAGAAAACCTCCTGGTTTTAGGTTATGTTCAAGGAAGTAACTCTTTTTAACAACTCATACGTTCAAATGGTTAGGTTCGAGGGAAGTAACTCTGTATAACAACTCATCCGAGGTTTATTATGAGGTCATCAGGGGTTATGATACGGGTTAAGTTCAAGGGAGGTAACTCTGTCATCCATAGGTTCAAGGAAGTAACACAATAACACCAAGGTATATTATTAGGTCATCAGGATTCAAGGAAGTAACACAATAACACCAAGGTATATTATTAGGTCATCAGGAGTCATGATACAGGTGAGGTTTAAGGGAAGTAACGCTATCATCCGTAGATTCGGGGAAGTAACAATCAACTCACCCGTCAAATGATTAGGTTCGAGGGAAATAACTCTGTAACAACTCATCCGTTGGTTCGAGAGAAGTAACTCTGTAACACCATAGGTAGAGGTTTATTATGCGGTCATCAGAGGTCATGATATGGGTTAAGTTCAAGGGAAGTAACTCTTGTCATCCGTCAAAATAATTCGGTTCAAGTGAAGTAACTTTGTAACGCCGTAGGTAAGGGGTGTTGGACCAGAAATGAAGCGAGGTTTGAATGTTTGTTTTTAAGTTAAACGTGAAAATTATGACTCAGGACGAAACGCCTCGTGGGTGAAAACGTCTCAGGACGAAAAGTCTCTGGGACAAATCAAATGTCGAAGCGTCAACTTTCACAGATTTCTTTTACCAATAACAAAAAAAAATCCTTTCACAACCTGCCTAATAAAATCGTGAATCACAATATTTTATCCCTCATTATATTCAAAATTATCACAACCCATTTGAACGGATAGTTCATCCATAAATCATAGTTTTTTGGAAATCTGAAAATGAAATACAAAACGAATTTTTGCGTGTTTTTTTATTAACCACATAAAAAACTGTTTAATTTCATTAAAAAAAAATTTTTTTTTTTTTTAATTCCTTAAAAAAAAAATTTACTTTTTTTACAAATTATTTAAAAAACAAAATTCGAAAGAAAAAAAAATAGGACACAAATTCCCAATGACAGTCATTTACAATATAAATGTTACTAAAATAAATGTCAGGAGACTGTGTTCCATTCAACAGTGAACCTGACTTTGCAGACTTTCTGAAGATGGATCCGAATCAAACGTGGTGCGAATCGACCACTCCCCCTTTGTGACTGTTTGTTGTCAGACTGAAAGGCACCTTCCTTCTTGCTCTCATTATGACTTACCTTTTACAAAATAAAACACTTTCTGCCGTGAATATTGCTGAAACCCACCCACTTTATTGAAGTATGACTGTAGAAAAAAGCTTGAAGTGTTAATTTAAAAAAAAAAGAATTCGTCAACTCATCGATATCGATTTACCGAAATGAGCACAATATCTCACGTTTTTTTAAAGATTTTTTGATGACATAAAAAGGTTGCATGCGCAGCAAAAATAACCATGCGCGCGAGCCTGAAAAACATACGTTTTTTTATGGTCTAATTTAATAATACATCAATATTTTTTTTAAAAAATCAGTTTTTTTTAACTGATAGTAGTGTTGTTGTTATGAGAGATAGGTTAGGGTTTTATTACCAGTACATCAAGGTGGACAGCTCTATTCCATTCCCTCACTCGAGTCCCTTTGCGTGAAGAGTTCTTTTTTTTTAATTCAATTCAAGAGGTGTTAACCTCATCGAGATTTGGAAACGGTTTATAACTTCACGAAATATACATTTCTCTTGCTGTTTGCTTAATTTTTACATACAAATAATGACTAAGAGTTTGTTGAACCTAGAAACGTCTTTTAAATTTTCTCCTTGATAAAACGCGAAACACGATATCAAACGCAGTTTATCTTTCTTGCTTCTCACGTTTTCGAGTTGTAAGAATCGTTTGCTTTTGACCAATCTGTCTTGAAAATCGAAAATGTGTTTCGTAAACGGATCGAACGATTTTTTCATCTTTTTTTTTTTTACCCACCAGAGGAACTTCGAATTCTCCTCTTTCGCTCACGAAAACCCATTGATCATTTCCAGGTCCGATCCAGGCGAGCAAGATACTGTAACACATCGCGCTATCGTAAGGACCATGCTGCTTTTTGTAAGGATTTTATAACCTACATTAGGTAGGGGTAGGAGCCCCCTAGAATTTCAAATTCTCGACATTATCCCTATCTTTTTACACAATAGAGTAATAAGACCTAATCTCTGAGACTCTGACAGATTTTACCAGAGATAAAACGCTCAAGTTGAGATACTGCCACTTCATGTTCTAATGATACTGAAACGGGAGTTCTCTCTCTGAATACTACTATTAGCCCAAGAACATTAGGTTTCACTAGGGAAAAAAATCGGAGAAAGCTGATTTTTTCAGGGAATGTCGAGTACATGTCACTGAACGATTAGACAAAAGTCCCCTAAAATCCCAGTTGAGCTTTTTTTTCTACAGCCTTTTTTCGAAAACGCGTTTGAAAAAAATCGCACGAACTTTGTAACCTCGAATTGATCCAACTGTATTTTTTGTTTACGCGTATTTCGAGCTACATAATGTCTAAAATACATTTACCTAGAGGAAAATGTGCATTCTGTGACAATTTCTGCGAAAAATTATTGAAAATTCACAAAAAAGTATCGGATTTACGCAAAAAATGACGATTTTCCTAACGGATTTGCCCAAAGGGTCGTAGTACAGAACGGGATGTTAGTTGGACAGACGATAAAAAATCCACCACCATTTGAAGACTTTTATCATTGCTTACAAAATAGACATTATGGAAGACCCCCTCTGCTTCTGGCCGAGTTCCCCTTTTGGCATAAAATTCGTCAGCATGAGAACTCAACTATTTTCGGGCTTGGGACCGAACAGACACGTCTGTGTCTGGCAGCATTAGATCAATAAATAATATTTACAGAATGTACAAAAATCAATACATAATATGTACAGAATGTACAAATCAATCAACATGGATTAAGTTACATTGACTATTAACAACGCTATATACAGAAATGACATGACCTATATACATATTATACATCGAACTCAGAAATTTCCGACAGGACAGTGTTTCTGTGGTTGTTACAAGAATCCGAACTGCAATTACACAAACCTGAGCAAGAGAGTCCTGCCTTCTTACACCCACACCTTTTTGTACAAGCACTCTTGCAACCACAACTGATCAGATTCAGTAGGTTATCGGGGGCACATGGCTTTGTGGCTGCAGTCGGTACAAGAAGTCCATTGTATAGCGACCACCCCCAATCCGTCGGAGGAAGCGAAGCGCCCAGCCATTGTTGGACTTGGAGATAACATCTGTAGACATGTTGTTGTGCAGCATCGCTGCTTGGTGGGAGTGAGGCTAGGTCGATGGGTTTATTCAGTTTAGATTTTGCTACATAACGCTTGTAAGTGACATATCTATATTGGTCGAGAGAGGAAACAGTTTTACTCCCGTATAAGATCAGGAGAAGTTGTTCCCCGGCAGCGGCTACTGCACTTGGTGTACTGTCATCCGCCAAAATTGTGTTGACATACTGTTGTGAGTCGCTAGTAACATCGGAGACAATTGTACTGAATACTTTCTTCTTACCAACTCGAAAGAGTGCAGAAGTAGTGTCACAACCACTTATAGAATGTGCTACAATGAGGTTGCTTCTATGGTCACCCATTTTGGTTGCTATTTCACTAACTGAAACTAGTAAGTTTGGGGTAATGGAATACATCATGTGAATATTACATCCCGGTTGAACACGAGAGGTAAGAATGACTAACAAGTCTGTGTCTGTTCCCACAACGACAACATTGTTGTCATCTTGAGCGATGTCAAGTGCAGTTTCGGCTATCAGTATATCAGCATCAGCCTCGGCCTGCTTGGACTGAATATTGATAGCAGATAGCTCCTGCATTAGAAGATCGATCAGTTGGGTTTTGTTCTTGGCATTTGCAAGGAAATCGGATTGGGGTGTGGTGGCTGGTAGCTCGGGTGAGATATTGATATCAATGGAATACCTGTCTTTAGATCTACGGGCTTGTTCCATGCCCTTTGTCGACATTGTACAAGCATAACCATCAAAAACAACCACGACGTTCGCCCCAAAATGTCTCACTAGATAATTGGAATATGATGTACATATGTCCTTATATGACGACTGTTTAGGCCATACAACTGCCCTCAATAAAAATCCACCATCTACAACAAACAGAGAATGTTCTGGGATTTTAGTTTCCTCGGAACCGTATGTTTTGAGGATCTTACCGAGCGTGCTTTTCTGTGTCTTCCTCATTCCAGCAGAATCAAACAATGCTGGTGGTTTCGGGGCGAGTTCATATTTGAGATACTCTTCCATCTCTGCTTGTGACTGAATAACACATGTGATGCGGTTGAACAGAATTGTGGGGTCAATCACTACCTTACTTCCACGGACTTTGGTGCTATTTGCCATCGATGCGAAAGACTTCACAGTGTCAACACGTCGTAGTTTGATGCTGTTGAACGTTTTGCTTACAACATTCGATACGCAACATTCATCAATTTTGCGAACTTGGTCACAGTTCACAGTTTCGTCGGCCACAAGCCCGGTCGCTATAGAGACTAATTGTAGTGGATCTCTATTCTGAAAGGGGGAATGCACTCTGAGCCAGTTCAATAATTTGGTGATATCATTGGCATCAGTCAATTGTGAACTTTGACGGAGATCCCGATGTTGTTCGCCATGACCAGTGTGAACATGAACAAAATTTTCGAGAGCATTACATATCGGAAGGCAAAGAGGTAGTCCATGTACCCATTTCGCAACAGTGCTATCGGTTATTCCCCTGCCATGTGTGAGACCACCAGGGAGCTTGAACATTCTCATTAAACACTGCTCTATGGTCTGATCAGAATATATCCCGTCCCAGAATTTATCTGAGCGCCTTATGGTAAAGTAACCTTTCTCAGTGAACAACTTCAAATCATCCTGTTGCATTATTTCTGTTAGCTCATTCATCTGCTGCAAATAGAGATGAGAACTTTTTGCGTATGCAAAATGACCACCTGCGTGAAATACTGGAATCATATTGCGAACACAATATGTGTGGAGTTCCCAGTCGCCTGTGCGCTCTGCTCTCAAGAACAACTGGAGAAGACCTATTTGCTCGTAGTATTGTACCCAAAGCTTTCCTGTGCGTCCTACAGACGCATTCTGGAGCAGTTCGTGTAATTTTGACAGTAGATGGTTGACACTTTCTTGATTGACAGCGTCAGCTGTTGTACAGTCACCTCTGGCAAGTCCACAGAATATTTCATTGACTTCTGTGCAGTCTATGTTATCTAGTGTTCGGCTTTCTTCAAACACAAGTTTTGTAATGGCAATTTGTGTTAGCAAATGGGCACGAACTGCTCTTGAATATGCATGACCACTGATCAAATGATGGATTGACCCACCAGCATAAACAGTCCCCCAAAGTTCATCCAAGCCGCTACCAGCCATGATCGAACCAATTGCCCCTAAATATGACATAATCATATGGAAGCCGCCGGGTCTAACGAAAACTTTTGTCAACTTATCTGACGAAGACACAATCTCCACTGCAATACAAATTTGTTTATGAGTACACATCAAGGGCGTGCACACATTACATGCCAATGCATCTTGAGTGTAGGCGAACACCACATTATGTGATTTAATCGAACATGGAAATTGAAACAATGATGCTATAATACGGTATTTGAATGAGAAAAGTCGATGCCGTTTGAATTTGAGTTTAGGGGGTATGGTTAATATTTCACACGTTTCACCAGTTCATTATGGAATAAATGACTATTGTTATATATCATTATAAAGCCACTGCTTTTCTGCAATTTTTGATATATAATTTAACTCCCAAAGTAGTCGTAGATTTGATTTAATGGACGTTGTGTACCGTTGTGTGTATGAAAACAATAATTTTTTTTTCGTAATTTTGTACATTTTCGTGAATATTTCACCATTGAGTGTGAGGATTGGTACAAAGTTGGCATTTTCTATTGGGGATATGTATTCTCAATATAATTCAGCACGATATTTATGATTCTCACCCTACTAAGGCGAATAAAAATGAGAAATATGGAGCTGGGTCGAATTTTTTTTAATTTTTTTTTTTTCATCAAAAAAACGCTATAACTAAAAAAGCTCAACTCGGATTCGCGGGGACTTTTCACACTTTATCCGCAATGTGTGTCCCGGAAACATAAAAAAATCAACTTTCTCCGATTTTTTTCCTTACTTTCTCATTTTTATGTCTAATGTGCCTGGACTATATGGAAAACTATGATTATAACCCTCAACTAAATTGTCCAACACAAAAAAAATATATATTTCCTATACACCTCCCTAGCCGGCCTCCAGGGAGGGGGAAGGGAGGGGGAGGGGATTGAGGAGGGGATTAGGGGTGGGGATTAGGGAAGGGGTTAGGGAGGGGATTGGGGAAGGGGGATTGTAGAAGGGGGATTAGGGGAGGGGAGGGGAGGGGGATTAGGGAAAGGGAGAGGAGGGGAAAGGGGATTAGGGGAGGGGAAGAGAGGAGAGTGGAGGGATTAAGGAAGGGGAAGGGAGGGATTAGGGAAGGGGAGGGGTGTGGATAGGGAAGGAGGGGAGGGGTAGGGAAGGAGATGGAAGGGGGATTAGGGAAGGGGTGAAAGGGGTTAGGGGAGGGGGTTATGGAGGGGGCGGGGTGCGGATACGGGCTGGGGTACGGAAGGGAAGGGAGGGAAGGGGAATTAGGGGAGGGGACGGGGAGGGGTTAGAGAAGGGGGAGGGGTGGGGCCGGCTAGGGAGGTGTATAGGAAATATATATTTTTTTTGTGTTGGACAATTTAGTTGAGGGTTATAATCATAGTTTTCCATAGTAGTATTCAGAGAGAGAACTCCCGTTTCAGTATCATTAGAACATGAAGTGGCAGTATCTCAACTTGAGCGTTTTATCTCTGGTAAAATCTGTCAGAGTCTCAGAGATTAGGTCTTATTACTCTACTGTGTAAAAAGATAGGGATAATGTCGAGAATTTGAAATTCTAGGGGGCTCCTACCCCTACCTAATGTAGGTTATAAAATCCTTACAAAAAGCAGCATGGTCCTTACGATAGCGATGTGTTACAGTATATTGCTCGCCTGGATCGGACCTGGAAATGATCAATGGGTTTTCGTGAGCGAAAGAGGAGAATTCGAAGTTCCTCTGGTGGGTAAAAAAAAAAAAGATGAAAAAATTGTTCGATCCGTTTACCAAACACATATTCGATTTTCAAGACAGATTGGTCAAAAGCAAACGATTCTTACAACTCGAAAACGTGAGAAGCAAGACAGATAAACTGCGTTTGATATCGTGTTTCGCTTTTTATCAAGGAGAAAATCTAAAAGACGTTTCTAGGTTCAACAAACTCTTAGTCATTATTTGTATGTAAAAATTAAGCAAACAGCAAGAGAAATGTATATTTCGTGAAGTTATAAACCGTTTCCAAATCTCGATGAGGTTAACACCTCTTGAATTGAATTAAAAAAAAAGAAGTCTTCACGCAAAGGGACTCGAGTGAGGGAATGGAATAGAGCTGTCCACCTTGATGTACTCGTAATAAAACCCTAACCTATCTCTCATAACAACAACACTACTATCAGTTAAAAAAAAACTGATTTTTTAAAAAAAATATTGATGTATTATTAATTAAATTAGACCATAAAAAAGAACGTCTGTTTTTCAGGCTCGCGCGCATGGTTATTTTTGCTGCGCATGCAACCATTTTATGTCATCAAAAAATCTTTAAAAAAAACGTGAGATATTGTGCTCATTTCGGTAAATCGATATCGATGAGTTGACGAATTCTTTTTTTTTAAAATTAACACTTCAAGCTTTTTCTACAATCATACTTCAATAAAGTGGGTGGGTTTCAGCAATATTCACGGCAGAAAGAGTTTTATTTTGTAAAAGGTAAGTCATAATGAGAGCAAGAAGGAAGGTGTCTTTCAGTCTGACAACAAACAGTCACAAAGGGGGAGTGGTCGATTCGCACAACGTTTGATTCGCATCCATCTTCAGAAAGTCTGCAAAGTCAGGTTCACTGTTGAATGGAACACAGTCTCCTGACATTTATTTTAGTAACATTTGTATTGTAAATGACTGTCATTGGGAATTTGTGTCCTATTTATTTTTTTTTTCGAATTTTGTTTTTTAAATAATTTGTTAAAAAAGTTAATTTTTTTTTAAGGAATTAAAAAAAAAAAATTATTTTTTTTTAATGAAATTAAACAGTTTTTTATGTGGTTAATAAAAAAACACGCAAAAATTCGTTTTGTATTTCATTTTCAGATTTTCAAAAAAATATGATTTATGGATGAACTATCCGTTCAAATGGGTTGTGATAATTTTGAATATAATGAGGGAAAAAATTGTGATTCACGATTTTATTAGGCAGGTTGTGAAAGGATTTTTTTTTTTGTTATTGGTAAAATAAATCTGTGAAAGTTGACGCTTCGACATTTGATTTGTCCCAGAGGCTTTTCGTCCTGAGACGTTTTCACCCACGAGGCGTTTCGTCCTGAGACATAATTTTCACGTTTAACTTAAAAACAAACATTCAAACCTCGCTTCATTCTGGTCCAACACCCCTTACCTACGGCGTTACAAAGTTACTTCACTTGAACCGAATTATTTTGACGGATGGCAAGAGTTACTTCCCTTGAACTTAACCCATATCATGACCTCTGATGACCGCATAATAAACCTCTACCTATGGTGTTACAGAGTTACTTCTCTCGAACCAACGGATGAGTTGTTACAGAGTTACTTCCCTCGAACCTAATCATTTGACGGGTGAGTTGATTGTTACTTCCCCCGAATCTACGGATGATAGCGTTACTTCCCTTAAACCTCACCTGTATCATGACTCCTGATGACCTAATAATATACCTTGGTGTTATTGTGTTACTTCCTTGAACCTATGGATGACAGAGTTACCTCCCTTGAACTTAACCCGTATCATAACCCCTGATGACCTCATAATAAACCTCGGATGAGTTGTTATACAGAGTTACTTCCCTCGAACCTAACCATTTGAACGTATGAGTTGTTAAAAAGAGTTACCTCCTTGAACATAACCTAAAACCAGGAGGTTTTCTCAAGCACTTCTTAATATAGTGAATCGAATTTTAATTTTTTGTTTGAACGGATGAGTTGTTAGAGTTACTTCCCTCGAACCTAACCTAAAAAAATTTGTTTCAAGCACTTCTTAGTATGGTGCATCGAATTTTAATTTTGTTTGGATGAATGAGTTGTTACATAGTTACTTCCCTTGAACCTAATCATTTGATGAACCTAACCTGTATCATGATTCCTGAGGACCTCATAATAAACCTCTACCTATGGATGAGGTGTTACAGAGTTACTTCCCTCGAACATAACCGTTTGACGGATGAGTTGTTACAAAGTTACTTCCCTTGAACCTAACCTGTAGCATCACCTCTAATATACCCATAATAAACCTCTACTTTGAGATGGGTTGTTACCGAGTTACTCCCCTTGAACCTAACCTGTATCACGACCCTTGATGATCTCATAATAAACCTCTACCTACGAATGAACGGAGTTACTTCCATGAACCAAACCGGTATTATGACCTCTGATGACCTCATAATAAACCTCTGCCTACGGATGACAGAGTTACTTCCTTTTGAACCTAACAGAGTTACTTCCCTTGGACCTAACCATTTGACAAGGTTTTTTTTTTAAAACTAAACCCTGAACGCAATCTGTAAAAAATCAGAAATACTGCACAAGCAATGCAATTTTCAGAGAACAATTCACACAATTTTCTATACTAATTTCTATTATCGACCATTGTTACGGAATGTTAGGGAAAATTTATCGATCAGAGATCGTACGATCGAACTATAAACGTTGTGATAACTGGCAGTTCTGTGAGGTCTCACCAGCTCTGGAATTTTGTGTTTCCTTACCAAACGATATCAGGCTCATTGAATAAACATGAGTCCATTGAATCCTCAAAATAAAAACTCAAGAGCTCGAGCTCTTACCGAGCTTGCGAGCTTAATTAACCCATATAGGCTCATTTCGCAACACCATTCGGATGACGAGTTCAAGTTTATCTAGCAAGGGGATGATGTTATATTTATATTTATTGTTGTTTAAGGTCACATACTTCTGCACAATGGCTAATCATGACCACAACATGGAGATAAAGTCAAGGTCAGTCAATCGTTTATACTCCATGTTGTCTATTTTAGAGGACTCGCACCCCAAGCATTAGTGACTGGGTCCTATTTTACCAGTGAAACAGAGCTTGTTTACCACAGTAAACAAGCACTGCTTCACTTCCCGGGGTTCCCACGGGGGAAGGGGGTGATGACGATGTCAAATTCGATGCGGTATACTACGATTACTAAAAGTGATGCCAAATAATGGTAATAATCAAAAGGAGATGACAAATAAAGATTATGTAAAAGGGAGATGGCAAATAATGATAACAATGAAAAGGGGCTGGCAAGGTAAGATAATACTGATAAGGGGGTGGCAAATACCTATAATAATCAAAACGGGAGCCATTATAATCAAATAAAAGGGGTGATAAATAAGAAAATACTCAAAGGGGGGGGGGGGGGGGGGGTGGAAAATAAGATAATACTGAAAAGGGGTGGCAAATAAGTATAATAATCAAAAGTGGTGCCAAAATAAGATAATACTGAAAAGGGTGTGGCAAATATGTATAATAATCAAAAGTGGTGCCAAATAATGCTAATAATCAAAAGGAGATGACAAATAAAGATTATAATCAAAGGGGGGGGGGTGGCAAATAATGATAACAATTAAACGAGTTGGCAAGTAAAGACAATACTGAAAAGGGGATGGGAAATAACTATAATAATCAGAATGGGTGCCAAATAATGATAATAATCAAAAGATGTCAAATAAAGATTACAAAAGTGGTAAATAAATATATTACTGAAAAGGGGGTGACAAATAACAAAAATAAAGAAAAATGGTGCCAAATCAAAAGGAGATGACAAATAAAGACTATAGACAAAGGGGGTGGTAAATAATAATAACGAGGAAAATGAGGTGGCAAATGGAAATAATACTGAAAGGGGTGTGGCACATGACTAGTATAATCAAAACGGGTTCCAAATAATGGTAATAGTCAAAGAGAGATGACATATAAAGATTATATTCAAAGGGTGACGGCAAATAATGATAACATTGAAATTGGGGTGGCAAATAAAGATAATACTGAAATGGGTGGCAAATATTATCTTTACTTGCCACCCCCTTTTCATTGTTATCATTATTTGCAACCCCTTTTGACTAAAATCTCTATTCGTCATCTCCTTCTGATTATTACAATTATTTGGCACCACTTTTAGTAATCGTAGTTATTTGCCACACCCTTTTCATTATTATCATATTTTCCACCCTTTTCCATTGCTATTATTATTTGCCACCCCTTTGACTATAAGCTCTATTCGTCATCTCCTTTTGATTATTAACTTTATTTGGCACCACTTTTGTTTATTATTGTTATTTGCTACCCCCTTTTCAGTATTATCTTTATTTGCCACCCCCTTTTCATTATTATCATTATTTTCCACCCCCTTTTCAGTATTACCATTATTTTCCACCCCCTTTTCATTATTATCATTATTTTCCACCCCCTTTTCATTATTATCATTATTTTCCACCCCCTTTTCATTATTATCATTATTTTCCACCCCCTTTTCATTATTATCTTTATTTTCCACCCCCTTTTCATTATTATCATTATTGTCCACCCCCTTTGACTATAACCTTTAATTGTCATCATTTGATTATGAGCATTATTTGGCACCCATTCTGATTATTGTAGTTATTTCAGGCATTTTCAGTATTGTCTTCTCTTGCCACCCTTTTTAATTGCTATCATTATTTGCCACTCCCTTTGACTATAATCATTATTTGTCATCTCCTTTTGAGTATTACCATTATTTAGCACCACTTTTGTTTCTTATTGTTATTTGCTACCCCCTTTTCAGTATTATCTTTACTGCCACCCCCCTTTTAATTCTATCATTATTTGCCCACCCCCCCCCCTTTGACTATAAGCTCTATTCGTCATCTCCTTTTGATTATTAACATTATTTGGCACCACTTTTGTTTATTATTGTAATTTGCTACCCCCTTTTCAGTATTATCTTTATTTGCCACCCCCTTTTCATTATTATCATTATTTTCCACCCCCTTTTCATTATTACCATTATTTTCTACCCCCTTTTCATTATTACCATTATTTTCCACCCCCTTTTCATTATTACCATTATTTTCCACACCCTTTTCATTATTATCATTATTTTCCACCCCCTTTTCAGTATTACCATTATTTTCCACCCCCTTTTCATTATTATCATTATTTTCCACCCCCTTTTCATTATTATCTTTATTTGCCACCCCCTTTTCATTATTATCATTATTTTCCACCCCCTTTTCAGTATTACCATTATTTTCCACCCCCTTTTCATTATTATCATTATTTTCCACCCCCTTTTCATTATTATCTTTATTTGCCACCCCCTTTTCATTATTACCATTATTTTCCACCCCCTTTTCAGTATTACCATTATTTTCCACCCCCTTTTCATTATTATCATTATTTTCCACCCCCTTTTCATTATTATCTTTATTTTCCACCCCCTTTTCATTATTATCATTATTTTCCACCCCCTTTTCATTATTATCTTTATTTGCCACCCCCTTTTCATTATTATCATTATTTTCCACCCCCTTTTCAGTATTACCATTATTTTCCACCCCCTTTTCATTATTATCATTATTTTCCACCCCCTTTTCATTATTATCTTTATTTGCCACCCCTTTTTCATTATTACCATTATTTTCCACCCCCCTTTTCAGTATTACCATTATTTTCCACCCCCTTTTCATTATTATCATTATTTTCCACCCCCTTTTCATTATTATCATTATTTGCCCACCCCCCCCCCCTTTGACTATAAGCTCTATTCATCATCTCCTTTTGATTATTAACATTATTTGGCACCACTTTTGTTTATTATTGTAATTTGCTACCCCCTTTTCAGTATTATCTTTATTTGCCACCCCCTTTTCATTATTATCATTATTTTCCACCCCCTTTTCATTATTACCATTATTTTCCACCCCCTTTTCATTATTATCATTATTTTCCACCCCCCTTTTCATTATTACCATTATTTTCCACCCCCTTTTCATTATTATCATTATTTTCCACCCCCTTTTCATTATTATCATTATTTTCCACCCCCTTTTCATTATTATCATTATTTTCCACCCCCTTTTCATTATTATCATTATTTTCCACCCCCTTTTCATTATTACCATTATTTTCCACCCCCTTTTCATTATTACCATTATTTTCCACCCCCTTTTCATTATTATCATTATTTTCCACCCCCTTTTCAGTATTACCATTATTTTCCACCCCCTTTTCATTATTATCATTATTTTCCACCCCCTTTTCATTATTATCTTTATTTTCCACCCCCTTTTCATTATTATCTTTATTTGCCACCCCCTTTTCATTATTATCATTATTTCCACCCCCTTTTCATTATTACCATTATTTTCCACCCCCTTTTCATTATTATCATTATTTTCCACCCCCTTTTCATTATTACCATTATTTTCCACCCCCTTTTCATTATTATCATTATTTTCCACCCCCTTTTCATTATTATCATTATTTTCCACCCCCTTTTCATTATTATCATTATTTTCCACCCCCTTTTCATTATTATCATTATTTTCCACCCCCTTTTCATTATTATCATTATTTTCCACCCCCTTTTCATTATTATCATTATTTTCCACCCCCTTTTCATTATTACCATTATTTTCCACCCCCTTTTCATTATTATCATTATTTCCACCCCCCTTTTCATTATTACCATTATTTTCCACCCCCTTTTCATTATTATCATTATTTTCCACCCCCTTTTCATTATTATCATTATTTTCCACCCCCTTTTCATTATTATCATTATTTTCCACCCCTTTTCATTATTATCATTATTTTCCACCCCCTTTTCATTATTATCATTATTTTCCACCCCCTTTTCATTATTACCATTATTTTCCACCCCCTTTTCATTATTACCATTATTTTCCACCCCCTTTTCATTATTATCATTATTTTCCAACCCCTTTTCAGTATTACCATTATTTTCCACCCCCTTTTCATTATTATCATTATTTTCCACCCCCTTTTCATTATTATCTTTATTTGCCACCCCCTTTTCATTATTATCATTATTTTCCTCCCCCTTTTCATTATTACCATTATTTTCACCCCCTTTTCATTATTATCATTATTTTCCACCCCTTTTCATTATTACCATTATTTTCCACCCCCTTTTCATTATTATCATTATTTTCCACCCCCTTTTCATTATTATCATTATTTTCCACCCCCTTTTCATTATTATCATTATTTTCCACCCCCTTTTCATTATTATCATTATTTTCCACCCCCTTTTCATTATTATCATTATTTTCCACCCCCTTTTCATTATTATCATTATTTTCCACCCCCTTTTCATTATTACCATTATTTTCCACCCCCTTTTCATTATTACCATTATTTTCCACCCCCTTTTCATTATTATCATTATTTTCCACCCCCTTTTCAGTATTACCATTATTTTCCACCCCCTTTTCATTATTATCATTATTTTCCACCCCCTTTTCATTATTATCTTTATTTGCCACCCCCTTTTCATTATTATCATTATTTTCCACCCCCTTTTCATTATTACCATTATTTTCCACCCCCTTTTTATTATTATCATTATTTTCCACCCCTTTTCATTATTACCATTATTTTCCACCCCCTTTTCATTATTATCATTATTTTCCACCCCCTTTTCATTATTATCATTATTTTCCACTCCCTTTTCATTATTATCATTATTTTCCACCCCCTTTTCATTATTACCATTATTTTCCACCCCCTTTTCATTATTATCATTATTTTCCACCCCCTTTTCATTATTACCATTATTTTCCACCCCCTTTTCATTATTATCATTATTTTCCACCCCCTTTTCATTATTACCATTATTTTCCACCCCCTTTTCATTATTATCATTATTTTCCACCCCCCTTTTCATTATTATCATTATTTTCCACCCCCTTTTCATTATTATCATTATTTTCCACCCCCTTTTCATTATTACCATTATTTCCACCCCCTTTTCATTATTATCATTATTTTCCACCCCCTTTTCATTATTATCATTATTTTCCACCCCCTTTTCATTATTACCATTATTTTCCACCCCCCTTTTCATTATTACCATTATTTTCCACCCCCTTTTCATTATTATCATTATTTTCCACCCCCTTTTCATTATTATCATTATTTTCCACCCCCTTTTCATTATTACCATTATTTTCCACCCCCTTTTCATTATTATCATTATTTTCCACTCCCTTTTCATTATTATCATTATTTTCCACCCCCTTTTCATTATTATCATTATTTTCCACCCCCTTTTCATTATTATCATTATTTTCCACCCCCTTTTCATTATTATCATTATTTTCCACCCCCTTTTCATTATTACCATTATTTTCCACCCCCTTTTCATTATTATCATTATTTTCCAACCCCTTTTCATTATTATCATTATTTTCCACCCCCTTTTCATTATTGTCATTATTTTCCACCCCCTTTTCATTATTATCATTATTTTCCACCCCCTTTTCATTATTATCATTATTTTCCACCCCCTTTTCATTATTATCATTATTTTCCACCCCCTTTTCATTATTACCATTATTTTCCACCCCCTTTTCATTATTACCATTATTTTCCACCCCCTTTTCATTATTATCATTATTTTCAACCCCCTTTTCAGTATTACCATTATTTTCCACCCCCTTTTCATTATTATCATTATTTTCCACCCCCTTTTCATTATTATCTTTATTTGCCACCCCCTTTTCATTATTATCATTATTTTCCACCCCCTTTTCATTATTACCATTATTTTCCACCCCCTTTTCATTATTATCATTATTTTCCACCCCTTTTCATTATTACCATTATTTTCCACCCCCTTTTCATTATTATCATTATTTTCCACCCCCTTTTCATTATTATCATTATTTTCCACCCCCTTTTCATTATTATCATTATTTTCCACCCCCTTTTCATTATTATCATTATTTTCCACCCCCTTTTCATTATTATCATTATTTTCCACCCCCTTTTCATTATTTTCATTATTTTCCACCCCCTTTTCATTATTACCATTATTTTCCACCCCCTTTTCATTATTACCATTATTTTCCACCCCCTTTTCATTATTACCATTATTTTCCACCCCCTTTTCATTATTATCATTATTTTCCACCCCCTTTTCATTATTATCATTATTTTCCACCCCCTTTTCATTATTATCATTATTTCCACCCCCTTTTCATTATTACCATTATTTTCCACCCCCTTTTCATTATTATCATTATTTTCCACCCCCTTTTCAGTATTACCATTATTTTCCACCCCCTTTTCATTATTATCATTATTTTCCACCCCCTTTTCATTATTATCTTTATTTGCCACCCCCTTTTCATTATTATCATTATTTTCCACCCCCTTTTCATTATTACCATTATTTTCCACCCCCTTTTCATTATTATCATTATTTTCCACCCCTTTTCATTATTATCATTATTTTCCACCCCCTTTTCATTATTATCATTATTTTCCACCCCCTTTTCATTATTATCATTATTTTCCACCCCCTTTTCATTATTACCATTATTTTCCACCCCCTTTTCATTATTATCATTATTTTCCACCCCCTTTTCATTATTACCATTATTTTCCACCCCCTTTTCATTATTATCATTATTTTCCACCCCCTTTTCATTATTACCATTATTTTCCACCCCCTTTTCATTATTATCATTATTTTCCACCCCCTTTTCATTATTATCATTATTTTCCACCCCCTTTTCATTATTATCATTATTTTCCACCCCCTTTTCATTATTACCATTATTTTCCACCCCCTTTTCATTATTATCATTATTTTCCACCCCCTTTTCATTATTATCATTATTTTCCACCCCCTTTTCATTATTATCATTATTTTCCACCCCCTTTTCATTATTACCATTATTTTCCACCCCCTTTTCATTATTATCATTATTTTCCACCCCCTTTTCATTATTATCATTATTTTCCACCCCCTTTTCATTATTATCATTATTTTCCACCCCCTTTTCATTATTACCATTATTTTCCACCCCCTTTTCATTATTATCATTATTTTCCACTCCCTTTTCATTATTATCATTATTTTCCACCCCCTTTTCATTATTATCATTATTTTCCACCCCCTTTTCATTATTATCATTATTTTCCACCCCCTTTTCATTATTATCATTATTTTCCACCCCCTTTTCATTATTACCATTATTTTCCACCCCCTTTTCATTATTATCATTATTTTCCACCCCCTTTTCATTATTATCATTATTTTCCACCCCCTTTTCATTATTGTCATTATTTTCCACCCCCTTTTCATTATTATCATTATTTTCCACCCCCTTTTCATTATTACCATTATTTTCCACCCCCTTTTCATTATTATCATTATTTTCCACCCCCTTTTCATTATTATCATTATTTTCCACCCCCTTTGACTATAATCTTTAATTATCATCATTTGATTATGAGCATTATTTGGCACCCATTCTGATTATTGTAGTTATTTCCGGCCCCTTTTTCAGTATTGTCTTCTCTTGCCACCCTTTTTAATTGCTATCATTATTTGCCACTCCCTTTGACTATAATCATTATTTGTCATCTCCTTTTGATTATTACCATTATTTGGCACCACTTTTGATTATTATACTTATTTGCCAACCCACTTTTCAGTATTATCTTATTTTCCACCCCCTTTTGAGTATTATCTTATTTGCCACCCCCTTTTAATTGATATTCTAATTTGCCACCCCCCTTTGACTATAATGGCTCCCACTTTGATTTCTATAGTTATTTACCACCCACTTTTCAGTATTACCTAGCCAGCCCCTTTTCATTGTTATCATTATTTGCCATCCCCCTTTGACTGTGATCTTTATTTGTCATCTCCTTTTGATTATTACCATTATTTGGCAACCATTCTGATTATTATAGTTATTTCCCACCCCTTATTCAGTATTGTCTTTACTTGTCACCCCTTTTAATTGTTATCATTATTTGCCACCCCCCTTTGACTATAATTTTTTTGTCATCTCCTTTTGATTATTACCATTATTTGGCACTACTTTTGATTATTATGCTTATTTGCCACCCCCTTTTCAGTATTATCTTATTTGCCACCCCCTTTTCAGTATTATCTTATTTGCCACCTCCTTTTCAGTATTATGTTATTTACCACTCCCCTTTAATTGTTATTCTTATTTGCCATCCCCTTTGACTACAATGGCTCCCGTTTTGATTATTATAGTTATTTGCCACCCCCTTTTCAGTATTACCTTATCTTGCCTGCCCCTTTTCATTGTTATCTATATTTACCATCCCCCTTGACTATAATCTTTATTTGTCATCTCCTTTTGATTATTACCATTATTTGGCACCACTTTTGTTTAGTATTGTTATTTGACACCCCCTTTTCAGTATTATCTTTGTTTGCCATTCCCTTTTCATTGCTGTCATTATTTGCTATCCCCCTTTGACTATAATCTTTATTTGTCACCTCCTTGTGATTATTGTAGTAATGGCCCACCCCTTTTTCATTATTATCATTATTTGCCACCCCCTTTCCTTGTTATCATTATTTGCTACCCCCATTGTCTATAATCTTTATTTGTCATCTCCTTTTGATTATTACCATTATTTGGCACCACGTTTGATTACTATAGTTATTTGCCACCCCCTTTTCAGTATTATCTTTTCTTGCCATCCCCCTTTGACCATATGTTGATTATTATCATTATTTGGCACCCATTCTGATTCTATCATTTACCATCCCCCTTTGACTATAAACTCATATATCTTCATCATGTCCTTTTGATTATTACCATTATTTGGCACCACTTTTGTTTATTATTGTTATTTGCAACCCCCTTTTCAGTATTATCATTATTTGCCATCCCACTTTGACCATAATCTTTATTTGTTATCTCCTTTTGATTTCCCCCCTTATTTGGCACCCATTCTGATTCTTATAGTTATTTGCCACCCCCTTTTTCAGTATTATCTTTATTTTCCACCTCCATTTCATTGTTACAATTATTTGTGATCACCCTTTCAATATAATCTTTATCTGAAACCTCCTTTTGATTATTATCATTATTTGTCACCCCTTTTGATTATTATAGTAACTTGCCACCCCCTTTTTTCAGTATTAAAAGGTGGCGTATTTCGATTAACCCAGGAGTATTTTATCTCTCCACCAGCATGTAAACCGCAATACATATAATCTAGGATTATATCGACTGCATTTCGCCATTACTTTCATTATCATGACGACTTGCTGCCCGGAAATGACATCATCGACACATGTTTGTAAATTTATTGTCCCCGCATTTTCAAAAATGCGGGGATATAGTCATGATCTCCGTCCGTACGTCCGTCGGTGCGTCTGCCGTCCGTCCGTCCGTCCGTACGTCACACCCTGAAAGGCTCCTAGGCTATACAATTCGAAACGTTTAAACTATGCTAAGGTGTTCAGGTAGCAACGCTAGATGTGCAGGAAAGTTTCGAAATTTTGGTTTGGCCCCAAGTGGTTTCAGTGGAACCACTTTTATCGTTAGAAAATCAATTTTCATCGAAAGGCTGCTAGGGTATTTAATTCGAAACGTTAAAACTATGCTAAGGTGTTCAGGTGACATCTCTAGATGTGCACGGTGGTTTCGGAAATTTGCTTTGGCCCAAGGTTGTTCCAGTGGAACCAGTTTTATCATTCGAAAATCAGTTTTCAACTAAAGACTCCTAGGGTATTTAATTTGAAACGTTAAAACTATGCTAAGGTATTCAGGTAACATCTCTAGATGTGCATGAAGGTTTCGGAAATTTGATTTGGCCCAAGGTAGTTCCAGTGGAAACAGTTTTATCATTCAAAAATCAGTTTTCAACTAAAGGCTCCTATGGTATTTAATTTGAAACGTTAAAACTATGCTAAGGTATTCAGGTAACATTTTTAGATGTGCACGAAGGTTTCGGAATTTTTATTTGGCCCCCAGGTGGTTGCAGTGGAACCACTTTTATCGTTAGAAAATCAGTTTTCATCGAAAGGCCCCTAGAGTATTTAATTCGAAATGTTTAAACTATGCTAATGTGTTCTGTTAACATCTGTAGATGTGCATGAAGGTTTCGGAATTTTGATTTGTCCCCAGGCGGTTTCAGTGGAACCACTTTTATCGTTTGAAAATCAATTTTCATCGATAGGCTCCTAGGTTATTTATTCGAAACGTTAAAACTATGCTAATGTGTTCAGGTAACATCTCTAGATGTGCCTAATGGTTTCGGAAATTTGATGTGACCCCAGGTGGTTCCGTTGGAACCACTTTCATCGTTGGAAAATTAGTTTTAATCGAAATGCTAATAGGGTATTTAATTCGAAACTTTAAAACTATGATAAGTTGTTCAGGTCACATCTCTAGATGTGCATAAAGGTTTTGGAATTTTGTTTTTTCCCTAGGTGGTTCCAGTGTGACCACTCTTATCGTTAGAAAATCTGTTTTCATCGAAAGGCTCCTAGGGTATTTAATTCGAAACGTTTAAACTATGCTAATGTGTTCAGGTAACATATTTACATGCGCATGAAGGAATCAGTTTTCATCGAAAGACTCCTAGCGTATTTAATTCGGATCGCTCAGACTATGCTAATGTGTTCAGGTAGCATCTTTAGATGCGCATGAAGTTTCGGAATTCTGATTTGGCCCCAGATTGTTCCATTGGAACCACTTTTATCGTTAGAAAATCAGTTTTTATCGAAAGGCTCAGGGCGTATTTAATTCGAAACGTTAAAACTATGCTAATGTGTTCAGGTAACATCTCTAGACGTGCATAAAGGTTTCGGAATTTTGATTTGGCCCCCAGGTGGTTCCAGTGGTACCACTTTTATCGTTAGAAAATCAGTTTTAATCGAAAGACTCCTAGGGAATTTAATTCGAAACGTTTAAACTATGCTAATGTGTTCAGGTAACATTTCTAGATGTGCATGAAGGTTTCCGAAGTTTGATTTGGCCCCCAAGTGGCTCCGGTGGAACCACTTTCATCGCTGGAAAATTAACTTTCATCGAAAGGCTCCTAGGGTATTTAGTTCGAAACGTTTAAACCATGCTAAGGTGTTGAGGTAACATCCCTAGCTGTGCAAGAATGTTTCGGAATTTTGATTTGGCCCCAGATGGTTTCAGTGGAACTACTTTTATTGTTAGAAAATCTGTTTTCATTGAAATGCTCCTAGGGTATTTAATTCAAAACGTTTAACTTATGCTAGTGTGTTCAGGTAATATCTCTAGATGTGCAGCATGAAGGTTCCGGATTTTTGATTTGGCCCCAGGTGGTTCCAGTGGGACCACTTTTATCGTTAGAAAATCAGTTTTCCTGGAAAGGCTCCTAGGGTATTTAATTTGAAACGTTTAAACTATACTAAGGTGCTCAGGTAGCATCTCTAGATGTGCATGGACGTTTCGGAATTTTGTTTGGCACAAGTGGTTCCACGGGAACCACTTTTGTCTTCAGAAAATCTGTTTTCCTCAAAAGGCTCCTAGGGTATTTAATTTGAAACATTTAAACTATGCTAAGGTGCTCAGGTGGTATATCTAGGATGTGCGGTTCGGAATTTTGATTTGGCCTCAGGTGGTTCCAGTGGAACCACTTTTATTGTTGGAAAATCACTTTTCATCGAAAGGCTCCTAGGGTAATTAATTCTAAACCTTAAAACTATGCTAAGGTATTCAGGTAATATCTCTAGTTGTGCAGGAAGGTTTCGGAATTTTGATTTGGCCCCAAGTGGTTCCTGTGGAACCATTATTATCGTTTCAAAATCAGTTTTCATCGAAAGGCTTCTAGTGTATATAATTCGAAATGTTTAAACTATGCTAATGTGTTCAGGTAACATATCTAGATGTGCATAAAGGTCACGGAATTTTGATTTGGCCCCAGGTGTTTCCAGTGGAACCACTTTTATCATTAGGAAATCAGTTTTCATCGAAAGGCTCCTAGGGCATTTAAATCGAAACGTTTAAACTATGCTAATGTGTTCAGGTTACATTTCTAGACGTGCACGAAGGTTTCGTAATTTTCATTTGGTCCCAGGTGGCGCCAGTGGATCCACTTGTATCATTTGAAAATCACTTTTCCTCTAAAGGCTGATAGGGTATTTAATTCGAAACGTTTAAACTATGCTAATGTGTTCAGAGAGTATCTCTACATGTGCATGGAGGTTTCGGAATTTTGATTTGGCCCCCAGGTGGTTCCCGTGAAGCCACTTTTATCGTTAGAAAATCAGTTTTTATCGAAAGGTTCCTAGGGTATTTATTCAAAACGTTAAAACTATGCTAAGATGTTCAGGTAACATATCTAGATGTGTATAGAGGTTTCGGAATTTTTACTTGGCCCCAGGTGGTTCCGATGGAACCACTTTTATCATTGAAAAATTAGTTTTAATCGAAAGGCTCCTCGGGTATTTAATTCGAATCGTTTAAACTATGCTAAGGTGTTGAGGTAGCATCTCTGGATGTACATGAAGGTTTCGGAATTTTGATTTGGCCCCAGGTGTTTCAAGTGGTACCACTTTTATCATTGAAAAATTAGTTTTCATCGAAAGGCTCCTAGGGTATTTAATTCGAAACATTTAAACTATGCTAATGTGTTCAGGTAACATCCCTAGCTGTCGGAATTTTGATTTGGCCCCAAGTGGTTTCGGAATTTTGATTTGGCCCCAGGTGATTTCAGTGCAACTAGTTTTATTGTTAGAAAATCAGTTTTCATCGAAAGGCTCCTAGGGTATTTAATTCGAAACGTTCAAACTATGCTAATGTGTTCAGGTAATATCTCTAGATGTGTAGCATGAACGTTTCGGAATTTTGATTTGGCCCCTGGTGGTTCCCGTGGAACCACTTTTAGCATTAGACAATCAGTTTTCCTCAAAAGGCTCCTAGGGTATTTAATTTGAAACGTTAAAACTATGCTAAGATGCTCACGTAGCATCTCTAGATGTACATGAATGTTTCAGAATTTAGATTTGGCCCACGAAGGTTTCGGAAGTTTGATTTGGGCCCCAAGTGGCTCCGGTGGAACCACTTCTATTGCTGGAAAATTAACTTTCATCGAAAGGCTCCTAAGGTATTTAGTTCGAAACGTTTAAACCATGCTAACGTGCTGAGGTAACATCTCTAGATGTACATAAAGGTTTCGGAATTTTGATTTGGCCCCAGGTGGTTCCAGTGGGACCACTTTTATTGTTAGAAATTCTGTTTTCATCGAAAGGCGCCTAGGGTATTTAATTCAAAACATTTAAACTATGCTAATGTGTTCAGGTAATATCCCTAGCTGTGCAAGAAGGTTTCGTAATTTTGAATTGGCCCCAGATGGTTTCAGTGGAACTACTTTTATTGTTAGAAAATAATCAGTTTTCATCGAAATGCTCCTAGGGTATTTGATTCAAAACGTTTAACTTATGCTAGTGTGTTCAGGTGATATCTCTAGATGTGCAGCATGAAGGTTTCGGAATTTTGATTTGGCCCCAGGGGGTTCCAGTGGGACCACTTTTATCATTAGAAAATCAGTTTTCCTTGAAAGGCTCCTAGGGTTTTTAATTCGAAACGTTAAAACTATGCTAAGGTGTTCAGGTAACATCTCTAGATGTGCACAAAGGTTTCGGAATTTTGATTTGGCCCAAGGTGGTTCCAGTGGAACCAGTTTTCTCATTGGAAAATCAGTTTTCAACGATAGGCTCCCAGGGTATTTAATTTGAACCGTTAAAAGTATGCTTAGGTGTTCAGGTAACATCTCTAGATGTGCATGAAGGTTTCGGAATTTTGATTTGGCCCCAGGTGGTTCCGGTGGAACCACTTTTATCGTTGGAAAATCAGTTTTCATCGAAAGGCTCCTAGTGTATTTAATTCGAAACGTTTAAACTATGCTAGTGTGTTCAGGTAACATTTCTAGATGTGCATGAAGGTTTCGGAATTTTAATTAGATTCCAGGTGGTTGCAGTGGAACCACTTTTATCGTTAGAAAATCAGTTTTCATCAAAAGGCTCCTAGGGTATTTAATTAGAAACATTGAAACTATCCTAATGTGTTCAGGTAACATCTCTAGATGTGCATAAAGGTTTCGGAATTTTGATTTCGCCCTAACTGGTTCTGATGGAACCACTTTTACCGTTAGAAAATCAGTTTTCATCGAAAAGCCCCTAGAGTATTTAATTCGAAATGTTTAAACTAAGCTAATGTGTTCTGTTAACATCTCTAGATGTGCATGAAGGTTTCGGAATTTTGATTTGGCCACAGGTGACTCCAGTGGAACCACTTTTATCATTTAAAAATCAGTTTTCATCGATAGGCTCTTAGGGTATTTAATTCGAAACGTTAAAACTATGCTAAGGTGTTATGTAACATCTCTAGTTGTGCATCAATGTTTCGGAAAAATTCATTTGGCCCTAGGTGGTTCCGGTGGAACCACTTTTATCGTTGGAAAATTAGTTTTAATAGAAAGGCGTCTAGGGTATTTAATTCGAAACGTTAAAACTATGATAAGGTGTTCAGGTCACATCTCAAGATGTGCATAAAGGTTTCGGAATTTTTATTTTGCCCCAAGTTGTTCCAATGGGAGCACTTTAATCGTTGGGAAATTAGTTTTCACCGAAAGGCTCCCAGGGTATTTGATTAGAATCGTTTAAACTACCTGTATGCTAAGGTGTTGAGGTCACATCTCTAGATGTACATGAAGGTTTCTGAATTTTGATTTGGCCCCAGGTGGTTCCAGTGGTACCACATTTATCGTTGGAAAATTAGTTTTTAGCGAAACATTTAAGCTATGCTAATGTGTTCAGGTAACATTTCTAGATGCGCATGAAGGTTTCGGAATTTTGATTTGGCCCCAGGTGGCTCCAGTGGAACCACTTTTATCGTTTGAAAATCAGATTTCATCGATAGGCTCCAAGGGTATTTAATTCGAAACGTTAAAACTATGCTAAGGGGCTAGATGTGCATAAAGGTTTCGGAAAATTTGATTTGGCCCTAGGCGGTTCCAGTGGAACCACTTTTATCGTCAGAAGATCAGTTTTCAACGAAAGGTTCCTAGGGTATTTATTCGAAAGTTAACACTATGGTAAGATAACATCTCTAGATGTGCATAAAGGTTTCGGAATTTGGATGTGGCCCCAGGTGGTTCCAGTGGTAACACTTTTATCGTTGGAAAATTAGTTTTCATCGGAAGGCTCACAGGTTATTTAATTCGAAACATTTAAACTATGCTAATGTTTTCAGGGAACATCCCTAGCTGTGTAAGAATGTTTCGGAATTTTGATTTGGCTCCAGGTGGTTTCAGTGGAACTACTTTTATTGTTAGAAAATCATTTTTCAACGAAAGGCTCCTAGGGTATTTAATTCGAAACGTTCAAACTATGCTAATGTGTTCGGGTAATATCTCTAGATGTGCAGCATGAACGTTTCAAAATTTTGATTTGGCCCCAAGTGGTTCCAGTGGAACCACTTTTAGCGTTAGACAATCAGTTTCCCTCAAAAGGCTCCTAGGATAATTAATTCGAAACGTTAAAACTATTCTGAGGTGTTCAGGTAAAATCTCTAGTTGTGCATGAAGATTTCGGAATTTTGATTTGGCCCCAAGTGGTTCCGGTGGAGCCACTTTTATCGTTAGACAATCAGTTCTCATCGAAAGGCCCCTAGGGTATTTAATTCGAAATTTTTAATCAATGCTAATGTATTCTGGTAACATCTCTAGATGTGCATGAAAGTTTCGGAATTTTGATTTTGCCTCAGGTGGTTCCAGTGGAACCACTTTTATCGTTGGAAAATCAGTTTTCATACTAAGGCTCCTATGGGTAATTAATTCGAAACGTTAAAACTATGCTAAGGTGTTCAGGTAACATCGCTAGAAGTGCAGCATGAATGTTTCGGAATTCTGATTTGGCCCCAAGTGGTTCCTGTGGAACCACTATTATCGTTTGAAAATCGGTTTTCATGGAAGGGCTCCTAGTGTATTTAATTCGAAATGTTTAAACTATGCTAATATGTTCAGGTAACATATCTAGATGTGCATAAAGGTTTCGGAATTTTGATTTGGCCTCAGGTGGTTCTAGTGCAACCACTTTTATCATTAGGAAATCAGTTTTTGTCGAAAGGCTCCTAGGGCATTTAAATCGAAACGTTTAAACTATGCTAATGTGTTCAGATAACACCTCTACATGTGCATGAAGGTTTCGGAATTTTGATTTGGCCCCCAGGTGGTTTCAGTGGAACTACTTTTATTGTTAGAAAATCATTTTTCAACGAAAGGCTCCTAGGGTATTTAATTCGAAACGTTCAAACTATGCTAATGTGTTCGGGTAATATCTCTAGATGTGCAGCATGAACGTTTCAGAATTTTGATTTGGCCCCAGGTGGTTCCAGTGGAACCACTTTTAGCGTTAGACAATCAGTTTTCCTCAAAAGGCTGCTAGGATAATTAATTCGAAACGTTAAAACTATTCTGAGGTGTTCAGGTAAAATCTCTAGTTGTGCATGAAGATTTCGGAATTTTGATTTGGCCCCAAGTGGTTCCGGTGGAGCCATTTTTATCGTTAGACAATCAGTTCTCATCGAAAGGCCCTAGGGTATTTAATTCGAAATTTTTAATCAATGCTAATGTATTCTGGTAACATCTCTAGATGTGCATGAATGTTTCGGAATTTTGATTTTGCCTCAGGTGGTTCCAGTGGAACCACTTTTATCGTTGGAAAATCAGTTTTCATACTAAGGCTCCTATGGGTAATTAATTCGAAACGTTAAAACTATGCTAAGGTGTTCACGTAACATCGCTAGAAGTGCAGCATGAATGTTTCGGAATTCTGATTTGGCCCCAAGTGGTTCCTGTGGAACCACTATTATCGTTTGAAAATCGGTTTTCATGGAAGGGCTTCTAGTGTATTTAATTCGAAATGTTTAAACTATGCTAATATGTTCAGGTAACATATCTAGATGTGCATAAAGGTTTCGGAATTTTGATTTGGCCTCAGGTGGTTCCAGTGCAACCACTTTTATCATTAGGAAATCAGTTTTTGTCGAAAGGCTCCTAGGGCATTTAAATCGAAACGTTTAAACTATGCTAATGTGTTCAGATAACACCTCTACATGTGCATGAAGGTTTCGGAATTTTGATTTGGCCCCCAGGTGGTTCCAGTGGAGCAACTTTCATCGTTAGAAAATCAGTTTTCATCGAAAGGTTCCTAGGGTATTTATTCGAAACGTTAAAACTATGCTAAGGTGTTCAGGTAGCATCTCTAGATGTGCATAAAGCTTTCGGAATTTTGATTTGGCCCCAGGGGGTTCCGGTGGAACCACTTTCATCATTGGAAAATTAGTTTTAATCGAAAGGCTCCTAGGGTATTTAATTCGAAACGTTAAAACTATGATAAGGTGTTCAGCTCACATCTCTAGATGTGCATAAAGGTTATGGAATTCTGATTTGGCCCCAGGTGTTTCCAGTGGTACCACTTTTATCGTTGAAAAATTAGTTTTCATCGAAAGGCTCCAAGGGTATTTAATTCGAAACATTCAAACTATGCTAATGTGTTCAGGTAACATCCCTAGCTGTGCAAGAAGGTTTCTGAATTTTTATTTGGCCCCAGATGGTTTCAGTGCAACTACTTTTATTGTTAGAAAATCAGTTTTTATCGATTGGCTCCTAGGGTATTTAATTCGTAACATTTAAAGTATGCTAATGTGTTTCAGCGGAAATGCGGGGATAAACCATTTTGTGCTTTGCACATAAATAACTCTATCTAGTTTGTTTTTGTTACAGTTCTGTGTTTTTGTTACAGTTCTGTTTTTACGAGAAGCATTGTAGATGTGCGCGATCTTTTTTTTTACAAAAAAAGTACTTATATCTGTACCGGATTCACCGTGATATGGTACACAATTGTACTAGCATTTATAGTGAATTTCAAATTTCAATCGCTTCACTCATGTAATTTGACAGTTCGCACTCAGCATTTCATCCATAATATATCAACCGACCGTGGTATATAAGGTTTATATTGTCTGTTCATTATGTTGTGTTTGGATCATGCGCGTTGGGAACATAATGTGTTATTTTCCAATGAGACTAAAATCAACCTCCTCTGATTGGACGAGATCTCGCTTAGTATATTCTATGTTTACGGCTCAAGAGGCAAATGTTACCGACTGACGTCACAGCGGAAATTGTTGAAATGACGTCGTCTGTTTCGTAACTGCTTCCTCAACGGAGTGACTGTAGCAAGCCGCTTCATTTTTTTCTGGAAGTTTCACGTGTGCAGCAGACAATGTTCTGGATGACGTGTTGTTTAAATTACAAACTGATTTACGATTTGAACTAAGATGGAATGCGTTTATCTGGTTTATTGATTATTTATCCAGTGCCGTCGTGGATTCTTTTATTTACTAAACCTGTGATCGTTAAAAATTGCCTTGAACAAGGCACCTTTTAACGAACACAAGTTTATTAAATAAGCCTCTCATGTGTCACGATGTAGGTTTTGGGCTTTGGGTAGTGTCTATTGGAACACTTACGTTACTGTGATGAATTGACGGTAACATGGTCTGAGGTTTGCTTTTTCTTTTTTTCCGGCTCGGAGCTTATGTTCAACCGAGACGCGAAACCTCTCAGTTGAACATAAGCTCCGAGCCGAAGACCTCAGACCATTTTACCGTCAATTCATCACAATAACTTAAAATAGTTCCAGCGCGGAAGGATAGGATAGAACGAGAGGCCGCAGAATTCAATTAATGATTCGTGCAATTTCCAAGTAACGTTTAATGTCGGTAACATTTGCCACTTGAGACATAAACATAGAATATACTAATCGAGCTCTCGTCCAATAAGAGGAGGGTGATTTTAGTCTTATAGAAGATTCCAGAATTCAATTAATGATTCGTGCAATTTCCAAGTAACGTTATTTCCAAGTAACGTTATTTCCAAGTAACGTTATTTCCAAGTAACGATTATAGAAGATTCCAGAATTCAGTTAATGATTCGTGCAATTTCCAAGTAACGTTATTAAAATACAACAATCAGCATCGGTGGATGTAAAAATGACATTTAGAATCAAGTGGGCATTCTAGATGATTGTATTCATCTTAACTTTTTGAACCCTATTGCTATCTTCCATATCAGTTCAATGTCAGCAACGGACAGAGTCCATAATCTTTATTTGGGGTAGACGAATTAATATTTTCAACCTGCGTGATGGCACTAGTGCTTTCAGATGGGACATTCCATAGGCATGGCCCAAACCCAACATAATAATATCTATGTGTGATATTATTACGCACGTGGAAATATTACCAACGCGAAGAAAGTGACCATCCGTGATGGCGCTAGAGCTTTCAGATGTTTCAAACTTTGCTGTAAAAATACAAGTGTCGTGTATGGAAATAACAGATACCCACAAACCAATTCGAGGTATCTCTTAAACCCCTTTGAACTCTAGTGGTATCTTCCATGCCAGTTCAATGGCAGCAGTTAGAAGAGTCCATATTCATTATTTGGTGTAGACCAATCAATATTTTCAACGTGCGGCCTCGTCTACCCCTCACATTTACTGAACAGCCATCCTATTTACTGACGTTATGACGTATCATGTTACTGGCCGGAAAAACTGCCGCTAGGGTTCGAATGGTTAACTCCTATTTACTGACGTTATGACGTATCATGTTGCTGGTCGGAAAAAAACGGCGCTAGGGTTCAAAGGGTTAAAATATTCAATGTCAACCATGATTCGTGTTATGCCCATACTCAATATGCGGAACCTACGTATATTAAGCCTTTACCCAACGAATCGCCCGCATCTGCCCGAGTAACATGCAAATTCAGCAATTAAAAAAATATTATTTTTAAAAAGATTTCAACAAAACCATATCATGTGACCCCTCGTTGGAACGAGCTCTTTCCAACGAGGGGTCACATGATATGGTTTTGTTGAAAATTTTTGAAAAAAATTAAAAAATTATATTTAAAATAATAAATTGTGATATCGTCTGCGTTGGGTAATGGGTTAAGTGCAGTTACTGAAGTAAATTGCAATGAAGTCACGCTTCAGTATCTTTCGAACTACACTTTTGTATACGCGCAACATGTATGGGTCTCACCCAATGCACAAATACACAAGATTAGTATGTAGATCACGTCCCACACTTGTATACTGAAGAGCAGCTGAAATGTCCCCAAACTAATTTGTTTCCGATATGCACGTAAATGTGTATGTGGTAACACTCGTAGTTTTGGGGTGATCGGATAAATAATGAACACAGGGAGTGTTGTTTCCTCATTGCCATAAAATATTTTGACGACTTTGTCCTGAGGAAATAACGTTTCACTCTCTCCGCGCTCATATTTCTGAGTTTAACAAAACGCGAACTTTCCCAGACCTTGCACTATTTATCTCTCAGATATATCTGTCATCACATATTCACTGCAGAAAGATAAAACATTTCCCTTTACCAGTCATATAATCTCCGAGGTTTTCATTATGCCCCCGCGACGACTAGTCGGTGGACATATTGTTTTACCTCCGTTCGTCCGTCCGGGATTTGTGCTTGGAATCTAATATTATTACGCACGTGGAAAAATTGCCCACGCGTGGAAAGTGACCAGTCGACGGCGGCCGTACAGTAGCTAGAGAACATTTGTCGAATGGTGACCAGGCTGTCAATGAGTTATGGCAATACATACCCAGAACGATACGCGTGTGCGAATGGGTTTATCGAAATAGTAGGAGCGCCAGCGCGGAAGGATAGAACGAGAGGCCGCATGCCTTGAGTTTTATTCCTCCCCGATGGCACAGGTGCCATATCGATTAACCCATTGACACAGGTGTGTCGTTCCGTATTTATTACACGCCTTCACGTCTATAAGAACAATTATTAGAAGGACACACAGTAATTCTTTTGCCAACTATCATAAAAAAGAACACATTTTATCGCCAACCAAATTTGCGAGGGGAACCCGTGTTACTATTTTGCCCCTTGAGTTCCAATGTGTTCTGTGTGTCTGTACAGTGTGTTCAGTATGTGGTCTTCGCTCGTACTGGCACATAGAACACATTGGAACTCAGGTGATGTTTAGCTATCGCTAGTGATTAAAATTTGGCACAACTTCTAAGAAGCCGTAGTATCCTAGGTCATACTCATAGCAAAGAAAGTCATCATATGTATATAATAGTGGGACGGTCCTATATTTAGGCATTTCAGATGTGTCATGGGCCCACTGGAATCATAACAAGTCAAATTCGCGGGTCCGTATTCTTAGATACATGCTTAGAATGGTGCCCTATTACTGAAACCGCAATTAATATGCGGGCCATCATAACACGTAATGAGCTGTATTCAAAATACTGGTGCACTCTGGAGAATTAATACAAAAATGTAGCCTTGTTCTTCGATACAGTACGTGGAGAGTGTATTATCTCTCAATCAACCGCAGAGTGGAGATTCCACCCAAGCAATATTTGCAAATTTGTTGCAAAGCAGAACAAGCACAGGCAAAGTTTCAACCAATGGACCTCCGGGTTAAACTTGGAGGTCCATTGGCTGAAACATTGCTTGTGTTTTTTGTCCATATGTATAAAATTTGAACGTTATAGTGTGGGTGATAACTCCACACCGCGGGTGATTTAGTTACAATCCATTCCCCACGTACTGTATATTATGAGAGCTGGAGATAGGTGCCTGAGTCATGATATGCAGTTGTTCAAATTCCATAAAGCTGATTGAAAATACAAATGTAGCCTAATTAATACGGAATGTTTAATTAGAAATTACGAGGGCGGGAGACAGATGTTAAAATTCAATAAAGGTGATTAAAAATACCAGTATATATACAGAAAGATACACGAGTTTGAATGGGTTAATTAAAAATACCAATATATATACAACAAGATACACGCGTTTAAATGGGTTAATTAAAAATACCAATATATATACAGAAAGATACACGCGTTTGAATGGGTTAATTAAAAATACCAATATATATACAGAAAGATACACGCGTCTGAATGGGTTAATCGATATGGCACGAATGCCAGCGCGAAAGGATAAAACGAATTAAAAATACCAATATATATACAGAAAGATACACGCGTTTGAATGGGTTAATTAAAAATACCAATATATATACAAAAAGATACACGCGTTGGAATGGGTTAATTAAAAATACCAGTATATATACAGAAAGATACACGCGTTTGAATGGGTTAATTAAAAATACCAATATATAGACAGAAAGATACACGCGTTTGAATGGGTTAATCGATGTGGCACGAATGCCAGCGCGGAAGGATAAAACGAGAGGAAGCTTCCGCGATGACACAAGTGCCATATCGATTAACCTATTCACACGCGCGTATCGTTCTCTGTTTATTACACGCCTTTCCGTCTATAAAACAGTTATGAGAAGGACGCTCAGCAATTCATTTGACAACTATCAACAAAAAATACACATTTTATCTCCAACCAAATTTGCGAGGGGAACCCGTGTTACTGTTTCGTCCCCTGAGTTCCAATGTGTTCTATGTGCCTATTGGCTGCCTGCTGGCACATAGAACACATTGGAATTCAGGGGATTTTTAGCTATCGCTAGTGATTCAAATGGTAAATGCGGTGCACGATTTGTGAATTCCACGATTTATAGAAGATTCCAGTGAAATGTAGCTTTTATTTAAAAAAGGTTTGTCAACGATTTCGCTTTCCGCGCATGTGAGCGGAACGGATGTTCATTTTCCGCGTGGGTTAGTGTTGCTGAAGATGGGTATTTCAAAGGAACGGATGTTCATTTTCCGCGTGGGTTAGTGTTGCTGAAGATGGGGATTTCAAAGGAACGGATGTTCATTTTCCGCGTGGGTTTGTGTTGCTGAAGATGGGGATTTCAAAGAAACGGATGTTCATTTTCCGCGTGGATTAGTGTTGCTGAAGATGGGGATTTCAAAGGAACGGATGTTCATTTTCCGCGTGGGTTAGTGTTGCTGAAGATGGGGATTTCAAAGGAACGGATGTTCATTTTCCGCGTGGGTTTGTGTTGCTGAAGATGGGGATTTCAAAGAAACGGATGTTCATTTTCCGCGTGGATTAGTGTTGCTGAAGATGGGGATTTCAAAGGAACGGATGTTCATTTTCCGCGTGGGTTAGTGTTGCTGAAGATGGGTATTTCAAAGGAACGGATGTTCATTTTCCGCGTGGGTTAGTGTTGCTGAAGATGGGGATTTCAAAGGAACGGATGTTCATTTTCCGCGTGGGTTTGTGTTGCTGAAGATGGGGATTTCAAAGAAACGGATGTTCATTTTCCACGTGGATTAGTGTTG
The DNA here is from genome assembly GCA_031216915.1 of Pictodentalium vernedei. NCBI lineage: Eukaryota > Metazoa > Mollusca > Scaphopoda > Dentaliida > Dentaliidae > Pictodentalium > Pictodentalium vernedei. The sequence goes on from CM062295.1 coordinate 778,673,123, forward strand.
CTGAAGATGGGGATTTCAAAGGAACGGATGTTCATTTTCCGCGTGGGTTAGTGTTGCTGAAGATGGGGATTTCAAAGGAACGGATGTTCATTTTCCGCGTGGGTTAGTGTTGCTGAAGATGGGGATTTCAAAGGAACGGATGTTCATTTTCCGCGTGGGTTAGTGTTGCTGAAGATGGGGATTTCAAAGGAACGGATGTTCATTTTCCGCGTGGGTTAGTGTTGCTGAAGATGGGGATTTCAAAGGAACGGATGTTCATTTTCCGCGTGGGTTAGTGTTGCTGAAGATGGGGATTTCAAAGGAACGGATGTTCATTTTCCGCGTGGGTTAGTGTTGCTGAAGATGGGGACTTCAAAGAACAGGCATATAATAAAATCTCTCATCGTCAGAACTCTGTTCATAAGAAATGCCTGTTTTGATAGGAATGTTATGCATATGTGAGAAATATAAACAAACGGGACACTTAACGAAATTCACCCTACAGTTAAAACTAGTAGTCCTGTCCCGAACTGTGCGCTTTTCTAGGCTTAATTGAGCGTGTGAATTGCGAGCAAATGCCATATCGAATGGCATCCAAGCACAGCAGGTTCTCCTGGTTACTCATCACAAACACAGGCAATGTTTCTGCCAATGGACCTCCGGGTTACCCGGAGGTCCATTGGCAGAAACATTGCTTGTGCACAGCCCACTTGTATAGAGTTTGATTATCATAACGCGTAGATTAACGCGCAGATTGACGTGCTATTTGCGCGCATTTCATGACAGGACTTCTAGTGTTAACTGTACTTAGGGTTTATTAAAGGGAGCGGGCTGTTTGCGACACAATGACACAAGTATTACGACGGGAGGAACTGGTCGCGAAAATATTTTGTTTTGAATCTCACTTCACAAACTCCTGAAACTACAAGTTTACACTATGTAACACATTTATTAACTGGACTGCAGCGTACATGCTATACAAAGTGTTGACGGGAGCGGTTACCAAACTCTCCGCCCAAGGTTTTTTTTTCAACCTGTTATTCGAATTCCCAAATTACAGAAGTTAACATGCTTTTATGTGCAGTTTCTAAGTAACGTTATTAAAATACAACAATCAGCATCGGTGGATGTAAAAATGACATTTAGAATCAAGTGGGCATTCTAGATGATTGTATTCATCTTAACTTTTTGAACTCTATTGGTGTCTTCCATATCAGTTCAATGTCAGCAACGGACAGAGTCCATAATCTTTATTTGGGGTAGACCAATTAATATTTTCAACGTGCAGCCCCAAATATTGATTGGTCAACACCACACCTTCACTCAAAAGTCAACCTACTTAATGAAATTATGAAGTATCATGTTACTGGGCCGTAAACGGCCTCTGGGGTTCAATGGGTTAATATGTTAATCCCTCTGTTCATCAATTTATCAATCCCCTGTTCTCAAAGTAACTTAATTAACCCATTGTTTCTAAACTATTAGCCCGGTTATAGTATTAGTAAGAGGAACGTTTTGTTTTATATATGTTTATTTCAATTTAAACTGTCAATTCCTACGAACAGCATATACAGAGGTACAAAACAAGAAAAACACACAAAGTCAGCCATGCGAAATGAGGCTGCGTTTTTATTTCACCCATTGCGTAACAGGACAAAAACCCCTCAAGACAAACCCGCCTCGAAAAAAAACTCTCATCTTCTGCATTGAAAGACAAAACCCCTGAAGACAAACCCTACCTCAAGACAAAGCCTCCACAAAAGAAATATTATTTATAGAATATGGTGAAAATAAAAAGTGTATCCACTTTTTAACTGATGATTTCGTAAGTCAACTTTTCATTTAATTTTCATCTAATCTAGTCATGGCTGCTTCATAGCAGCCATGACTATATTTCATGAAATATATATTTAAATTACTCAGCCAGTTAAGAACTGAATGATATGTTTGTGGATTCCCTTTGTTAATTGTATGTTAAATCTAGTTTCTATTGGCTAATAATAATAATAATAACTCTTCATCCCGTTGTCCATTACTGTCTTAAGAAGTCTTGTTCTTCTAGGCGAATATTTGGGCATTCTTGAATGAAGTGTTCCAGGGTTCCCGTTGAAAAAAATAATAAAATAAAATAAAATAATAAATTCAAATCTTGTTCATTATCATTTATTTTTACTTTGTGCGGAGGTTCTGCCAAAGAAGTTAATTAAGGTGAGGTGGGGGGGGTCTGAGGGTTTGTCTTCCTAGATTCAACCCACTGTTAGGCTTTGGGTATAATTGGCGGTTTCCAAGTAATAGATTCCCTCACAGACATCAAATGTTCGCAGAGATTCAAAAATACCATTAACATGTTTGTCAGAGGGTTGACCATCATGTTTTGAGAGTGACCATTACTCATGGGATATTTATTTATTTATTGGTGTTTAAGGTCACACTGTGGCTAATCATGACCATAACATGAGTATCAACTCAAGACCAGGGGTGAGCGTTAATAAGCCAGGTTGCCCATTTTGGAGAGAGTTTGCACCTCCCAAGCATTAGTGACTGCGTCCTATTTTACCAGCACAACAGGCACTGCTTCACTTCCCGGGGTTCCCTCAGGGATACTCATGGGATCAGAGTACCATATTTATTTCAGTAGTAAATCCAATAAAACCAACAAAACCCTAAAAATATACATAAATTAACATAATACTCCATTCACTATAATGTTAAAGAATACTTTCTGCCATTTTAGTTATGACATAGAGAATCCAGTCAAATACATTTTTATGATCGCCCTTACATAGTTACTTAATCAATATACACAGTATATCATTTATTTATATATATGGTATTTCAGAGGCTAACATTTCATAAATGCAAACCGAGCACCACCCTAATATTAGGGTGGTGAAGATTTAAAACTACCTCACCATAAGTAAGCTGTTCTATAAACCTACCCTTATAAGCTGCTGGGGACAATCTATTCCAGAAAACTATTTGTCTCTTTGGAGTTTAATGTCACTACAGACAAACAATCTACACGTGTACACAAGCACTATTAATGTTTTGTAGAAATCACTGTTAGACAAACGGGATGATTTACGTCAATACTGTAGCCTTTTTCTTTACAATAACTAATAAAAGTATTATCTGAGATTTAATTGTTTAACTCTCGTAAACAACAGGAGTTTTAACCCTTTGAACTCTCGTGGTATCTTCCATGTCAGTTCAATGGCAGAAATTAAAAGAGTCCATATTCATTATTTGGGGTAGACCAATTAATATTTTCAACGTGCAGCCTCGAGGCTGATTGGTCTACCCCACACATGTACTGAACAGCCATCCTAATTAATGACGTTATGACGTATCATGTTCCCAGTCGGAAATACGGCCGCTCGTGTTCAGAGGGTTAAGCTGAAGAGATACAGCACTACATTAATCATAACAGGTATTTGCTCTATCTCTAAAACTATCAATGAATTTATTTTATCTACTAGACGTGAGTATCTGGCCATCAACGGACCTAGTATACTACTTGCTTACTGTTCGTACGTTCAATCGAAAAGGTGTTTTTTAAGAAGATATGAAATATGAAATAAGTGCGATCAAACTGTGCCCTATTGGTTAAATAAAGGTCATTTAGCTTTTCAGCATAACAGGTATCGAGAATCGCATCAGACAAATTCAGTTCAAATCTGTAAAACAAATAACGCACGTGTCACTGATATACAAACCACGAGTTATTTTAACTGAAATAAATTATGCTTTTTAAAACTAAAAAAACAGCTTACTTCACAACAGTCCGTCCTCAATCCGTGCTTGCGGTAGAGCACAGTTAATCAATCGTTTGTTTACTGGTTGTTTTGAACAGTCTCCAAAATGGGATCAGTTGAGGCAAATTGCTTCAGCTGCTTTCAATAAACAAATGAATAAATCGACAAGATTCAAATTAGCTGAGTAGAGTTATATTATGAGACGAATACGTGTCAGTTCACATATCTTTCAATGAACGAAAATGTGCATTTTGCTGTCAAGTTTCTTTCATGGAAGAGATTAAACACAAAGGAACCGCGTAACTTACCTGCTTAGTTGTCGACCAACTATATTACAGATGGGGCTTATTACACAACTTGCATACCGTTGCACGCAGACTAAAACGCAGAATGCGCTTACTCTTTGTGTAACGCAGCTCATTTCAAACTTAACGTTAACAGACCTAAAAAAGTTTAAAACTATTTTACATGCCAAATAATTATAAGAATAATATACTGGATTTCATCTCGCTCTATATACCGTAAATACAGTTGTGATCAGATATCCTAGCCTCCTACACCCCCCCCCCCCCCCCCCCCCCCCTTCACAGAAAATGACATCCTTGTCTTTTGGGGGTGTTTGCCTACAAGCTATGGAACATTCAGCTTTAGTCAGGTTTTTAACTGACTTCACATTACATGTCTTATTATGCTAAATCATCATTGCATATCACACAGGAACAGAATTGGTAGTATAACCATATGAGTAATTAGGCAGCCCTCTCAAATCATCATTGCATATCACACAGGAACAGAATTGGTAGTATAACCATATGAGTAATTAGGCAGCCCTCTCAAATCATCATTGCATATCACACAGGAACAGAATTGGTAGTATAACCATATGAGTAATTAGGCAGCCCTCTCAAATCATCATTGCATATCACCCAGGAACAGAATTGGTAGTATAACCATATGAGTAATTAGGCAGCCCTCTCAAATCATCATTGCATATGACCCAGGAACAGAATTGGTAGTACAACCGTATGAGTTATTAGGCAGCGCTCTCAAATCATCATTGCATATCACCCAGGAACAGAATTGGTAGTATAACCATATAAGTAATTAGGCAGCCCTCTCAAATCATCATTGCATATCACCCAGGAACAGAATTGGTAGTATAACCATATGAGTAATTAGACAGCCCTCTCTTTTATACTATCAGTTCCTCTCCGAAGGTCCTAATCTGAAAAAAAAAACATATATCATCGTCGTGATGTGCCCTTAGAACCCGTAGATCGATTCGGATACGTATTTTGTACATCCACATAATGGTAATAATCTCTGTTTATTGGTATCATCACTTTGATGTTTCTAAGATAAACAAAATTTGTACATAATAAGTCCAAAGGTTGTGATGTTGTGATGCTCACCAAAGGAGCTTTTCGATTTGTTGGAGATGTTCTCCTTCCGCACATTTGACAATTTTTAACCCACATTTCCACTGTATCATCAATTAATTCCTGGCCAATAGAACCTGTCGTTAATGATATTGCACGATCCCTTTCAGTATGCCCAAAATCGTTATGTAACCCTTCAAGAGCCTTCTGAATAACATAACCAGGAAGTATTAACTGTATATTTGTTTCACTGTCTATATTGGTGACTTTTTAAACCACTCCATTCATTAACATACGTGTGTCAAATAATCTATTTAGACAACTATGCTCTTTTGTCAATGGTAGTGTTGACATTTGTGGACGTACGCCCCTATGCACAGCGGACATCCAGGTACAAAAAACATCATCTTGTAATCTTCTCCTTTCTCGATATGGCATATCTGTAATATCTTGTCCAGGGCTATCCTGCAGGTATCAACAACATCAGTTGATAAACACAGTGTTTCAACCAAAGAGTTTTATGTCTGTGACACACTGCGTCTCATTTGTCATTACATTCTGCTCGCAATTGTTGTTTAATTGTGGTAAGCGGACCAAACCATCTGCATCATTGTTATTATTACCAGGTCAATAGAAGGCATTAAAATCACATGCAGCTAATGCAGATAACCAACGACGCAGTTGCATCGGATTTTGCTGATGTTAGAACATATTATTGCCAGAGAATTATAGTGTTCTAAGTGACATGTTTTCATTTTTGAGAAAACGAGGGTCAAGGGTTTGGGCATCTGACGATTGTACATCCTTTGGCAAAGAATAATAAATTGTTTTATCATATGACTCGTCCGTTTTGTTCACTTTAAAACATTTCATATTTTGTTTTCATATTAATCAGTGACAAATAAAGCTTTCCGTCAATTTCATTGGTCAATTTCAAAAGTGGACAATATGACTGGCTGAACAAAATACAACTGGGTCACATTTGCATAATTTCAGTAGGGAGAATTTACGTTATCTGTCCTATTTAGGGTGGGCTATATTGTATTAATCTTTTACCTACAAGAAAAACGCCATTCATTTTTTTTCATATTTTCACTTTTTGCTTCCAAAACATAGGTTATGACCCCTCATTGGAACGAGCTGGACGAGCTCGTTCCAATGAGGGGTCATAACCTATGTTTTGGAAGCAAAAAATTAAAAATTTTAGTTATACGAGGATGTTTTTGCCAAGTGCCGTCTGCAACTCAAGTTAGGTGATGGGTTAAAAAGTCATACTAAGTGGCTAATTTGTACGTGTGTGTATCATATGATAAATATAATATGAAATGAGTGTTTTCTAATATAATATTTATGGAACTCGTCCGAATTTTCCGTTTGGACTCGCCAGAGGCTCGCCAAAACGGAAAATTCTTAGACTCGTTTCATAAATATTATATGAGAAAAACACTCATTCAATATCCTCTATCTATGACATCTTGTGTGTACACATGCTACGTTATTCTGAAATATTATTAAGACTGATCACCTTTTTGATGCCAACGCGGGATAACGATTTTGGAGATACAACATCTCTACAAAAAGTATGTTGTGGTTTGTTTAGAAACATACCGTTTCTGGACATACAGTTAAAACCAGAAGTACTGCCATGAAATGCGCATAAATAGCACGTCGATATGCGCGTTAATCTACGCGTTATGACCGTAGTACGGTTATCAAATTCTGTACATATGGCCTGTTCACAAGCCACGTTTCAGCCAATGGACCTCCGGGTAACCCTGTGGTCCATTGGCAGAAACATTGCCTGTGTTTGCTATGAATATCCAGGAGAACCTGTCGTGCTTTGGATGCCATTCGATATGGTTATTGCCCGCAATTCATACGCGCAATTAAGCCTAGATAAGCGCAAGTCGATCTGAGCGTTAATCTACGCGTTATGACCATAGTAAGAGTATCAAATTCAGTGCATATGGCCTGTGCACAAGCCATGTTTCAGCCAATGGACCTCCGGGTAACCCGGAGGTCCAATGGCAGAAACATTGCCCGTGTTTGCTATGAGTATCCAGAAGAACCTGCCGTGCTTTGGATGCCATTCAACATGGCAATTGCGCGCAATTCATACGCGCAATTAAGCCCAGATAAGCGCACAGTTCGTGACGGGACTTCTAGTTTTAACTGTAGAACAATTTTCTTGAACACTTGACGCATCAAACGACTTATACAATCATTATATATTTTAATAAACTTAACTTCATCAAATATTTTATATAACTTCGTCAAATTGCCGTCATGCTCGGAAGTTTACTTCCTTCTAAGCGGCTTTCATTTTTGACTAATACTTATTCCGTTACGTTAAGTGCCGTACCAATGTGTATCGCGTCATGGGAACGTAAAATTTAGCGTCACGCTGATCCTAATTGTTGAATGGGAATTATAAAATTGATCGTGATACGCGTACGTCTTACAGATTACTCTCACTCGTTACCACCTAAGGAAGATATGATACGGTCTTGTTTGTCCATAATTTACAATTAAAAACAGTGAACAACGTGTAATGCGGAACATATCTTTACTTGTTGCCACCCAAGGAAGACATGCATCGGCGATTTTACAGACGGGTTCGTGATTAGGAGCTAGGCAGTCACTTGCCAAATAATAAATCGATCTGTAAGACGTACGCGTATCACGATCAATTTTATAATTCCCATTCAACAATTAGGATCAGCGTGACGCTAAATTTTACGTTCCCATGACGCGATACACATTGGTACGGCACTTAACGTAACGGAATAAGTATTAGTCAAAAATGAAAGCCGCTTAGAAGGAAGTAAACTTCCGAGCATGACGGCAATTTGACGAAGTTAATAAACTTAATGTATAGATAAAATGATTCGCATAAATTTATTCTGAAAGAAAGAATATTGCTACAGCTTAGCTTTTTTAACACAACGTAATCATTAAAGTACATGGATATCAGGCATATTCTACCACTTTTTAACATTTGCCCATTCATTGTTTTTCATTTATTTATTTATTTATTTATTTATTGGTGTTTAAGATCACATATTTCTGCACAATGGCTAACCATGACCGTGACAGTTTTACGGGTGGAGAAGCCGGAGTACCCGGAGAGAACCACAGAGCAACGGCGAGCAACTGTCAGCTCCCCAACATACCAAATCCACACAAGCAGGGTTAGCATTGGTTGAAGACAGGTGCACCATCGACGTGCAGTACGCCTTAGTACACAACGTCACCGTGCCCCCACGTGGGCAATGGGGGTGAAGTGTCTTGCCCAAGGACACAACGCGGTTGCCGCAGGTGGGATTCGAACCGAGGACCTCTCGGCTTGCAGCTTGCACCTCTACCAACTGATCCACCGCGCGCCCTAGTGTTTTTCATTTTTGAAGAACCCTAGGGGGCGCGGTGGCTCAGTGAGTGTTTTCCATTCACCAGTCCTCGGGTGGTGGGGAGTGGATGAAGGCTCTGGAAAATATTTCACGTGTTTAAAAATAAGCTATGAACGACCCCTTCCAGTTTAAAAATCATTCTATAACCTCAATTATATAAAATCACACATGGGGTAATAGAATGATTTGCCTGGCTTGTATAAAATATATGTCACTCAAGTTTTATATTCTCTTCCAATAAATACAATTATTAATTGAAATGGCTTATGAATTACAAAAATCACACTCACTATAACCTCAATTATATTGTCGCACCTATACGATAATATAATAGAGGGTATAGTAAGGATATATTTGACATGTACAGTACGTGGAGAGTGGATTGTAACTAAATCACCCGCGGAGTGGGATCATCACCCAATCTATAACTTTCAAATTTTATATATATCGACAATAAATACAAGCAATGTTTCAGCCAATGGACCTCCGGGTTTAGCCCGGAGGTCCATTGGCTGAAACTTTGCTGGTTCTGGTTATGCTTTGCAACAAATTTGCAATTATTGCTCGGGTGGAATCTCCACTCTGCGGGTGATTTAGTGATAATACACTCTCCACGTACTGTATAAAATACCTCTGTACCGACCACTTTTGTAATACAAAAACTTTTGCAATAAAATTTATTACAAAAGTGGTTAACGCGTACCAGCCACTTTTGCAATAAAACCACTTTTGTAATAAACTAACCATTATTGTAATAAACTCATTTCGGTGATAAATCACGGACGCCCATTTTATAGTCGGACATTGGGGTGGGGTGAGGGACTAGTTTACCTAAACATGTTTGTGTGTCGTTCGATGGAATAACGTGTCCATTCACCTATTGAAACTTGGTAGTGACTGAAGAAAGTACGAAAGCACTTTTACAATAAACTTTATTACAAAAGTGGTTAACGCGTACCAGCCACTTTTGCAATAAAACCACTTTTGTAATAAACTAACCATTATTGTAATAAACTCATTTCGGTGATAAATCACGGACGTCCATTTTATAGTCGGACATTGGGGTGGGGTGAGGGACTAGTTTACCTAAACATGTTTGTGTGTCGTTCGATGGAATAACGTGTCCATTCACCTATTGAAACTTGGTGGTGACTGAAGAAAGTACGAAAGCACTTTTACAATAAATTTTATTACAAAAGTGGTTATCGCGTTCCAACCACTTTTGTAATAAAACCACTTTTGTAATAAACTAACCATTATTGTAATAAACTCATTTCGGTGATAAATCACGGACGCCCATTTTATAGTCGGACATTGGGGTGGGGTGAGGGACTAGTTTACCTAAACATGTTTGTGTGTCGTTCGATGGAATAACGTGTCCATTCACCTATTGAAACTTGGTAGTGACTGAAGAAAGTACGAAAGCACTTTTACAATAAACTTTATTACAAAAGTGGTTAACGCGTACCAGCCACTTTTGCAATAAAACCACTTTTGTAATAAACTAACCATTATTGTAATAAACTCATTTCGGTGATAAATCACGGACGTCCATTTTATAGTCGGACATTGGGGTGGGGTGAGGGACTAGTTTACCTAAACATGTTTGTGTGTCGTTCGATGGAATAACGTGTCCATTCACCTATTGAAAATTGGTGGTGACTGAAGAAAGTACGAAAGCACTTTTACAATAAATTTTATTACAAAAGTGGTTATCGCGTTCCAACCACTTTTGTAATAAAACCACTTTTGTAATAAACTAACCATTATTGTAATAAACTCATTTCGGTGATAAATCACGGACGTCCATTTTATAGTCGGACATTGGGGTGGGGTGAGGGACTAGTTTACCTAAACATGTTTGTGTGTCGTTCAATGGAATAACGTGTCCATTCACCTATTGAAACTTGGTAGTGACTGAAGAAAGAACGAAAGCACTTTTACAATAAACTTTATTACAAAAGTGGTTATCGCGTACCAACCACTTTTGTAATAAAACCACTTTTGTAATAAACTAACCATTATTGTAATAAACTCATTTCAGTGATAAATCACGGACGTCCATTTTATAGTTGGACACTGGAGTGGAGTTAGGGACAAGTTTACCTAAACATGTTTGTATGTCGTTCAATGGAATAACGTGTCCATTCCATTCACCTGTTGAAACTTAGAAGTGACCGAAGTAACCACTTTTGCAATAAACTCTATTACAAAAGTGGTTATCGCGTACCAACCACTTTTGTACTAAACTAACCATTATTGTAACACACCTATTTTTGTGATGAATCACGAACGTTCATTTTATAGTTGGACATTGCGATGGGTTGAGAGCTAGTTTACTTAAACATGTTTGTGTGTCGTTCAATGGAATAAAGTGTTCATTCACCAGTTGAAACGTGGCAGTGTCTGGAGAAAGTACGCAACTACTTTTGCAATAAACATTATTACGAAAGTGGTTATCGCGTACCAACCACTTTTGTAATAAATCCACTTTTGCAATAAACTAACCATTATTGTAATACACCTATTTTTGTGATGAATCATGGTCGTCCATTTTATGGCCGGACTGTGTGTTTGTTTGGAGAGGGGGTAGCACAAAGTAGCGTCAAATCTATTCCCAAATTTGGTGGGCGCTAAAATCTTACTGCACACGGATGGATGGGGAAAGCTGGGTTTGACGTCTATCGCTTTTGATATGTCTGCCCGAATTCCTCCTACGGGCGCAGTTTGTCTTAATCCCCGTAGTTCCTATCGATCTTGTTGTCCCTATTTATAGGTCGGGTTGAATTCTTCCGCAGACTGTTAAACCCAAATGAGGCGAGAAAATTAGAAAGTTTATTACACACTATTGACTGGTGTTAGTAAATTATCACAACACAGGTGGACGTGCATCAGCCACCAACATCGCTGAAGTTAAGCTCCGTTGAACCCAGTTAGTCTATTGATGGGGTGACCATTCAGTGATTGATTTGGTTCAACACTTCGTGCCCTTGGGCAAGGTACTTTACCTCGACTGCTCGCATGTGGAGCGGGTGGGGAAGCTGACGGTGTTCTGAGATGGACTGGTGTGCACGCGTCCTAACCTTAATTATCCTGACTGTGTTGTGCAGTGCGTAGTACTGGTGTACAGTGCGTAGTGCAGTCTTGGCTTATGTGACGCGGAAGAGGTTATAGGGTCTCGTCGCTGCTTGGTGGTTCTCTTCTGGAACATCGGCTTCCTCCACTCAAAAAACTGTCACCGACACAAAATGACTCAGACTATATAAGTGTCGTAAAACACCAATAAATAAATAAATAAATACATTAATAAATTATAAATAAACAAATAAATAAACAGACCCACTGAATACCGTTTCTCGTCGAATGGAACAATGAATGCTGTGAAAATGAGCACATTGCGCGCAAAATCATATGTCTCAAAATGAAGATTATGAAAATGAGTTCAATGCGTGCAAAATCATACGTATCATAGCCTCATTTCGATATTTTTGGATCCACCGAGTCACTAACTAGGACTCATCAAATGGATTCTAAGGGAAAATCATTTTACATAGAGGCACTTTCTGCTTTCAATGGGGATTATTTTTTTAAACAATAAACAGAGAGGGAAAATGGAAGAAGAGGAGCCTCCGCCGCTTCTAGTGCCCCTAGCCCCCCGGTTTCTGCTACCTGACAGCCCCTGCCCCTTGCCGCCCACACCCCAAGAGCCTCTGGTTCCCTGCCGCCTCATCCCGAGAGCTCCTGGTACCCTTTGCCCCTGCCGGTGCCGTCCATCGTGTCTGGAAGACGCGATATTTTCAGAAAAAATTCCATCCATGGATAGTTTTTTAGACATTGTCAAGCTGTTTTGGGTAATTCTATATTTAATATCGGTTGTTTGGGGTAATTCCATGTTTTCCCAAAATACACCCCGTACAAACATTGGATCCGGAACATTTCCACGTCCCGGCTACAACATTAACATGGTTACCGGAGTAAAATCCACTAAAATACACGAAAGTCGGGTTCATTTGTGTAATTCTATACTACCGTAACATACTCCCCTCGAATCAAACATACCCTCAAAACATACCCCCGATCTTATACCAGGAGGTGAGGTTTCGTCACCAGACAACCACGTGACACTTGAGAAATCAAGATGGCGCCCCTATACACAAAATGGACGACCAAAACACGTGTCCCCATATACACCCAAGCTGCGCACGCGCATTCGAACCTCGTATTACTATGACAATGACGTCACAACATAACCACGTACATTGGTTACATGTCAACACAACATGGGCGCCCGCAGTCACGTGACATGACGTGACTTCCAAGATCCATCTGAATTACAAGAGGGTGCCTTTGGCTGGTCTACTGCTGTACTAAATGGCTGCTCTTAGGGGTGTGATAGCAGGTCTGACTCTGCAACCGTGAAAAGGGGCTCACATCATATCACTTCTGACACATGAATCTAAACTTTCGCCGTTTTGTTTTTGTTTTTTGTTTTTTTTGAATGAACATAACAAATATAACAAATATTGAGTATTCAGTAGTAAACTCAACTGCACGTTATCCCTCTGGTCTTGTCTCTCTGCGTGCCACAAACAAGTAAAACATGCCCCTTTGCTTTTTGGTGCATGAAAGAATGGCGCAACTTGGACGCTGGTGATAAACTGGATTCAACTTTGATCCCTTTGCATGCATGAAAAGGATTCACCACTGGCCCGATTGCTCGCCCTGAAACGGAGTAATAAATTACGTGCAGTCGCACATGTAATCTTATCAAACATCTGAGTCTGAACTTTCATGAACCTAATTTGGCAATATAACAATTGACTACGGGCCGATTGGTATATTGCCATACCGGAAGGATGAGTGTTTCAGTTGGCAATATAACAGTTGGCAAATGTATAGTAGTCAAAAGAAATTTATTTACTCTGATCTAGTCCTTCCACATAACACGAAACCAGTTACGCATGCCTCCTGATCTTGTTCAGCATGGACGGACTGCGCAACGGTTAACTTATTCGTAGCAATAATCGTGTCTGAACTTTCATCGTTCTTGAAAAGAAATAACCTATGCTTAATGCAGAATAGTAACAGTGACCACTCATGAGCAAGTTGACGCGACCCCACCATGTGCTATCAACTAATTGAATATCTTGTTTTACGTGGGACATTGACCCCCGAATACAAAGTGGATCAGCGCATCAAAACCCGTGACCAGATATAAAAAAATATGTTTATTCCATTTTAGATTAATATTATTAACGCTCTCGTTATCGCATTTGGCAACACAAAGCTCCTTATGTACCAATCCTGCTGACATGGAATGTTTAGTCGAGCAAGCCAGTCAGCTGTACACTGAAGTTTTGTCCAACTGATGTAAACGTCCTGTCTTTTCCGAGTGACCTATTAAACAGATTGTGATAACTTGTGTAACTTGTTTTTCCATTTTTTTCCGTAATAGGAATTACACCGCCAGACATGCTGAGGTGGACATACCCCCTCTGACCCAACAATACAGCAGTCTATTTTACCATGTATCGTGAGCTGCGCGCTTTTTAATTACCCACACAATCCACTCGATAACCTATTATGCAATAAATTTATCGCATTATCGGTTGCGTTGGATGGCAAACCTAACCTATTATGCAATAAATTTATTACATTACTGGTTGCGTTGGATGGCAAACCTAACCTATAATGCAATAAACTTAATACATCAGCGGTTGTCTTGCATGGAAAACTTAACTGCAAATGCAATAAATTTATTACAATATCGGTTGCGTAAGATGGCAAACTTAACCTATTATGTAATGAATTTATTACATTATTCGTTGCGTTGGATGGCAAACCCAACCTATTATGCAGTAAATTTATTAGGTTATCGGTTGCGTTGGATGGCAAACCTAACCTATTATGCAATAAATGTGTTACATTATCGGTTGCCTGAGGTGGCAAACCTAATCTATTATGCTATGCATTTATTACATTATCGGTTGCGTTGGATGGCAAACCCAACCTATTATGCAGTAAATTTATTGCATTATCGGTTGCGTTGGATGGCAAACCTAACTTATTATGCAATAAATTTATTACATTATCGGTTGCGTATGATGGCAAACCTTACCTATTATGCAATGAATTTATTACATCGTCGGTTACGTTGAATGACAAACCTAACCTATTATTCAATAAAGTTTATTGCATTATCGGTTGCTTTGGATGACAAATCTAACCTATTATGCAGTAAATTTATTACAGTATCGGTTTCTTTGGATGACAAATCTAGCAAATTATGCAGTAAATTTATTAAATTGTCGGTTGCTTTGGATGACAAACCCAACCTATTATGCAATAAATTTACTACGTCATCGATTACGTTAAATGACAAACCTAACCTATTATACAATACAGTTTATTGCAAAAGTGGTTGCTTACTTTCTTCAGTCACTTCCAAGTTTCAACAGGTTAATGGACACGTTATTCCATTGAACGACGCACAAACATGTTTAGGTAAACTAGTCCCTCACCCCACCCCAATGTCCGACTATAAAATGGACGTCCGTGATTTATCACCGAAATGAGTTTATTACAATAATGGTTAGTCTATTGCAAAAGTGGTTTTATTACAAAAGTGGTTGGTACTCGATAACCACTTTTGTAATAAAGTTTATTGCAAAAGTGGTTGAGTACTTTCTTCAGTCACTACCATGTTTTAACTGGTGAATGGACACGCTATTCCATCGAACGACACACAAACATGTTTAGGTAAACTAGTCCCTCATCTCACCCCAATGTCCGACTATAAAATGGACGTCCGTGATTTATCACCGAAATGAGTTTATTACAATAATGGTTAGTTTATTACAAAAAGTGTTTTTATTACAAAAGTGGTTGGTACGCGATAACCACTTTTTTAATAAAGTTTATTGTAAAAGTGCTTGCGTACTTTCTTCAGTCACTACCGAGTTTCATTAGGTGAATGGACACGTTATTCCATCGAACGACACACAAACATGTTTAGGTAAACTAGTCTCTCACCCCACCCCAATGTCCGACTATAAAATGGACATCCGTGATTTATCACTGAAATGAGTTTCTTACAATAATGGTTAGTTTATTACAAAAGTGGTTTTATTACAAAAGTGGTTGGTACGCGATAACCACTTTTGTAATAAAGTTTATTGTAAAAGTGTTTGCGTACTTTCTTCAGTCACTACCAAGTTTCAATA
This sequence comes from Pictodentalium vernedei, assembly GCA_031216915.1. NCBI lineage: Eukaryota > Metazoa > Mollusca > Scaphopoda > Dentaliida > Dentaliidae > Pictodentalium > Pictodentalium vernedei. The sequence continues at coordinate 778,688,866 of CM062295.1, forward strand.
GGTGAATGTACACGTTATTCCATCGAACGACACACAAACATGTTTAGGTAAACTAGTCCCTCACCCCACCCTAATGTCCAGCTATAAAATGGACGTCCGTGATTTATCACTGAAATGAGTTTATTACAATAATGGTTAGTTTATTACAAAAGTGGTTTTATTACAAAAGTGGTTGATACGCGATAACCACTTTTGTAATAAAGTTTATTGCAAAAGTGGTTGCGTACTTTCTTCAGTCACTACCATGTTTTAACTGGTGAATGTACACGTTATTCCATCGAATGACACAAAAACATGTTTAGGTAAACTAGACCCTCACCCCACCCCAATGTCCGACTATAAAATCGACGTCCGTGATTTGTCACCGAAATGAGTTTATTACAATAATGGTTAGTTTAGTTATTCCATCGAACGACACACAAACATGTTTAGGTAAACTAGTCCGTCACCCCAATGTCCGACTATAAAATGGACGTCCGTGATTTATCACCGAAATGAGTTTATTACAATAATGGTTAGTTTATTACAAAAGTGGTTTTATTGCAAAAGTGGTTGGTACGCGTTAACAACTTTTGTAATAAATTTTATTGCAAAAGTGGTTGTATTACAAAAGTGGTTGGTACATACCTCATCTGTCATAGAAGTAGCATTATGAAAGATGTTTTATTAATTATTCTGTTTAAAATCTCTGCCCATCCAATCAGTAACCAAAACGAATAGAAGCGATGTCGCTGCCACAGAACAAATTATATTATAATATTAGAACGTTTCTTTTCATGTTCTATCGGTCGATAGTACCCGAGTTTGTGTGATTTCTGAAATAGAACCTGAAGCAGTGAAGCTGCTGAAGGTTTTATTTCAGAAATCACTCAAACTCAGGTACTATCGACCGACAGAACATGAAAAGAAACGTTCTAATTATTTTATTATGCCGAACAAAAAATAGCTTCCATTGTTAAACGTTAACTGCAACATGCCATCACTGGCAGCAGTCTTGTAACAATGTAGTTGAATTCAGAAACATACTTTCAGTGACGTCATTTTTAACGAATGACGTCTCTTTGTGAGTTTCCAGAACATCAAATTCGAAAATGACTTGTTGCAAGTGCCGTCGCTTTGGGAGTTTCTGTATCACCAATTGTCAGTGTTTACAACTGCATCATGCTGTTTATGTTATAATTCATTATTAATGCTTGTGAGATAAGTGGTATAAAATACTATAATGGAATATAAATTCATGTTTCTTGGACGACGACAGTTGTTAGAATTAAGCGGATCGAAACAATTTATTTTGAACCTTGAGCTTGAGGTGGAGACTCAGCGAGGACGAGGATCACGAATACTTACTAAGTTTGTGGAAATATAATTGATTGAAGTCACACTAATGATTCACTAAAGTGGTGAACACCACGTGAGTATTTAATAGTTCTGATTGTTTTGAATCATTGAATCATTGTTAGTAGTTAAAATTGACAATACACCCACTAAAGATGACATATTTGTCAGTATGTTTGTATCTATCGGTGACGAAACATGTTAAACAGACACGGCGCCATCGTTCAGTGTTGTGAAATTCCAATAATCGCGTGCATAATCGACACCGGTCAATAGAAGTGGAGCTTGCATTTTCTTTATTCTCATGTCTCCAGGGAAGAACGTTCCAATAGTACCCGTGTTTTGTCCAAAAACTCCAGTACTATGACTTTTAGAAGGTGTCAAATTAACCAATCACGGCTGGTGTCTCAGACGTGAAGCATAACAAAACATTTTATAATAGAAGTATTTGTGACTTTCTATGGTACTCAATAGTAAGACAGAACCATTATGATTGCCAACACAATGCTTTTCCCACGAAGTGATACAAACATACGGTTTGAGTTTTCAGCAAACAATTTGTTAAAAATAATAAAGTGATTGTAAATTGGTAATCCTAAATGTTATAGTTCCCAAGGAGTGAAAGAGGTATCACGTTAGATTACTATTTAATTATCAGTATTGTTCATTTATTATTTTTTGTTAATTTTAATTTTTTAAATGCCATTAAAATTGAAGTTTGTCTCTTCTATATTTTATATTTTAAAGACAATACATTGTTGTGGGTGGTGCACGGAATTTAGATTAACTAATTTTACTGTTTATCTTCTTCAGCTTTGGAAGCGCTCTTGAATACTGACATAAATTGTGCCCTAATATTTTGAAAAGAGCTTTTACACAAAATTTGACCCACACTTAAAATCCTGTTGATTTAAAAATAAACCAACATCCACCGCATTTAGTGAAACTTAGTGGATTTACGTTGTTTTTAATCCAACTAGATTTAGAGTCCATGTGTTCCCTGTCATAATAAATTATACTTCTTTATACATTAGTTTCTTAAAAGTGTACAAATCTAACAGCAATTCATTAAAAATCAATCCAACTTTCTCTTGGTATAGATATCAATTGGTCTATAAAGAGAATGCGTGCATCCGCAGTGAAAAAAGAATATAACTTTTAATCATTTCCCAATGAATCGCCCGCATCTGCCCGCGTAATATGCAAATTCAGCAGGTGAAAAAATATTATTTTTCGAAAAATTCCAACAAAACCATAGCATGTGACCCCTCTTTGGAACGAGGTCCAATCGTAATGTCTTCTCAATGAAGACGCATTCGAGGGAATCGAAAGCTTTCTCGAAATCGACAAAAAACAACAGTCCGGGAATATCAAGGGGGCTACATTTTTCAGTCAAGTATGTTATTAATCTGGTTGTTGCCCCAATAAATTTATTTTTCATGAAACCCAATAGAGTTTTTGATATTAACTTTGGTAGGATCGGCTTTAACCTATTTACAATTGCCGCCGAACATGTTTTTAAATCTATATTTAAAAGAGAAATTGGTCTTCCGTTTCTTTTGCATATAGCTTCGACTTTCTTTCTTTCGGAATACAAGTGATGATACCTCGTCTTTGTGTGGCGGAGATTGAATTACCGCGATAGCCAGAATTCAAGGAACTGACTAAAATTTGTCACGCTGGCATGTGCCAAATGTGCCAAATGCATATGTTTTTCAAATATGGCACATAAATGTCAGCGTTTGGCACAAAAAGTTGGCACATAAATTCAAAATCATGAACATGGTATATTTTTGATGTTTGCAAAAACCGATGAAATAATATAACATTTTCTCCCTGGAAAGCGAACAAATGATAAATTAAATAAATCAATATGAATGCCCACATCATTAATTACACAAAAAGTAATCTCATACAGCTGTATACACAATGACCAGTCACTTCCCAATTGTCCTTACCGATGACCTCGGATTAAGAAATTCTTTATTGTGAAAACAATGTATATGTTTCTTAAGCAGCGAACAATAAACCAGATTATCATATGATTCGTCCGTTTTGTTGACTCTAAAACATTTGATATTTTGTTTTCATATTAATCAGTGATAAATAAAGCCTTCCGTCAATTTCATTCGTCAATTTCAAAACTAGACAATTTGATTGGCTGAACAAAATACAACTGGGTCACACTTCATAATTTGCATAATTAGAGTTGGGAGCTTTCATTTGTCAATTTCAAAACTGGACAATTTGATTGCCTAAACAAAATACAACTGGGTCATATTTGTATAATTTCAGTAGGGAGAATTTACGTTATCTGTCCTGTTTAGGGTGAGTTATATTGTATTAATCTTTTACCTATAAGAAAAATGCCATTCATTTTTTTTATATTTTCACTTTTTGCCGTGTGTGTGTCATTTGATAAATATAAAATGAAATGAGTGTTTTCTAATGTAATATTTATGAAACTCGTCCGAATTTTCCGTTTGGGCTCGCCAGAGGCTCACCGAAACGGAAAATTCTGACTCGTTTCATAAATATTATATGAGAAAAACACTCATTCCATATCTTCTATTTATCAATTGTCTTCAATTGTTGGTGGTACTTCCCCATAGACAAAAAATCAAAGATTAACACAATGAGAAAATGAGAAAAGTTTCAATCCACATGTCAATCAGTTAACGTTATAGTTCGTCGAGCTGTGAATTTCTATATAAAAATGCACAACTAAAACAACGATATTTTATTGTTTTATTTTCCGTTTTATGTTTTATTCGATTTTATGTAATTTTATGCTTTTGATCTTTCTTGAATAAAAATATGAAAAAAGAATGTTTTTATAGTTCTCTCATAAAAAATAGACATGGTACAAACAAATCTCATTTGGCACAAAAAATGTTCAGCTTTGGACATTAAAATATTGAGCCAGCGTGAACACAGGCTACTATGAAACAACAAGACTACTTGGAATATGGTCAGAACTAACAAGAATAGACCAGAATACCTAAATATAGTAATAATAAGCAAAGATGTTCCAACTAATAGGCTCTTTTACGCTACTGGAGTATACTCTAGAACAAAGGAACATGTCCAGATAGACGAAAACTATTGCATATATAGATAGAAGCAGAGAATTCTGAAAGAATTCGAAATAGTAAAACTTGTCGGGTTGTTTGTGGTAATTCTACGAACCGGGAAATTACTCTTCTACAAAGGAACACACCCTCCGAACATACCCCTGTCTTGTTATAGGCCTTTGGGTAACATAGCAATCACGTGCTACCATAGAAACCAAGATGGCGGCCTCCTGTATACCAAATGGACGACGGAAACACGTATCACCCTAACAACACGCGCAGCGTATCACTGTGGAGATGACGTCACAAGATGGCCGCTCGCGCGGGTTACCATAACAACACAACATGGCGCCACTGGGTCACGTGACTTGACGTTACTTCCGGGGTCATCCAAATGAGGGTCGAAACGTGCATACACTACTACTATTGGCAATATTTGGTATGGACGGATCAGAAACGTCTATCGACTGATCCTGACACCAACGGAAGAACCCCCCCCCCCCCCCACCTCCACTTCGCTGCGTAGTTCAATGAAGAGGAGGACCTCCTGCAGTTAGAAATTGCGTCCACTGCTCGTCCTGTAAACTGTTTTCCGTGCAAGAAGGATCACACAACGGAAATACGTGAAGGTTGAGACCTTCCGGGTTGTGATGCAGTGCGTGTAACTTTCCCTGATAAAGAAAGTCCTCTCGTAGAGGAAGCTTCTGGGGAACGTCCCATAACAGACACATGGGAAGATTGATCCAAAGTATCTATGACGACAGAGGTTCAGAAATATGTCAGATCGGGAGGAATTTGAGAGACGACTTTTTTATGATATAATGTGTAATTTAACCTGTTGTTTAATGTAACGGCTAATTCTGTCTAGCAATGTTCACAGAAATTCCCATCCAAAGTTTATTATATTGTCTAGTTTTGCGTCGAAAACATTGTATATAACACCTCACTGGCACCATCTAAGCTATGTTTCAAGATAAAAAAAGAAAATGCTTCTTTTACTTGTTCGGGAAATGTTTCCTGCGAATGTCGTCTGATATTTGTGTTAAGCTGACAGTTAATAAAAAAAAATTAAAAGATTCATTCAATTCCACTTCCGAAAACTAGTCACTCACAAAGTTACCACTTCTACATTGGCTTCTGACGTCATTCCCATATTAGACGTGTTGTAAAAGGTATTGCCCGTAATGAGCTATTTGATTGTGATTGTGTTGCACTAAGTCAGTTTCATTTCACGAAGTTCAATATAGCACCTATGGTCCAAAACACCAAGTTAAAAAAATTTAGATAAAACTGACGTCAGATCGCAGAGATATGACGTAAACAACGTAGGAGGTATACGCTCCCATTTTCTGAGCAACCGTACCCCAAAAGGTCCAACATATACCGTTATAGGAACCCCAAGCGGGCCGTTCCACATACCCCGTCAGATAAATGTGTTCCAGAACAGAATTCTCTATAGCCGTCAATGTGATTTTTGAAGTGGACAGTAAATTTCAGTGAAAAAAACACGTAACTTCCGGTGTCGAATTGCCCATGCAATTGCAATTGGCCTGTCCCCCTCTGCCCAGGAATCAAATGTATTTTATTGCAATCTAATTCGCCTCAAAGCTTTGCGTGATACATTGGCCTTCATTTCTACACTTCAGGGGTAACCAATACTTCTCATCCGAGAACCGCGACAAATTAGCGGCCGGCCCAAGTGTTATTATTATTACTCGAGTTCTGTCCTTCTGGAGGTTTGTCAATATGCTCAGCTGATGATCTCGTCATTTCAGATCGAACTCTCAGCCCTGATTTCGTTGCAGCTTGTCTGCCAGTGATAACCCCAATCGAAAATTTGGTGCACTCAAGAGACCCACCCACCCCTACATCACGTCTTACAAATTTTTGGTGCCCCCAGCCGCCCCCCCCCCCCCCCCGCCCCCCGGAATAATTGCAAAATTATAAGATTATGTTACAGAACTTAATATAACAAGTTTTGATGCATTTCTCAATATAATTATGACATTTTTTATGCGTTTCTTAATATTATTAATTCCTATTATACATTTGCTAATAATTTTGTGATTATTCATTGTAAAGCGCCGGTGATGCTCTTCCAAGAATAATTGCAAAATTATTAGATTATGTTGCAGAATTTAATAAACCATAAATTTTGATGCGTTTCTTAATATAATTAATTCTTATAATACATTTGCTAATAATTTTGCTATTATTCATTGTAAAGCGACGGTGTGCCTCGATGAATAATTGCAAAATTATAAGATTATGTTGCAGAACTTAATATAACAAACTTTGTTACATTTCTTAATATAATTAATTCTTATAATACTTCTGCTAATAATTTTGCAATTATTCACTGTTAGGTGCCGGTGGAGCTCTTCAATGAAAAATTGCAAAATTATAAGATTATGTTGTGGAACTTAATATAACATACACATACTTTAAGAACTTTTACTGTAATAATATAATTATTATAGGTAAACCATAAATAAACAGTAATTAAAATTTATTAGATGGTTGGGTAGTTTATTTTGTTCTGACGTTTCTGTTTTCAGAATTTCGTACACGTATATGAAATTTAATGCAAGGAGGTACATTAAGATATATTACAATAGGTAATATACAATAAAGTATACAATAAAATTATTATATAAATAAATAAAAAATGATTCAAAATACAATACTTGAATACTTTCCCCAGCGAATGAATTTCGGACGTGTAGGGTAAAATTGTAGAGGACGACTTGGGTAAAATTGCAGCGGACGATTTGGTTAGCAGACAAAATGGGTGTTATTTGAAAAAGAGATACTAACAGGTTGCTTTCAGTCCCGTTAGAAACCAAAACAAAGTAATAATGTGTTACATTTTGGTGCCATCTGTAGTTCTGAACAGTGCTTTGTAGTTTCAAACACTAAAAAATGGAAAATAATAACCTTTTTGGATATTTACCGCCATTGAAGATGGCATGTCATCTTTTTTCGGGAACTGGGGGAATCTTCGGCCTGGGGAGAATCATCCAAAAGAAAAGCAGTACACATCTGTTAGGATATTTTAGATATGCTACGATTTTCGTTTTAACTCCTGAAAATAATTCTTAAAAAAATATTAATAGATTGTTTGATATTTATTGAAAAAATATTAATATAATGTATATCGTCGAGCAATTATCTCTGCAGTAAATTCACATTCGATGTGTTCTGTAACAATTAACGTCTCTCATCTGTTAGAATGGTATCCAATCACTTAGCTCCAAGTCATTTCGTCCTCTGGTCACTTCAACCTCAAAGTCATCTCTGCCCTAGTCACTTCGGTCCCTTGGTCATTTCGGCATCATTTTAAGTGTAGAGATCTATAAAGATCAGTGCATAGTTCATGTTTAGAAGTAATGGGTAATTACCTAATTTACCTTTATTAAGTAATGTTCTGTTATTTGTATTTACACAGTGTACAGAAAAGTTATACATGACATTAAAAATTATCCATGTGTTCAATTTTACAGACATTTAAGATGCTATCTATATAAGTAAGATCAATTATTTTACTTTGAAATTTTGCAAAGTATATGCAGTCATTCATTCATATTGTTATGCACAATTCCTAGTCACCTTCCAGTTTGAGTTTCACAGGGTTTCTTTTTCTTTTCTTTTTTTTTTCTGAAACAACCACCAAACTGCGATTTCGATACTACCATAAATGTGTCCACATTTTCTAAAACACAGAGCAGAATCCTTGTACAGTTAAAACTAGAAGTCCTGTCATCAATTGCGCGCAACCACCTCGCCATTTAGCGCGGTTATCGGCGCGTTAGGTCATATGGAAAGGCTATCACATTCTCTACGCAGCCTATGCACAAGCAATGGTTCAGCCAGTGGACCTCCGGGTTTAACCCAGAGGTCCATTGGCTGAAACATTGCTTGTGTTTGCTGTGAGTAATGGCAAGACTCTGTGGTAATTTGGGTATTTTCAATAGGAAAATTGCGCGCAATTCCTGTGCGAAATTGTGTCAAGATAAGCGCGCAATTCATGACAGGACTTCTAGTTTTAACTGTAGTTATGCGCAGTTCCTAGTCCCCTTCCAGTTCGATGTCCACGGGGGTCTGACCCCAGTGCCCCACTTTCAAGGCATACACTCAAACCAAATAACATTACTGACCCTCGCTTCCGGCTCTCGTAGATTCATAAGCAAATAAAATTATTCAGCTCGCAAGGGATTTCAAAGCCCACATGGTCCATGTGCACCTTTGACATGCTGAAACTTTTCTTTTATTTATTCATCATGAAAGAAAATCTACTAGACATATATCATATGTATACCTGAATATCTAATTGAGATATAAGGGTTGAAAAAAATTAAATAGAAAAATGTTAAAATTCAAACAATATTTGAAAATATTTATAGCAGCCGAAATGACCTGGTATATTGGGGCTGAATTGACCAGACACTGTAATGACTGGGGCCGAAATGACTTGGGGCCAAAGTGACTGGAATTCGTGAGAATTGCATCCAAACTGTCCTCCAACAATTTGACCCAAACTGGATACTAATCTAACCCAAACCATCCTTTGGCAATTTGCCCCAAACTGTTCTCCAGAATAGGGGCACATGATTCTTATTGATTTATTTATTGGGGTTTAATGACACTTTGATAGCCAGGGTCACTTCATGTCGGACAGTTTTACAGGTGGGAAAAGCCAGAGAGAACCACCAAGCAATTACAAACATCTAACGTACAAACAGCACACAAGCTGGGTTAACATTGGTTGAAGACAAGTGTACAATTGACATGCAGTATGCCTTGGTTCGCAATGGCACTACGTGGGCAATGGGAATGAAGTGTATTGCCCAAGGAAACAAAGTGGTTGCCGCAGATGGGATTTGATAGAGGACCCTTTGGCTTGCAGCCTACACCTCTAACTACTGAGCCCTTTAACTTTCAAAACTGTATAGTACCAGCTAAAACATGTTGTAGGATGACCACATGAAAATTTCACAAGTACATAGTTTCATTATTAGTTTGTGATATTTGTTTTTGCTGTACAGTGGAACCCTGTTAATTGAAGAGCCACTTTGCCGATAAAATTATTCAATTAGCAGGAGTATTCAATTAACAGGGATTGTGTCACTTTCCTGTATTCGAGAGATAAACTTAGCATTTATTCTATTATATTTTGTTTGACAGAGCTCCATGAACTCTGTCAAACAAGATATAATAGATTAAATGCCCGTATTGAATGTACTGAGGCCAAATTGGTCTATAACCAAAGGTAAACTGGGAAGAGTCAGGGTAATTTCTCAAGATGTTACAATATGTTATTCAATTAACAGGAGATTACTCTATAACCTATATTCAATTACCAGGTCAAATTTGTACTGGAGGCATGGTAAATGGTTTTGTGTTGGGAAATTATATTCTGTTAACAGGGATATACAATTAAGATATATCCAATTAAAAACAACAATTTTTACAGCCAGGGCCACCCAACAGTTTTACTGGGGGAGGAAGCCAGCCAGAGCACCCAGAGAGAACTACCGAGCAACAATGACAAGCAACTGTCAGCTTCTCAACATTGTAACTCCAAGTAAGCAGGGTTAGCATTGGTTGAAGACAAGTGCATCATCAATGTGCAGTACGCCATATTTCAGTTGCCGCAATTGGGATTTGAGCTGAGAACCTCTCAGCTTGTTTTGGGAAGGTTTTTTTTGTTCCAGCTTCATTAAGGTTTGTTTCATATCGCGCTTGTAATTTTGTCACAATAGGCAATTCCACGCAAGGTAGGACATGACAGGTGAAAATTATAATTGGCTATATCCATTATAAATTGCTTGATTTGTGTAGCCAATATATCAAAGTTAACTGAAATAACAAAATTTACCGCGAGTTTGTAAGTATTTCTGAAATTTTTAAAAATTATTTGAGGCTATACATTTTAAAGTGTGTTATAACTACACCATGGATGTTATTTGCAAAAGAAGTATTCATGTTTTTAGATTGATTAGACTCTTATTTCATGATGTTTATTGAAGAATAAGGTTGTGTGATAATTATTTAGAAGTCTGGATCATTATTCAAACAAACATATTAATACTCCATTCTTCTGAAGTTATAGGTGTTTACAATGTTACGTCAGTCACGATAAAGTACATTACATTGATGCCATAGAGATAGATATGAACAGAAACCAATGGCATTGTAAAATCTCCTCCTTCATTACAGTTGAAATAAATTGAGCAAATTATTATTTGACTTTATGAGATAGAACATAAATATTTTGACCATTGAAAAATGTCACGTCAGGCACGCGTTACGTCAGTCACAGACTGTTACGTCAGTCACATTGTGAAATTTTCGCAGACTGCACATGTATCAATTATATAAGACCCTAATTTTGTACAAATTCATTTTTAGCTCAACTTTGGCAAAGCCAAACTTGAGCTTACATGTATGCGATGGCCAGTCGTCCGTCTGTTCATCAACAATTCAATACTGCTCGGGCTAGAGGCCATATTTATGACCCAATCTTTACGAAACTTCTTAGGTACCTTTGTTATGACCGTGGGACGAGAACGAGTGTTTTTGGGCCCGATCCGAAATTCAAGTTGGCCGCTGGCGGCCATTTTGTACAGACTTAAGTGAAATCAGATTTTTGCGCAGAACCTCTGTATGAAAGTGCTGATTTGAATAATTTTTTGTATGAATGTTTAGTACCATGGGATACATCACATATAATACAGGTTTTTTTCTCGTACGTAAATTATGCAAATTAGACTAACTTTGATGTATTTAGTGTTACTTTCAGCACTGTAAGTGCAAATGCCAATACGGCTCGGGCTAGAGGCTGTATTTATAAACCGATCTTTATGAAACTTCTTGGGTACCTTTGGTATCACCGTGGGACGAGAACGAGTGTTTTTGGGTGCGGTCCAAAATTCAAGATGGCCGATAGCAGCCATTTTGTACAAAATTAGGTGCAATCAGATTTTTGCACAGAACTTCCATATGAAAGCGCTGATTTGAAAAATTTTGTGTGTGAATGTTTAGTACCATGGGATACATCACATATAATACAGGTTTTTTCTCGAGCAGAAATTATGCAAATTAGATGAACTTTGATTTTTTCAGTGCTACTTACACACAGTAAGTACACATGTCAATATGGTTCGGGCTAGAGGCTGTATTTATCAACTGATCTTCACGAAACTTCTTGGGTACCTCAGTTATCACCTTGGGACGAGAACGCGTGTTTCTGAGTGCGGTCCAAAATTCAAGATGGCTGCCAGTGGCCATTTTGTACCGAAATTAGGTCCACCAATCAGTTTTTTGTACACAACTTCTATACGGCTCAGGATAGAGGCCGTATTTATGAACCGATCTTTACAAAAGTCATTTAAGTGGATTTTAACTGGTAAAGTGCTGAGTTTTTTCTGACAACAAATCAAAGCTCATCATATACTGCTCTGTTACATTTAATTGGATAATGCCTTATAGGCACTATCCAATTAAATGTCAGAGAGCAAGGTATTGTATAAAAAATCTGATTCATATCAGGGACAATAAAGGCTTCCTCAGACAATTATTGCCTGTCACTTTTAGTAAAGCCCAAATATGGGCTTCCAGCACTCTACCAGTTAATACTTGATTCTATATAATTCTATGAGCTAAGAGGGAAATAATGTAATAAAAGAAAACGCAAGAAGCAGGAAAGATTAAAATAAGTCAATTAGATAAGCAATTTTGCATAATTGTTCAAATCTGAAGACACAGAAATCTTTGTTCAAACTTGTTACGTCAGTCACGTTACGTCAGTCATGCAAACTTTTCATCCCTCACTGTAATATACCTAATGTTCCTCAAAAACAGTGATCATGTTTTATCATGTGTTCATCATAGATATATACATATATAAACTGGACATGTCCTGCGAATAGTTTGAGGAGACTATTTAATAATCTGAACCACCAGAAAGAGTCATGTCCTTTTTGTGTTACATCAGTCACGACACAAAATTCCACCCTGCTTCCAGGTATTTTCTAGAAGGATGTTCTTTCTTATGCTACTGTATAGTTTGGAGGCATGACATAATACTAAGGCAAATTTAATTTAAATTTACAGTCACTAGGTATATAAAAATAAGCAAAATATGTCAACCTGTTACGTCAGTCATGCGTGGAACAGCCCTAATTAGTAATCATAAATCCTTAAAAAAAAACAATAGAAAAAATGCATAGAATATTTAAAAAAAAAAAATTTCTGTGAGAATTTGACCTCAGAGGTGATGACATTCGACCACGACTGAGACCGAATATTCTCAGAAAAAGTATGAGGGCTGAATCTTCCTGTGACTGAACCTTCATGAACCCCTTTTTTCAAACTAAATTGCCCATTACTTAAAAAGCACCATAACTAAGGCAAAAACAATACTATGAAATTTCCAAGTCTGAAATTCTATAAATTCCAAATAAATTTACACAAATTCTATAGCAAAATGAAGGATGTGGTGTATAGAACCCCAAAAGTATGTGTGCACCTCACGCACTGACACACAGTCGCCATCAGACATCAGCAGTTCCTGAAAGTGTGCTACCATATTTGTACCATAACTGATAATAATAAAATAATATTTCATAAGAACAACAAACACAGGAATTCAAAATGCAGCCTCAAGGCAGCATTGTGGTGAATGCCAATGCTGTCAGATTGTCCTTGAAAGGGGGGGGGGGGGGGGATCCTTTACAAATAGGTTTTTGTTTTGTGATACTCTGGATACTCCCCATTTTCAGCTCAACTTTGACACAGTCATATTTAAGGTAATGTCATAGCCCGCTGTCCGTCTGTTTGGGAACAACAATTCAATATGGCTCGGGCTAGAGGCTGTATTTATGAACCGATCTTTACAAAACTTCTTGGGTACCTTTGTTATCACTGTGGGACGAGAACGAGTGTTTTTCGGTGCGGTCCAAAATTCAATATGGCCTCCAGCAGGTATTTTGTACAGAAATTAGTGCAATCAGTTTTTTTGTACAAAACTTATGTATGAAAGTTATGATTTGAATAAATTTTTGTATGACTGTTTAGTAACATGGAGTACATCGCATATAATACAGGTTTTTTCTCGTGCTGAAATTATGCAAATTAGATGAACTTTAATTTATTAAGTGCTACTTACGTATATATCCAGTAAGTGCACATGTCAATACGGCTCGGGCTAGGCTGTATTTATGAACTGATCTTCATGAAACTTCTTGGGTACCTTTGTTATCACCTTGGGATGAGAATGAGTGTTTTTGGGCGCGGTCCAAAATTCAAGATGGCTACCTGTGGCCATTTTGTACCGAAATTAGGTACAATAAGTTTTTTTGTACAGAACTTCTATACAGCTTGGGCTAGAGGCCGTATTTATGAACCAATTTTTACGAAATATCGTGGGTACCTTTGTTATCACCATAGGGTGAGAATGAGTGTTTTTGTGGGGAGTCCAAAATTCTAGATGGTCGCCGGCAGCTATTTTGTACTGAAATTACTGCAATCAGTTTTTTGTACAGAACTTCTGTATGAAAGTTCTGATTTGAATAAATTTGTGTACGATTGTTTAGTAACATGGAATACATCACATAAAATACAGGTTTTTTTCTTGTACAGAAATTATGCAAATTAGATGAACTTTGATTTATTCAGTGCTACTTATACACAGTAAGTACACATGTCAATACGGCTCGGGCTTGGGGCTATATTTATGAACCGATCTTCACCAAGCTTCTTGGGTATCTTTGTTATCACCTAGGGACGAGAACGAGTGTTTTTGGGTGCGATCCAAAGTCCAAGATGGCTGCCAGTGGCCATTTTATACCAAAATTAGGTCCAATCAGTTTTTTGTACACAACTTCTATACGGCTCAGGCTAGAGGCCGTATTTATGAACCGAGCTTTACGAAATGTCTTGGGTACCTTTGTTATCACCGTGGGATGAGAGCGAGTGTTTTGGGGTGCAGTTCGAAATTCAAGATGGCCACTAGCAGCCATTTTGTACCAAAATTAGTGCAATCAGTTTTTTGTACAGAACTTCTGTATGAAAGTTCTGATTTGAATAAATTTTTGTATGAATGTTTAGTGACATGGAATACATCACAAAAAATACTGTATAATACAGGTTTTTTTCTCGTGCAGAAAGTATGCAAATTAGATGACCTTTGATTTATTCAGTGGTACTTACACACTGTAAGTGCACATGTCAATATGGCTAGTGCTGGAGGCTGTGTTTATGAAACGATCTTCATGAAACTTCTTGGGTACCTTTGTGATCACCTTGGGATGAGATTCAGAGAACGAGTGTTTTTGAGTGCGGCCCGATATTAAAGATGGCTGCCGGCACTAACACTGTTGCTTACTGAGGTGAGGTCACTTTACCTTACCAAGCTACCTACTAAATACCAAAGGGAAGATTTTTCAGCGCATTCTTATGCATTCTTATTACTTCAGCACCCATAATTCTCAAATATGGCATTAAAACCATGCACATACTGCTTAAATCTGTTTACATAATCGGAATACACCACCAGGGGTGCAGTGGCTCAGTAGGTAGAGGAGGAGGCTGCAAGCCGAGAGATCCTCGGTTCGAATCCCACCTGCGGCAACAGCTTTGTGCCCTTGGGCAAGACACTTCACCCCCACTACCCATGTGGGGGCAAGGTATGCTGTGTACTAAGGCATACAGCATGTTCTTGGTGCACCTGTCTTCGGACAAGGCTAACCCTGCTTGTGTAGTATGTTTGGAGCTCACAGTTGCTTGCCATTCCTCAGTGGTTCTCTTGGGAGTTTCCTCCATCCATAAAACTGCCATGGTCACAATAGGCTGTTGTGCAGATAAATGTGACCTTAAACACCAATAAATAAATAATAAAAAGAACACACCACCTCATACCCATTTCTCCTGTTTTCATTCACCTTGGTATCCCTCGGTTTGCCTCGGTGTTTAGTATGCCCGTCAGAAAAGGAGTGATTTCTTTTTCTAAAAGAGCAAAACAAGAAACAGTAATTTTTAACAGGTAGTAACGAAATAATTTTCATGAAGCGCACAATTTTATGTTAGTTAATAGCTGAAAAAACGCAGGGTGATATTTGCAAATCTTATTTTATTACTTTATTACTGGCACCAGCTACTGGTAATGAAAATTGTTGTTTGTCATCAATACTTGATCAAGTTTCTGACAAAGCACATTGTACTATTCTAATATGTTAGCTACTGTACATAAGCACACAATTTGATGTTAGTTTACCATTATACTGGTGCTTAGCCAGGATATCTAAGTTACATGTAGGGGCAAGAGTAATACATGTATCCAGTAGGAGTGGGGCCGGGTCATAAAGAATATGATGCACAGAATCACCTGAGCCACATAGCAGTGAGATAGGGGCGAGGACAAGAGGGTGTGTGACCCTCTCATCAGTGGAGGGAGTCGGGTGCACCCCCCCCCCTCACCACCCCTCCCCCCCCAAAAAAAAACTGGTCACTTTCCATGGGTGGGCAATATTTCTGCGGATGCAATGATATTAGTTTTCAAACGTTGTTTACAGCAATAATCATCAAAAATTTGATTAATGAACCACAGGATACAATTTGGTGCTTCATTAATTAAAATTTTATTGATGATGATTTTCTATTACCTGGAAAAAACATGCATAGACCTCATACACTGCCCATGCAAGGATTATGACCAGCAACTGTGCTGTATGTCTGTGTCACTGCTATGAGCAGGGACTAATCTAAATGGGTGGGTGTGTTTACAAATATTAATATTTTTTAACACCTGATAACAAAATAATATAAGTTTATAAACAACCACACAATTGACTTTTAATTACAATACTCCTAATTCCTATTAAACATATATGAATGTTTATTAATTTTGTGGAATTTTTACACTGTGCATGAAGCTTATTTGGGCCTGTATGTTTGTTAAAATTGCCCTTCCACTATAGAGGACTTTTTGATATCAGTCTATACTGGATTGTGTGGTATTCCTTTGTGTAAAACAGTGTATTCATTGTAATAATATTCATGCATAAGTTCATGTTCGTTGTTTGTTTTAGGCCTCATAATCTACAGAATAGCATGGGTGGCAGTGTATTCCTTCACTTGAGTGCAAGAAGGCTTTGCAATGCTATAGCATAAGCCTTGTTGCACTCTAGGGACAAATTTATCAATTTTAATAACATGGGTAAAATATCGGACATGAACCATTTAATTTTTTTTTTTAAGCTCACATCGACAAAGTCAAGCAGGGCTTATCTAATCACTCTCCGTCCATTGTCCATCCGTCTGTCATCCATCAACACCATGTTTTGGTCAATTCAAGTTTGTGTGAGTAATGGTACCAAAGGGGTATTACATTTTTGTTTAACTCAACATGCCCAGCCCCATAGGGAGGGGGTGGGGTAAAATGCTCCCAAAATATTTTTAAAATCTTATGAAGCAGTTGGTGATATTCGTTATGGAACTACCTTTTGAGGTGTAGAATCACCTGTGTTCAAACGTACTTTGTGAAGCAATTTTTGGCTTTGTAATGACAGGGGTTACATTTTTGGTACCACCCAAAATTTCTATTTTCCGAACCGATGGTCCAATTTGAATGAAATTCAGTACGTGGTAATATTGGGTCATAAGTACTTGCCTCATGCAAAAAAAACCCTGCATCCCCATGGGAACCCCAGGAGCAAAAAAATAGAAATATTTTCAAACTCCCATGTTTGCCAAACCACTTGGAACAGAGAACTATTATGTGGTATGAAGCGTCCTTAGGACCAGTAGAATTGAATGGTAAAAAAAAAATGCCCTCTGTTGTTGTTAGGGAGTTCTGCAGAGGGCATCAGAATAATGTTGGCGCAGCATTTTTGCAAACATTTTAGAAAAGCTTTTCTCCAGAACCAGTGTTCAGAATCTTTTGATATTTGGTATACAGCATCCATAGAGGGGTCAGATACAAGTTTGTTAAAATGAAGCCCATTGGTTCATATTTGGACTCAATGCAGGAGCCCAAATTTTATGGGGAATTTTCTTTAAAAATCTTCTTCAGAACCACAAGTCAGAATTTTTTAATGTTTGGTACCCTCATTGTTATGATGGTCAGATTCAATATTGTTCAAACCAAGTCCCTATGTTAATATTTGGGCGTCCTTTGGTACTTAGGGCTATATGGGGAAGTTTTTTTTTTTAAATCTTCTTCTTCAGATCCACCAGTCAGAATGCTTTCGTATTTGGTATACAACATCTCTAAGGGGGGGGGGGGGGGGGGGGGGTAGGGTGGGGTGGGGGTGAGATTCAAGTTTGTTCAAATCGGGTCTGTAGGTTAAAGAGTTTGAGCTCGCTATGGTAGCCCAAATTTTAACTTCGTGCAATATGAGGAAATTTCTTTAAAATTTTGTTCTTCAGATCCACCAGTCAGAATGCTTTCAGCCTTTCATATTTGGTATACAACATCTCTAGGAGATCAGATTCAACTTTGTTCAAATCGAGTGTCTGGGTTGATATTTGGGCTCCCTATGGGAGCCAGAATTGGCCAAGTAGCTGAAGAATTAGACAATTTTTATTCAGTACCCTCTAGAGGTGAAGAGTAATCTACATAGGTTGTATCAAGTAGCTTGAGAGGGGAGCTCCACATTTTATATCATGATCAACTAAAGAAAAGGCATGATGCTTGGACTGTTTTTGTCACTCCTGAGGGGCTCAAAGATTTGCAGTGTATCCTATGGAGATGGATTGCTTAATGTAGATTCATTCTTGGACTCTTATATCGTGTTCTGTTCTCTGTTTATATCGTGTTCTGTTCAAGGTGAGCACTTCAGGCCCTGTGGGGCCTCTTGTTTATTTATTTATTGGGTTTTAACAACACTTTCGAAAACCAGCAGCTACAAGTTTCTCCTCTCCTTGAACCAAGCTTCTCGCCCAACTGCAGCACTCATGGTCCACTGAGTTTTTAGCTCACCTGACTTTCAGTTAGGGTGAGGTATACATGTAGTGATCACTCGCCGTCCGTCGTCCGTGAACATGGTGTTTGCATCTTCTCCTCCAAAACTGCTGAACCGATTTAAGGGAAATTTGAGATGCTTGTTTGTTATGACATTGCATTTTGATTTTGTTTAAATCAAGTTGCCCTGCTCCTCAGTAGGGCCATGCCCAAAAATTTTGCCTAAATCTTAAAAAATCTTCTTGTGAACAAGGAGTAGCAGAGATTTGATATGTGGTGTGCTGCTTCCTTTTGAGGTGTAGACTCAGTTTTGTTCAAGAGAAGTTTGTGGGTCTTTATTTGCCTTCATTGTTGGAGGGCAAATATTTTCGCCCCGCCCAAAATTTCTGTTTTTCGAACCAAGAGGCTGATTTGAACCAAATTTAATTTGTGGGCTTATTTGGTCATAAGTAATTAATTTATGCCCCAAAATATTTTCCCGTTCCCCCATGGGAACCGCAGGAGCTAAAAATAGAACAAAATTCAAAACGCACATATCTCCAAAACTACATGGCCCTGAGAATTCTGATTTGGTGTGAAGCTTCCTTGGGGCCAACAGAATGGAATGGTCTAAAAAATTGCTGTCAGGTCTTTCATGGGGTACTTTTTCGGGACTTTAAAAAAATGCTTAGTCAGCGTTCTGTAACACTGTGGGTAATGGAGAAAGCATTTAAGACTTTTCTTCACCCAATTCACTCCTCCAAAACCTTTCACATTTCACATATACCATCTTTGGAAGATTTTTTTTACATGTTTATTGAAATCAAATCCCTGGGTCCATATTTGGGCTCTCTATGGGAGTCCAAGTGTTGAAATTAGTGCAGTATGAGGAATATTCTTTAAAAATCTTTTTCTTCAGACCCACCAATCAGAATCTTTTGATATTTGCTATGCACCATCATTAGGCGGGTGAGACTTAAGTTTGTTCAAGCCAAGCCTATATTTTGGCTCACCAGGGTTTCGCAAATTGCGAGAACGGTGATTTCATTCCTGTGATGTTCTTGCAAATGCTTGTTAAGAAGATCCATATTTACCATTCCCACAAAAATATAAGCATTTTTTCATCAGATAAAATTTAATAAAATTAAATTAATTTTAGAGCTGATACGATTAAAGGGTTTTTGTGATTGATTAATCGCATGGGTTAACCTTGGTTAACCGATTAATCACTTGCCCCAATAGGTAGCTGAATAATTGCTGTACCGTTGACCATTTATATAATTAAAACTTTACTCAGCATAATGGACAAAACCGGGCAGCACCATATACAAACATGTCCATTCAAATTTTATTATATTTTCAATTTTTGTCTCAAAAGATAGCTTATGACCCTTCATTGGAACAAGCTCATTGAGCTTGTTCCAATGGGGGTGGGGGTGGGGGGTCATAAGCTTTGTTTTTGAGACAAACATTGAAAATCTTTAGTAATTTAAGAATTTTTTGTGCAAGTATCGTCTGCTACCTGCATTTGGTGAAGGGTTGAGAATGACCGTTTTTAGCTGATACAGTGTAATGATCATGCAAGTGAACAAGTATTTCGGCACGTAACTGGCAAGCATTTCTCTGTCTCATGCAATTGATGTGAGCCAGCGTGACAATGTTTGCCTGTTTTGGAGCAAGTTTGTTCCATAGTTAACCCATACAGGGTATTTTTTGTTTTTAAAAATTTGATTAGCAGTTTCCATCTTGGTTTCAAAAAGTGATGATAAATAGTGAATATTAGCTTACCCAATATGAAAGAAAAATGGTTAGCAATTGGACATTTTTGTATAGCATTTTGCGATGTGAATCCAGCCATCAAATACCCTGCCATATAGTACCGTACTTCAAAAGTAACGGTTAACCGATCAATTACTTTTTTTATCAATCAAGTTATTGATCATTGGTTAGTCGATTAATCGGTTAACCGTATCAGATCTAATTAATTTCTATAAACATGATTACTGCAATAGCCTTTGATGTGGTGGTTCAACAATCTAACAATCTATGTATTTGAAGATAAATAAGCATAATTCATGTGATTAAGACACATGTTGGAAATGGATCCCACAAAAAATATATTTGTGAAACCCTGGCTCACTGTGGTAGCCTGAGTTATAACTTAGTTCAAAATGAAGAATTTTCTTTAAAAGACTTTTTCAGATTCAGCAGTCGGAATGTTTTGATGTTTGGTTTGCAGCATCCTTACAGGGTGTGGGGGGGGGAGATTCAAGTTTGTTTACGCCAAGTCCCTGGGTTCATATTTGGGCTCACTGTGGGAGCCTGAATTATAACTTAGTTCAAAATGAGGAATATTCTTCAAAACTATTCTTCACATTCAGCTGTCCGAATGTTTTGATATATACTTTATCCTTAGGGAGGTGAGCTATAAATTTGTTAAAGCCAAGTCCCTGGGTTCATATTTGGGCTTCCTGTAGGAGCCCAAATTGTACCAAAATTTCTATTTTCCAAATAAATTGAGAGGTTGATTTGAAGCAAATTTGATATGATGGGCTTATTGGGTCGTAAGTACCTAATTTATGACAAAACATTTTCCTGTTGCCCTGTGGAAACTGCAGGATCTAAATATAGAAAAAATTTAAAACGCCCATATCTTCAAAACTACATGGCACGGAGAATTTTTATTTTGTGTGACGCTTCCTTACGAAGAGCCGAAAAGAATGGTAAAAAAAAAATTGCCATCAGTTTTATCATAGGGAAGTTTTCCAAGACGGAGTCATCATTTTAGTAATGGGAAAAACATTAATGAATTTTCTTCTCCCATTCCACTGCTGCAAAGGCTTTCATATTTCACATATAACATCTTTGGAAGATTTAATCACACGTTTGTTGAAATCAAATCCCTGGATCCATATTTGGGCTCTCTCTGATTAGATTAGTGCAATATGAGGAATATTTTTTTAAAAATCTTCTGATGATCCACTCTTCAGAATATATTTTGATATTTGGGATGCTGCATCCTTAGAGGGGTGAGATTCAAGTTTGTTCAAGCCAAGTCCCCGGGTTCATATCTGGGCTCCCTGTGGGAGCCCAAATTACAGCTTCGTTCAATAAGAGGAATATTCTTTAAAATCCAGTAGTCAGAATCTTTTGATATTGGTATATAGCATCCTTAGGGATGTGAGATTCAAATTTGTTCAAGCCAAGTCCCTGGGTTCATATTTGGGCTCTCTGTGGGAGCCTGAATTATAACTTTGTTATGAGGAATATTCTTTAAAAATTCTTTTTTTTGAGATCCACTGGTCAGAATCTTTGGATATTTTGTATAAGCTTTTCTTATGAGGGGCAGATGCAACTAAATGTTCAAATAAATTCTCTGGGTTGATATTTAGGCTACCATGTCAGGTGAATGCCATCAGGCCCTCTGGGGGCTCTTGTTTGTTTTCTGTTTGACAAGATTGCCCTCGCTGTTCTATCTAGATTTTTCATTGTAAGCTAGTCACTACTTTTATGTAGGCTTCCAAAATTTGTTACTGCATGTCTGTCTGTCTGTCCTTCAGATGAAATGTTTCTTTGCTTTTCATTTGCCTGGCTCAACATTTTGAATAATTTGCAGCTATCTGTCACCCTCTAATCACCCCCCCCCCCCCCCCCCCCCCCCCACACACACACACACACAAATATGGGCTGGCAAGTATTGAGTAGTTTATCAAAAAAGTGGTACTCGAGTACTATGAGTACTGAGTACTTTGGACCCAGCCTATCACAAATATATTAAACATCAAAGAGTATATTATATACTTGAAACAAATACAGTACAGTGGCTGTGTACTGCTCACTTTCCATGGATGGGCAATATTTCCACGGATACAATAATATTTGATGCCAAACACTAACTATAGGTATAATCATCAAAAGTTTAAGTAATGAAGCACCAGGTACAACCCGGTGCTTCATCAATTAAAATTTTGTAGATGATGATTTTTATTGACTGGTAAATGCATGAGTGAACATCACTGCCCACGCATATATTACAACCCGTCCACAGCGACTGTACTGTAACTTGTCTTCTTTGTGAACATATTTTCTACAATTTCACTCCTTTTGACAGAATGCATGCCTGTGGGGATTAAAACCAAAATAGTGAAAGTGCACTTGTGGATATTTGCAGCACAAGCACAGCACTAATGAATCAATATTTGATGATTTTAGGAATTTTAACAGTGTCATGAGGCACCACAGTAGCAGGTACTGGTCATTCTGTTGGAAAAAATCACTGTTTTATGACTTGAGGTGCCTTAACTGAGAAAACTTAGGCTTTTTCTTACAAAGATTGCAAAATATCAAACACAATGTGAAATGTGTTCAGAAGCAAGAATGTGATTAAAAAATAATAGGAAATTCATGTCACCATCAATTTATTTATAAATTAATATAGTTTTTTAGCTCACTTGAGCAAAGTTCAGTGGGAGCTTTACTGATCACATTCTGTCCGCCGTCCGTCCGGCGTTAACTTTACATTATTCAAATGTCGGGTAAATGTTTATTACCTAATGCCAATTCAGATTTGTTCAAATGAAGTTGCCCCCTTCTCCTGGGTGGTGCCATGCCCCCAAGGGGCACCAAAATCTTCTTCTCATGAACCAGCAGTAGCAGAGACTTGATATATGGTATGCAGCTTCCTTTTAAGGTGTAGACTTGGATTTCTTTAAGAGAAGTTTGATGGGCTATATTTGGCGTCGTTATGGGAGGGGCAAAATTTTTGGCCCTGCCCAAAATTTCTATTTTCCGAACCGAGAGGCTGATTTGAACCAAATTTTATGTGAGGGCTTATTGGGTCATAAGTACCTAATTTATGCCAAATTTTCTTTTTCTGTAGCCCCGTGGGAACCGCAGGAGCTAAAAATAGAAAAAAGGTAAAATGCCATATCTCCAAAACTGCACGGCACTGAGAATTTTTATTTGGTGTGAAGCTTCCTTAGGACCAACAGAAAGGATTGGTGCAAAAAACTTGCCATCGGTTTTATCATAGGGTACAGTTTCAGGACTTTGAAAACACTTTTTAACACTGCAGGCAATGGGAAAAACATTAAAAAATCTTCTTCTCCAGATCCAGCAGACAGATATTTGGTATGCAACATTGTAGGGTGGATCTGATTTGAGTTTGTTCAAATCGACCCTCTGGGTTTATATTTGGGCTCAGTATAGGAGCCCGAATTCAAACTTAGTGCATTTCAGGCAAATTTCTTAAAAAATCTTCTTCACCAGATTCAGCTGGCAGAATCTTTTGAT
This sequence comes from Pictodentalium vernedei, assembly GCA_031216915.1. Taxonomy (NCBI): domain Eukaryota; kingdom Metazoa; phylum Mollusca; class Scaphopoda; order Dentaliida; family Dentaliidae; genus Pictodentalium; species Pictodentalium vernedei. The sequence continues at coordinate 778,712,509 of CM062295.1, forward strand.
ATTTGGTATGCAACATTGTGGGGTGGATCTGTTTCAAGTTTGTTCAAATCGGCCCCCCCTGGATTCATATTTGGGCTCACTATAGAAGCATTTCAGGCAAATTTCTTTAAAAATCTTCTTCTCCAGATCCAGCAGGCAGAATCTTTTGATATTTGGTATGCAACATTGTGGGGTGGATCTGATTCAAGTTTGTTCAAATAGACCCCCTGGTTTCATATTTGGGCTCACTATAGAAGCCCGAATTCGAACTTAGTGCATTTCAGGCAAATTTCTTAAAAAATCTTCTTCTCCAGATCCAGCAGGCAGAATCTTTTGATATTTGATATGCAACATTGTGGGGTGGATCTGATTCAAGTTTGTTCAAATTGGCCCCCTGGGTTCATATCTGGGCTCAGTATAGGAGCCCAAATTTGAACCAAGTGCTTTTCAGGCAAATTTCTTTGAAAATCTTCTTCTCAAGATCCAGCAGTAGAATCTTTTGATATTGGGTATGCAGCATGCTTAGGGGGGTGAGATTCAAGTTTGTTCAAGCCAAATCCCCGGGTTCATATTTGGGCTCACTGTGGAAACCCGAATTATAACTTAGTTTAAAATGACAAATTTTCTTTAAAAATCTTCTTCAGATCCAGCAGTCGGATTGTTTCCTTAGGGGGGTGAGATTCAAGTTTGTTCAAGCCATGTCCCTAGGTCCATATTTGGGCTCACTGTGGGAGCTTGAATTGTAACTTAGTTCGAAATGAGGAATTTTCTTAAAAAATCTTCTTCAGATCCAGCAGATAAATGCTTTTGATATTTTTTATGCAGCATCCTTAGCAGGCAAGATTCAAGTTTGTTCAAGCTATGTCCCTAGGTCCATGTTTGGGCTCACTGTGGGAGCTGGAATTGTAACTTAGTTCAAAATGAGGAAATTTCTTTAAAAATCTTCTTCTTCAGATCCACCAGTCGGAATGTTTTGATATTTGGTGTGCGGCATCCTTAGGGGGGTGAGATTCAAGTTTGTTAATGCCAAGTCCCTGGGTTCATATATGAGCTCCCTGGAGCCCGAATTATAACTTAGTTCAATATGAGGAATATTCTTTAAAAATCATTTTTAGCTCAACTTTGGCGAAGCCAAATTTGAGCTTTTGTCATGGCCAGTCGTCCGTCGTCCGTCTGTCCGTACGTCAACAATTGGACATGGCTCAGGCTAGCGGCCGTATTTATGAACCGATCTTTACGAAACTTCTTGGGTACCTTTGTTATGACCGTGGGACGAGAACCAGTGTTTTGGGGTGCGGTCCAAAATTCAAGACGGCTGCCAGCCGCCATTTTGTACCGACAATGCAGAAATCTGTTTTTTGTACAGAACTTCCATATGAAAGCTCTGATTTGAATAATTTTTTGTATGAACGTTTAGTACCATGGGATACATCACATATAATACAGGTTTTGTTCTCGTGCGTAAATTGTGCAAATTAGACATATTTTGGTGTTTTTTGGTGTTACTTTCAGCACTGTAAGTGCAAATGCCAATACGGCTCGGGCTGGAGGCCGTATTTATGAACCGATCTTGACGAAACTTCTTGGGTACCTTTGGTATCACCGTGGGACGAGAGCGAGTGTTTTTGGGTCCGGTCCGAAATTCAAGATGGCCGATGGCAGCCATTTTGTACAAAATTAGGTGCAATCGGATTTTTGCTCAGAACTTCCATATGAAAGCGCTGATTTGAATAATTTTTTGTGTGAATGTTTAGTACCATGGGATACATCACATATAATACAGGTTTTTTTCTCATGCAGAAATTATGCAAATTAGATGAACTTTGATTTTTTCCAGTGCGACTTTCAGTAAGTACACATGTCAATACGGCTCGGGCTAGAGTCTGTATTTATGAACTGATCTTCACGAAATATCTTGGGCACCTTTGTTATCACCTTGGGATGAGAACGAGTGTTTCTGGGTGCGGTCTAAAATTCAAGATGGCTGCCAGTGGCCATTTTGTACCGAAATTAGGTTTAATCAGTTTTTTGTACACAACTTCTATACGGCTCAGACTAGAGGCCATATTTATAAACCAATCTTTACGAAACTTCTTGGGTACCTTTGTTATCACCGTGGGATGAGAGCGAGTGTTTTGGGGTGTGGTCCAAAATTCAAGATGGCCACCAGCAGCCATTTTGTACCAAAATTAGTGCAATCAGTCTTTTGTACAGAACTTCTGTATGAAAGTTCTGATTTGAATAAATTTTTGTATGAATGTTTAGTAACATGGAATACATCACATATTATATGGGTTTTTTTTTCGTGCAGAAATTATGCAAATTAGATGAACTTTGATTTATCCAGTGCTATTTACACAATGTAAGCACACATGTCAATACAGCTCAGGGTAGAGGCTGTATTTATGAACCGATCTTCACAAAACCTCTTGGGTACCTTTGTTATCACCTTGGGACGAGAATGAGTTTTCTGGGTGCGGTCCAAAATTCAAGATGGCTGCCAGTGGCCATTTTGTACCAAAATTAGGTCCAATCAGTTTTTTGTCACAAGTTCTATATAGCTCGTATTTATGAACTGATCTTCACAAAACTTATTGGGTACCTTTGTTTTCACCTTGGGACAGGAACGAGTGTGTTTTGGGGTGCCTTTGTTATCACTGTGCTATGAGAACAAATATTTTGGGGTTTTTTTCTGGGACTCAAAGATTTTTGTCTAGTTTACCATCTGACTGTCACCTACCTTTACAATACTTTACCTATACATTTGTTACAGGCAACGGTCAGTATTTATGTACAGACCGTTACAATACTTTATACATGTATGTACCTTTGTTATCAGGTCATTACCAAGATGTTTGTCATTGCTGTGTCACATACTATACATGTACATGTCTTTGTCTTGACAAGCTGAGCTACAGTGTCATTGACACTTTCATTTTTAGATCCACTTCTCAGAATCTTTGGATATTTGGTATAAGCTTTTCTTAGGAGGAGTAGTTGCAACTTATTGAAATCAAGTTTCTGGGTTGATATTTAGACTACCATGTCAGGTGGGCACTCTCAGGCACCCTGGGGCCTCTTGTTTGCATACTGGGAGGTCAGGGGTGGGGGCACATCCAGGGCTATAATTTACCCCATCACCTGGTAAAAGAATATTTGACATTTGTTGAGATAAAATGGCACTTTCTATTGATATTGGTGAATTAAATAGCCTCAGCCAGGGCTTATAAGAATCTGAGAATCGATTCCTGTAGAGATCCATGCAAAAAAACAGTGAGAAACCATGTAGCTTCTTGTAACATTGCTGCTAGGATTCACATGAATAGAACTGAGTCAGTTTAACCCTTTACCTAACACAAAGGCAGCAAATTAACCAATACAACACTAACATGACCTGAAATATTGTGACACTGGCAATAAAATTTGTACAAATATGGCTGTCATTGGAACCAGCTCTCATCAGCCGGTTCCAGTAACATCCATCATTATTACGCTTGATGAATATTGTTTATTTTTAGCTCACCTGACTGTAAGTCAGGGGGTGCTTAAATGATGACTTTCTGTCTGTCGACCATCTGTCCTTCCTGTCCGGCGTGAACTTTACATTATCAACCTCTCCTTATAAACAACTGAGCCGAATTGAACCAAAGTTGATATTCTTGTTCCTTATCATTTATGAATTCCAGTTTGTTAAAATAAAGTTGCCACACCCACAGGGGGCCCCAAGCATTCTCTGATAGCACGCATAAATTGTTTTCCAAAATTGAAAAAAAATCATCTCCAGAATCATGTATAAGAATCTTTTGATACTTGGTATAGATTTAGGTTGCTTCAAATCGAGTCCCTGAGTTAATATTTGGGCTCCCTTTGGACACCCAAATATCAACAGTGCAAATTGAGGAAATTTCTTTGAAAACCTCCTTCAGATCTACCAGTCAGAATGCTTTCATATGTGGAATGCAACATCTAGTGGGGGGCAGGGGAGGGGGGGGGGGGTAGGGGGGTAGATTGAAGTTTGTTTGAATCGGGTCTCTGGGTTAATATTTGGTCTATCTATTGAAGCCCAAAGTTTAACTTAGTGCAGTATGAGGAAATTTCTTTAAAACTCTATTTTTTCAGATCCACCCGTCAGAATCCTTTCATATTTGGCTTACAGCATCTCTAAGGGGGTCAGATTCATGTTTGTTCAAGCCAAATCTATGGGTTAATATTTGGGCTCATTATGAGAGTGCAAATTAACTCAAAGCAACATGAGAAAATTTCTTTAAAAATCTTTTTCTTCTTACCCACTAGTTAGAATGCTTTAATATTTGGTGTAGAACATCTCTGGGGAGGTCAGATGTAAATTTGTTCCAGTTTGGTTCCTGCCAGTCAGAACCCTTTCATATTTGGTATCGCAGGAGGGGGGGGGGGGGAGCAGATTTGAGTTTGTTCATTTCGGGTCCGTGGCTTAATATTTGGGCAGTGGTGGGTTAGGTTCGAGGTTGTTCATAAATGTTCAAATCCATTCCTTAGAGCTTTTCCATAAAATTTGCCTTTCAAGCTGCAGTGACACAACAACCCTTGCAAGTTTGGCAGTACTTGTCTACAGCTGTCAGAATTGGAAGCAGTCAGGAAGACCTATGCTAATAATCATCTGACATGGACACTAGAATTATGAATAATTTCATAACATTATTCCTATGTAGTGTACATGAACCTTGACTAACTGAATCTGACCCAAAATACTTCTCTGAACCACCTCGTCAAGTGAGCGATTAAGGCCCCTGGGGGGAGGGGGGTAAAAATCAGTAGTTGGTGTTGTAAAAATTAAAAAAGCTGTATTGGCTAAAGGGTTAACGTGTATTATCAGTATGCAACAGGGGTTCAATCATACTGACCTAATAGGATCCTGGCCCACAGCAGGTCTGAATTCTCGGAACTATTTCCGTAAGAAGCCAAATGGATTCTCCCAAATTTAGAGGAACTATAAGCCCTGCACAACCCCAATTTTGAAACAAATTGACATATTGTTTCCTGGTGTTGGGGCACTATTTATCTTGCTGTTTGAATAATTAAAACAGAGTTTGTGAAAAGATTTTGTGTGCTGATGCAGATTTTAGTTTTATTTTGGGATTTGGGTAGTTTCAAAGAAAGCTGTGAATTCTTATCCCTCCCAACTTATTAGGTAACAGAGTAGAAATTCTGTCGGAGGCAATACCAGTTTTTAAGCCCATTTGACACAGATTGGGCAGGTTTCTTCAAAAGAACAAATTTCCCAGGCTTTGGACTAGTCACTAGACATAAGCCAAAAGTTGAATTCTATTGCAGAAATGACTCTTTCATCACACGAAAGAGGTAAATGCATCTTTGGTAGGGTTGGGTTTGCTCATAGGTATAACTGTTGTAAATATTTTAATTAGATTTACCTGCCTCGAAAAGTAGCGCTCGGAAATTATGTAATTCCCAAAACTAAGCAGTCTTGGGAAAATATATTGTTTCAATAAACATTTGAAGAAGTCTACTGACATTTTGCATTACTGTTGAATGTTCCAGATGAATAAAGAGGATGATTTGAGGACTTTTAGAACCTAAAAATTTGTTTGACTATTGGTGTGTTTTGTTTGGGAATTCCATGAGAAATATGAACATGTGACCAGCACTTCCCTTTCTGTTAGTTTTTCTTTTATTTGTTGCATGACCCCCTGTTTAAAAATCAGAAAAAGGTTGTCTGAAGGGCTATACTTGACAAAAAATATTTGAATGCTAAATTTAAAATGTTGCGACCATATTTTTTTCTCGCCTGAACGTTATAATGGTCGCCTATGGGAAAATATTTAGTACTGTGAAACGTATTCATGTTTGGCTGAAATTAAACAATTGCAGGAATTCGATTGAATAAACCAAAATGTTTTTGGAGTTATGGTTGCGGAATAAAATATTTCAATATGTTGGATACTTTGGGGTTCCTTCTTACGCCTTGCGTATTGTCATATTATTTCTTACCATACTACTCCAAGAATACGTGAAAGCTTTTGCAATACGAATCTGCATTTGTATATTCAATGGGAAAAGAGATCTGTGCATGCTTGTGTGGTTCCCAACGGACATACGTGCGTTTTGTGCAGTTCCAAATGCCATGACCAAGTTCAAAAGATTCCATAGAATAAACAGCTACTCCCAGCACTTCGGCCACAGTTTACTCTCAACAGACGGTACTCTATTCAAAGTGGGAAATACGCACACGTTGAACGCGACTGGAAGCCGAGGCAGTAGCGGGCGTCTTGGTACTTTAAACGGCAACAGAAACCTTCCTCTCGATCTGGTCCGGACCGTCGTTGGTTGTGCTTTGTTGGATGACATCGGGAAATTAGCTTATTTCAAAATAATCTAGCTCTTCGATGTGTCTTTCTTTAACCGAGACTTCGCTAATGTGATCCGTCACCCTATGTCCTGTCTTAAAGGTCTTTGGGCCTGCTCCTGAACATTGTTTCAGGTGGGATGTGGGAAAGCTATGTAGGGTTCTCTGAATAGGAACGTTAGTATTTATTGGAATGGGATGCCACCTTTGGGGCTCGTACACTGCAAATAAGCTTTTATTCCTATATAAAACATCCAGTAAATAATGTGTAGCAAAAACATACAGCACTCACAGGTACTGGATGATCCAGTTGACATGATCGTGTTACAAAGATACCTTACAAGGCAAACTCTCACGCAACCAGTCAAATTCTGTAAGGAATGTGACGTTCTTATGGGCTGTTTGTGCGCAGACTACTGCTAAGTTAATGTGATGTCCCTAAGCACACAAAGATATCTTCCGTACCGTACTATTTATTTATTCGGGTTTAACGACACTTTCGACAACCAGGGTCACATCGTGTCGGACGGTTTTACGGGTGGAGGAAGTCGGAGTACCCGGAGAGAACCATCGAGCAACGACGAACAACTGTCAGACTCTCCAAACTACTAACCCCACACAAGCAGGGTTAACATTGGTTGAATACAGATGCACCATCGACGTGCAGTACGCCTTAGTACTCAGCGTCACCGTGCCCCCATGTGGGCAATGGGAGTATTCAGAATTAAACGTTAATTATTCATATCCAACCTAGCGACAGTTCATAAATATCATTTTGTTATCAAATGTTAAACATCTGGTAGTAAAATAATATCTGTAAACCTCGCTCCGAGAATTATTTAAAATTAAACGTTAACCCTTTACCTAACATGAAAAGCAGACGACACTTGCAAAATTGCAAAAAAAATCTTGAATAACTAATTTTTTTCATGTTTCGTCTCAAAGACATAGGTTATGACCCCTCGTTGGAACGAGCTCGTCGAGCTCGTTCCAACGAGGGGTCATAACCTATGTTTTTGAGACAAAAAATGAAAAAGTAATGAAAATTAATTGGCGATTTTTGAGAATAGCGCTGGCCGGTTTTGGTTGTTACGTTAGGTAAAGGGTTAAATTATTGTCGCTCCGACAAGCATTTATTTAAAATTATTCAACTGTCAGACTCTCCGACGTACTAACTCTACACAAGGGGGCGCGGTGGCTCAGTAGGTAGAGGTGCAGGCTGCAAGCCGAGAGGTCCTAGGTTCGAATCCCACCTGCGGCAACCGCGTTGTGTCCTTGGGCAAGACACTTCATCCCCATTGCCCGCGTGGGGGCACGATGACGCCGTGTACTAAGGTGTACTGCACGTCGATGGTACACATGTCTTCAACCAATCTAACCCTGCCTGTGCTGCAGTGCGGGTTACGATGTTGGGGAGCTGGCAGCTGCTCGTCGTTGCTCGGTGGTTCTCTCCGGGGACTCCGGCTTCCTCCACCCGTAAAACTGTCACGGTCATGGTTAGCCATTGTGCATAAATATGTGACCTTAAACATCAATAAATAAATAAATAACTCTACACAAACAGAGTTAACATTGATTGAAGACAAGTGCACTATTGACGTGAGGTACGCTTTAGTACACAACGTCACCGTGCCATCACGTGAGCAACTGGGATTACGTGTCTTGCCCAAGGACACAACGTGGGTGCCGCAGGTGGGATTCGAATCCGTACCGTACTTCTGTTATAGATATTCTAGACAATAAGTATTTTTTAATTCGCCCTGAACACATAAAGATCTTAACTACACGACCCAATCATGTAACCACAGTAAAAGTGATTCTTCATTCATAATTATTTAGCATGTGTAACAGCATTGGAAATGTCGTTAAAGATTCAATCAAGTCTCTGTTGCGAAACAGTTCGTGGGTTAATTTAACTGCTTGAGGGCCAGATTGTTTCTGTGGTCTGATTTTTTTATTCAGCATTTGTTTTATTACAATGTATTGGAGAGTGCTCATATATTACTTGCGTTTGAATGAAAATGAAACCTGGGCAAGGAAAATGTTGGCTTTTTACTCCAGTACCCTCATTTTTTGAAAGCCCTAATAGTGGCTTCTAGCACTCAACCAGTTGAAGAAAATGAGTGGGATTGTATTTTTAGATCCATTCGGATGGACTATTTCAGTTAACCGTACGTTCACTTTCCCGCCTAAATGAACTATTCCAACCCATTAAATCTAAAAATGTCCGATGGACTATTAAATGGCAGGGCCATGACAGCGTCAGAATCGTTTCAGAACTAAAACACATGGAACTTAATTTTCTTCCCCTACTTTTCATGTGTAACATACGTCTGTCCAGGATGAGATAACTGGGGGGGGGGGGGGGGGGGGGGGGGGGGGGTGGACAGATGTATTCCACCCCACCCACGTGACGTTATACATTTATAACGTTATTATGACTTTATATACTCGCCCAAAAAAGAAAGTGTGCATTGCAGAAATTGATCAAACTCCCCAAAAATAGTTTCGTAGGTGTAAAGAGTGTTAACCTGTTCATGAATAAGTTATATTGACCACAAAAACAGCTTTCCCCGTTAAAATTGCATTAACGTTAAATGACGTGCTGCACGTTTGTGAAAAGGCATGTTTTGCACGTGGTGATTCTGAAAATTCATGCAGCGGTGTGAATCCTTGGGTATTTAAACACTAAAGTAAGGCCTTCCTATCGTTCACATTCAAACTTGCGCTGCTGTTAAAACGACTCCACATTAGCATGCCAAGATTGACAATGAATCAACGTCTCCTTGCCCTGGGTATGATTAGAGCTGGCAGAACACACAGAGAGGTTGCCCAGCATTTGAACTGCCACCGTAATACTGTAGACAGGCTAGTCCATCGACATGCACAACATGATGACGAGACCGACCCCGCTCCGGGAGACCCCGAGTTACCACCCCTGCACAAGATCGGTATATCCGTGTCGTCCATCTCCGGAACCGGCAACAAACGGCAACAACGACAGCCAGGAACATCCCTAACCTGAGACGGATACATCCTCAAACAGTAATCAACCGGCTGAGAGAATACGGCTTACGTCCTCGAAGACCTGCAATTCGTCCGATTTTAACGTTACGTCATCGTCGTGCTCGACTGCAGTGGTGTAGATAACATCTCAGGCATCCCTTACACTGGTGGCGACGTGTTTTATTCACAGATGAATGTCGTTTCCATCTTTCATCATCAGATGGCCGCCAGAGAGTGTACAGACGTCGAAACGAACGCTACGCAGATCCACGTGTCTTGGAGCGAAACCGTTATGGGGGAGGGTCTATAATGGTGTGGGGTGGCATCACTGCCCGTAACAGAACTGAGCTGGTCATTATTGATGACAATCTCAATGCAGCCAGATATCGTGATGAAGTGCTTACACCTGTTGTTGTCCCATTTCTGCAACGTCACGGTCCCGGCGTCATTCTACAGCAGGACAACGCCCGACCCCACGCAGCTCGTGTTGTTCAACAGTATCTGCAGCAACAACAAGTGGATGTTCTTCCCTGGCCCGCAAATTCGCCCGATATCTCACCCATTGAGCACGTGTGGGACGACATGAAACGTCAGCTACGCCGGCTTCCCCATGCACCGTCAACGCTTGTGGAACTCCAAAGACAGCTTATCAGAATATGGAATAACATCCCACAACACTTCCATGCTAACTTGTTCGCTTCCATGAGGCGTAGATGCACAGCAGTAGTCGATGCAGACGGAGTTCATACCAGATATTGAGTGTGTGACTTTTGTGTTTGACCCTTAGTGTCTTTGACTCTCCATGGCACCACGAGTATTCGTCGTAGCGTAATGAAATGTCTAGTGTTCATCACAAATTCATTCATCAGTGATTGAATAAAATTTCCATGAATGAAAATGATATATATCTTTTTTTAGTGTTATTTGTTAGCATGCACACTTTCTTTTTTGGGAGAGTATACATATCGTATCAGTTTCTTGCTACCAACTAATTCATTTTGACGTCATCATAATGCCGTGTGATCTAAGTTTGATGCTCTAAAACTCTTTAAACCCCAGGATGCCACCGTTCCTAATTGATTTCGTGGTATATACCTTTGGTATATACATAACTTTTGCATGCTCTTTCCGATGGTGTCATTAGTTTTTCAAAACAACGAATACCAAATGAGTTGATTATATCAGCACGTGACCGCCGATTACTTCTGGCTAACGTAACCGCTGTATGGTGGGGGGAGAAAAATAATCCCTGATGGGTACGGGTGTGGGATGGGAAAATATCACCCTTGGGACAAGATATTTGGTCCAGACACTCGGCAAGCCTCGCGTCTGGACCAAATATCTTGCCCTCGGGTGATATTTTCCCATCCCACACCCGTACCCATCAGGGATTATAATAAAGCACCCCCCCCCCCCCAACTAAAGCTGCTGTTACTGTTTATTATGTTTCAATGATAAAGTCTACTATTAGTGATCTCGGAGGATACGGAAGGTACGGAAGAAGGGTGTGCTGTAAACCTGATTTCTTGTGTCTGTGAGGACAGGGGCAGAGGTCGATACAGGGTCAGATATAGTCAACAAACCTCCTGTATTGCTACAAGTCAGTAGTAATGATGGAAGGCTCCAGAACATAGCAGATTGTGGTTGCCAAACTATCAGTAGCAGAAGGCTATAATATTAGGTCGAGAATGTGGTAGTCATTCATAGGACAGATAGTTGAAATAACAGTAGAACCGAACCGTGGTATTACTGGGAGATGATGAGATTGATATCTAGTAGTGCAAAGGCAGATGACTGTTGTAGAACCGAACCGTAGTATTACTGGGAGATGATGAGATTGATATCTAGTAGTGCAAAGGCAGATGGCTGTTGTAGAACTCAACCGTAGTATTACTGGGAGATGATGAGAGTGATATCTAGTAGTGCAAAGGCTGATGGCTGTTGCAGAACCCAACCGTAGTATTACTGGGAGATGATGAGAGTGATATCTAGTAGTGCAAAGGCAGATGGCTGTTGTAGAACTCAACCGTAGTATTACTGGGAGATGATGAGAGTGATATCTAGTAGTGCAAAGGCAGATGGCTGTTGTAGAACCCAACCGTAGTATTACTGGGAGATGATGAGAGTGATATCTAGTAGTGCAAAGGCAGATGGCTGTTGTAGAACTCAACCGTAGTATTACTGGGAGATGATGAGAGTGATATCTAGTAGTGCAAAGGCAGATGGCTGTTGTAGAACCCAACCGTAGTATTACTGGGAGATGATGAGAGTGATATCTAGCAGTGCAAAGGCAGATGGCTGTTGTAGAACTCAACCGTAGTATTACTGGGAGATGATGAGAGTGATATCTAGTAGTGCAAAGGCAGATGACTGTTGTAGAACCCAACCGTAGTATTACTGGGAGATGATGAGAGTGATATCTAGTAGTGCAAAGGCAGATGACTGTTGTAGAACTCAACCGTAGTATTACTGGGAGATGATGAGAGTGATATCTAGTAGTGCAAAGGCAGATGGCTGTTGTAGAACCCAACCGTAGTATTACTGGGAGATGATGAGAGTGATATCTAGTAGTGCAAAGGCAGATGGCTGTTGTAGAACTCAACCGTAGTATTACTGGGAGATGATGAGAGTGATATCTAGTAGTGCAAAGGCAGATGGCTGTTGTAGAACCCAACCGTAGTATTACTGGGAGATGATGAGAGTGATATCTAGCAGTGCAAAGGCAGATGGCTGTTGTAGAACTCAACCGTAGTATTACTGGGAGATGATGAGAGTGATATCTAGCAGTGCAAAGGCAGATGACTGTTGTAGAACCCAACCGTAGTATTACTGGGAGATGATGAGAGTGATATCTAGTAGTGCAAAGGCAGATGACTGTTGTAGAACCCAACCGTGGTATTACTGGGAGATGATGAGAGTGATATCTAGTAGTGCAAAGGCAGATGGCTGTTGTAGAACCCAACCGTAGTATTACTGGGAGATGATGAGAGTGATATCTAGTAGTGCAAAGGCAGATGGCTGTTGTAGAACCCAACCATAGTATTACTGGGAGATGATGAGGGTGATATCTAGTAGAGCAAAGGCAGATGGCTGTTGTAGAACTCAACCGTAGTATTACTGGGAGATGATGAGAGTGATATCTAGTAGAGCAAAGGCAGATGGCTGTTGTAGAACCCAACCGTAGTATTACTGGGAGATGATGAGAGTGATATCTAGTAGTGCAAAGGCAGATAGGTGTTGTAGAACCCAAACGTAGTATTACTGGGAGATTATGAGAGTGATATCTAGTAGTGCAAAGGCAGATGGCTGTTGTAGAACCCAACCGTAGTATTACTGGGAGATGATGAGGGTGATATCTAGTAGAGCAAAGGCAGATGGCTGTTGTAGAACTCAACCGTAGTATTACTGGGAGATGATGAGAGTGATATCTAGTAGAGCAAAGGCAGATGGCTGTTGTAGAACCCAACCGTAGTATTACTGGGAGATGATGAGAGTGATATCTAGTAGTGCAAAGGCAGATGGGTGTTGTAGAACTCAAATGTAGTATTACTGGGAGATGATGAGAGTGATATCTAGTAGAGCAAAGGCAGATGGCTGTTGTAGAACCCAACCGTAGTGTTACTGGGAGATGATGAGAGTGATATCTAGTAGAGCAAAGGCAGATGGCTGTTGTAGAACCCAACCGTAGTATTACTGGGAGATGATGAGAGTGATATCTAGTAGAGCAAAGGCAGATGGCTGTTGTAGAACCCAAACGTAGTATTACTGGGAGATGATGAGAGTGATATCTAGTAGTGCAAAGGCAGATGGCTGTTGTAGAACCCAACCGTAGTATTACTGGGAGATGATGAGAGTGATATCTAGTAGAGCAAAGGCAGATGGCTGTTGTAGAACCCAAACGTAGTATTACTGGGAGATGATGAGAGTGATAACTAGTAGAGCAAAGGCAGATGGCTGTGGTAGAACCCAACCGTAGTATTACTGGGAGATGATGAGAGTGATATCTAGTAGTGCAAAGGCAGATGGCTGTTGTAGAACCCAACCGTAGTATTACTGGGAGATGATGAGAGTGATATCTAGTAGAGCAAAGGCAGATGGCTGTTGTAGAACCCAACCGTAGTATTACTGGGAGATGATGAGAGTGATATCTAGTGGAGCAAAGGCAGATGGCTGTTGTAGAACCCAAACGTAGTATTACTGGGAGATGATGAGAGTGATATCTAGTAGTGCACAGGCAGATGGCTGTTGTAGAACTCAACCGTAGTATTACTGGGAGATGATGAGAGTGATATCTAGTAGTGCAAAGGCAGATGACTGTTGTAGAACCCAGCCGTAGTATTACTGGGAGATGATGAGAGTGATATCTAGTAGTGCAAAGGCAGATGGCTGTTGTAGAACCCAACCGTAGTATTACTGGGAGATGATGAGAGTGATATCTAGTAGTGCAAAGGCAGATGGCTGTTGTAGAACCAACCGTAGTATTACTGGGAGATGATGAGAGTGATATCTAGTAGTGCAAAGGCAGATGACTGTTGTAGAACCCAACCGTAGTATTACTGGGAGATGATGAGAGTGATATCTAGTAGTGCAAAGGCAGATGGCTGTTGTAGAACCGAACCGTAGTATTACTGGGAGATGATGAGAGTGATATCTAGTAGTGCAAAGGCAGATGGCTGTTGTAGAACTCAACCGTAGTATTACTGGGAGATGATGAGAGTGATATCTAGTAGTGAAAAGGCAGATGGCTGTTGTAGAACCCAAACGTAGTATTACTGGGAGATGATGAGAGTGATATCTATGGCTATGGAATCTCGAAGCTACACAGGGCCTTTCTTTCAGTCAATCCCTTCTATGAGAGTGATATCTAGTAGTGCAAAGGCAGATGGCTGTTGTAGAACCCAATTACTGGGAGATGATGAGAGTGATATCTAGTAGTGCAAAGGCAGATGGCTGTTGTAGAACCCAAACGTAGTATTACTGGGAGATGATGAGAGTGATATCTAGTAGAGCAAAGGCAGATGGCTGTTGCAGTAGAGAATTTCTTTCAGATAACTCCCTGCGAAACACACATTTTCAATTACAATCGAAGATCGAATCAAATCAAGTGTGTCTATAGAAGGTGGTCTATTGGGGGGTGGGGGTGATGTGCTGTAAACCTGATTTGTTGTGCCTGTGAGAGCTCAAGTCACGATTTATAAAATGTTCATACTACATCATCAAGGCATGCCTTCCTTAAAGGCATGCCTTGATGATGTAGTTGGAACATTTTATAAGTAGGGGACAATCCGCTAACGACATCCCGTCGTCGAGATTGCTTAGAAACTTTAAAATTTGCTTCCAACGGTCTGCAATGAGCATGTGTGGCGGCATGGGCACAGATGCTATTTATGTTAATATAGTGGAAATTACACTCATTCTTCACTTTCAGCATTATTTAGGTACACTTTTGGTCGGATTCGACGGGAAACGAATCGGGATGACGATTTTGAATCGAACCGAAAACAAACTTGATATTCGAAATCGAATCGAATCTCGAAGCTACACAGGGGCCTTTCTTTCAGTCAATCCCTTCTGGAAAAAAAGACATTTGTGGCTATGGAAACTCGAAGCTACACAGGGCCTTTCTTTCAGTCAATCCTTTCTGGAAAAAAGACATTTGTGGCTATGGAATCTCGAAGCTACACAGGGCCTTTCTTTCAGTGAATCCCTTCTGGAAAAAAAGACATTTGTGGCTATGGAATCTCGAAGCTACACAGGGCCTTTCTTTCAGTCAATCCCTTCTGGAAAAAAGACATTTGTGGCTATGGAATCTCGAAGCTACACAGGGCCTTTCTTTCAGTCAATCCTTTCTGGAAAAAAGACATTTGTGGCTATGGAATCTCGAAGCTACACAGGGGCCTTTCATTCAGTCAATCCCTTCTGGAAAAAAGACATTTGTGGCTATGGAATCTCGAAGCTACACAGGGCCTTTCTTTCAGTCAATCCCTTCTGGAAAAAAGACATTTGTGGCTATGGAATCTCGAAGCTACACAGGGCCTTTCTTTCAGTCAATCCCTTCTGGAAAAAAGACATTTGTGGCTATGGAATCTCGAAGCTACACAGGACCTTTCAGTCAATCATTTCTGGAAAAAAGACATCTGTGGCTATGGAATCTCGAAGTTACACAGGGCCTTTCTTTCAGTCAATCCCTCCTGGAAAAAATGACATTTGTGGCTATGGAATCTCGAAGCTACACAGGGCCTTTCTTTCAGTCAATCCCTTCTGGAAAAAAAGACAGTTGTGGCTATGGAATCTCGAAGCTACACAGGGCCTTTCTTTCAGTCAATCCCTTCTGGAAAAAAAAGACATTTGTGGCTATGGAATCTCGAAGCTACACAAGGGCCTTTCATTCAGTCAATCCCTTCTGGAAAAAAAGACATTTGTGGCTATGGAATCTCGAAGCTACACAGGGCCTTTCTTTCAGTCAATCCCTTCTGGAAAAAAGACATTTGTGGCTATGGGATCTCGAAGCTATACAGGGCCTTTCTTTCAGTCAATCCCTTCTGGAAAAAGACATTTGTGTCTATGGAATCTCGAAGCTACACAGGGCCTTTCTTTCAGTCAATCCCTTCTGGAAAAAAAACATTTGTGGCTATGGAATCTCGAAGCTACACAGGGCCTTTCTTTCAGTCAATCCCTTCTGGAAAAAAGACATATGTGGCTATTGAATCTCGAAGCTACACAGGAGCCTTTCATTCAGTCAATCCCTTCTGGAAAAAAAGACATTTGTGGCTATGGAATCTCGAAGCTACACAGGGCCTTTCTTTCAGTCAATCCCTTCTGGAAAAAAGACATTTGCGGCTATGGAATCTCGAAGCTACACAGGGCCTTTCTTTCAGTCAATCCCTTCTGGAAAAAAAAACATTTGTGGCTATGGAATCTCGAAGCTACACAGGGCCTTTCTTTCAGTCAATCCCTTCTGGAAAAAAGACATTTGTGGCTATGGAATCTCGAAGCTACACAGGGCCTTTCTTTCAGTCAATCCCTTCTGGAAAAAAAGACATTTGTGGCTATGGAATCTCGAAGCTACACAGGGCCTTTCTTTCAGTCAATCCCTTCTAGAAAAAAAGACATTTGTGGCTATGGAATCTCGAAGCTACACAGGGCCTTTCTTTCAGTCAATCCCTTCTGGAAAAAAAGACATTTGTGGCTATGGAATCTCGAAGCTACACAGGGCCTGTTTTTCAGTCAATCCCTTCTGGAAAAAAAGACATTTGTGGCTATGGAATCTCGAAGCTACACAGGGCCTTTCTTTCAGTCAATCCCTTCTGGAAAAAAAGACATTTGTGGCTATGGAATCTCGAAGCTACACAGGGCCTTTCTTTCAGTCAATCCCTTCTGGAAAAAAAGACATTTGTGGCTATGGAATCTCGAAGCTACACAGGGCCTTTCTTTCAGTCAATCCCTTCTGAAAAAAAGACATTTGTGGCTATGGAATCTCGAAGCTACACAGGGCCTTTCTTTCAGTCAATCCCTTCCGGAAAAAAAGACATTTGTGGCTATGGAATCTCGAAGCTACACAGGGCCTTTCTTTCAGTCAATCCTTTCTGGAAAAAAAGACATTTGTGGCTATGGAATCTCGAAGCTACACAGGGCCTTTCTTTCAGTCAATCCCTTCTGGAAAAAAAGACATTTGTGGCTATGGAATCTCGAAGCTACAAAGGGCCTTTCTTTCAGTCAATCCCTTCTGGAAAAAAGACATTTGTGGCTATGGAATCTCGAAGCTACACAGGGGCCTTTCATTCAGTCAATCCCTTCTGGAAAAAAAGTCGTTTGTGGCTATGGAATCTCGAAGCTACACAGCGGCCTTTCTTTCAGTCAATCCCTTCTGGAAAAAAGACATTTGTGGCTATGGAATCTCGAAGCTACACAGTGCCTTTCTTTCAGTCAATCCCTTCTGGAAAAAAAGACATTTGTGTCTATGGAATTTCGAAGCTACACAGGACCTTTCTTTCAGTCAATCCTTTCTGGAAAAAAAGACATCTGTGGCTATGGAATCTCGAAGCTACATAGGGCCTTTCTTTCAGTCAATCCCTTCTGGAAAAAAAAGACATTTGTGGCTATGGAATCTCGAAGCTACACAGGGCTTTTCTTTCAGTCAATCCCTTCTGGAAAAAAAGACATTTGTGGCTATGGAATCTCGAAGCTACACAGGGCCTTTCTTTCAGTCAATCCTTTCTGGAAAAAAGACATTTGTGGCTATGGATTCTCAAAGCTACACAGGGCCTTTCTTTCAGTCAATCCCTTCTGGAAAAAAAGACATTTGTGGCTATGGAATCTTTTTTTCCGAGATGAGGATACGAGTCGTTTGAGTAAGCACTCTTTTGAATAATTATTTTCGCGACTGTATTCGAACGATGTCTGCTCCAGTCACTGCTCGATTGACTGTTGGACATTTGCACCTGGAACTTAATCACCAATGAAATGTTTCATGACAGTAAACTACGGAGTATTCTGTTTTAATGATTGCTGCGTCTTGCAGTACATTTCATCTAGTAAAGCATGATGTTTCTGGTCAATAGCGTACCCCAAACAGAGCCCCTTGTTCACGTGAAACATCAGGCCACGCATGTCACATAAACACTATCATCCACATGCAATATCTATGTATAAAACAAGACAATTTGTCACTTCTTTTATCAATAAATGTTGACATGTCAAAGAGGAGGCTGTCAGAAGCACTGAGATGGCAAATCGTTGGATTGCATGCAACAGGCATGCCATTCAAAGCTATTTGAAGGCAACTAGGCTGTAGTAATTCTGTCATCAGCAGACTTGTCAGAAAACATCAACAAACCAACGACTTTAAGGAGCGACCAAGGCCTGGACAACCCCAAAATACCCCACCTCGGAAAGATTGGAGTCTGGCACCATTCTTTAGGGGTGAACCCTTTACTTCAAGTGTGGTTTTGAAACACCTTTGGCGCCACAACAGGCGTTTGTGCAACAAAACTGTCCGAAACCTTCTCAAATCCCTGGGTATGAGGTCTAGAAGGGTCGTCAAGCGTCCAGTTCTGTCCGATCAGCATCAAAGACGACGTTTGGTGTGGTGTATGGGACGACAACATTAGAATCTCAGGACTTGGAGAAGAGTCCACTGTCAGACGAGACTATGTTCCTGCTCCACGTCACATGTTGTCGCATGAGAGTGTGGAGGCACAGAAATACTGCTTACGTGCCCAGAAACATAAGACCTACTGTTCCCTATGGTGGAGGATCAGTAATGATCTGGGGATGCCTCTCTCATGATTGTAAACTTGATACGGTGATTGTTTGTGGGAGTTTCAGTGGTCAGCAGTACATCCGGGACATTCTCAATCCGGTTGTCGTGCTTCATTTTGACAACCACCCGTTGGCTACTCGCCCTGTATTCACGGACGACAATGTAAGGTCACTACGTCCTTCAGAACAACGCTATTACAACACTAACTTGGTCTGCAGTGAGCGTCGTGTCGTGGACTTCGTGTGCAAGCAGGGGACAGCCTGTACATAATTTGGCCGATTTGGACGCTGAATTGCATGAGAAGTGGTAGCATATCAGAAGGCTCACTGGTAGCATTAAGAGGAGGGTTCAGGTTGTCATCCGTGCACGTGTTGGATACACTCGCTTCTGGCGTCAGACACTGCTATTGTGTTCAAGAGATCACATTGCATTTTGGTCAATAATTACAGGCATTATTTCATCATGGACCGTTCCAGAACCATACTTGTCGAGAGAACATTTTCCCATAAAAACCATTAATGACAGATGTGTGTAATTAGCGCCATACACATACTGCATATTTTCATCATTGTGTTGTCTTTAATTTCTCAATAGACCATTCTTTTCGCAAATAATCACTTTTGGTCATTTGAAATATAGCATGAATGTAATGACAGTTTCTATTAACACCACTGCGAAAACAAACGGGGGTGCTTAATGAAGTTCCATATAATTATTCAAATCTAAACAACCCCAATTCTCAGAAACAAGTCCTTGGCATGATGGAAAGCCTAGACCTAATGGACATATGCACTCCTTCATCACCTCACAACTAGACTATTGTAATTCAGTGTTAGTGGGGCTGTCCCAGTGCCTGATTCAGAAGCTTCAAAAAGTTCAGAATACTGCTGCTGGGATAATTACTGGTACCAAACGCTCTGAACACATAACACCTATTTTAAGACAGTTTTAAGTTTTTACATTGGCTTCCAGTAAAACAGAGAATTGATTTCAAAATATTGATCTAAGTATTCAAATGTATCCACAAACTGGCTCCAGTTTACCTGCAAGAGCTCCTCACTATATATAAACCAACGCGCAGTCTCCGATCTAAAAACCAAATTTAACTAGTTGTACCTTTTAGCAGATCTAATCAGGCTCATGATCGTGTGTTCTCCATCGTGGGTCCCAGATTGTGGAAATCCCTGCCAATTAGTGTGAGAACTTCAGAAACTCTCGATGTCTTCAAAAGAAATCTTAAAACTTTCCTATTTACTGAAGCATTCTCCTACACCTATCTAAGAGGCAACCAAAACAGATGTGACTCTTTATTTCAGAAACGTGTATTTATTTCTGTCAAGCGTTTTAGCGCACTATTTTGTGGTTTTACGCTCTAGAAAATCAATTATTATTATATGACAAATGAACAACTCAAATAAGAAGAAATGTTTTTTTATAAAATTGAGTCATTTGAGATTACTATACCCACCTTTCTCATAACATCAATGACGGAACTTCAGTGAGACAGTTAAAAACAATTCATCACACACTCTGGGGGCATGGAAAATCATGGAATCTCATCTGGGAAAAGCCATGACTCTCCAGAATCATAAAGTCTAGTTTTTTGTTTTTTTTGTTTTTTTCCGACACATTTTGTCCGTACGATTCAGAAGCCATTTTCGTACCTATTTTCACAAAACTTTCCACGTGCATAGAGAAGCACAAAATCTAAAAATGTACCGAAGCGGAATTTTCGATTTAACCCTTATTTCGCCAGAGTTGGCAAAAAACTGTCAAAATTAGGGTTTATAACCACTGTCTCGAAGTGCATCTTGTAGAGTTTTTTAAAACATTCATCATTGTTAGACCTGTCTGTGACGCGACAGGATAAGAGATATTATAAGTTATTCTGTTTGTTGACAGGGGACATGGTCTCACGTTCCCTGCATGAAATTTATATTCGACCGAGGCGTCAGCGTGAGGCCATGATCCCTGTCACCAAACTGAATAACTTATATGTCCCGTTCTTACAGAAATAAAATTGTATTGGAAAAAAGAATCATTTTAAAATTTGTTGTTGTACAGCGAATATTAGAAAGCAGACGTTGTTTCGGTAAGTTGTTAACTTTTATCATAACAAACTGCAGTGATTTCCCTTTATTCAATGTTTGCGTACGCAATCAACGGGGCGAGATGCTCTCGATTCGTTTCAGTTTATGTAACAGTAAATTAATGAAAAGAGACCTTATAATCTAATCGGTTTCATAAATAATTACCCATGTTTACATAACTAATCTTTTTGTACGTAATAACGGTACTTTTGTGTATTTTACTTCATTTAAATGTATTTGTCTCAGTTGATTTCAAGTGAAAAAAGACATTGCGATGAACCGTTGCTCATGGCAACGAGACGCTTTCCTCGACAGTGGACATAAGAATCGCCGATAGTTGACATAGGCGCGTGCACGGCGACATCAAATAAAATCATATTGTGTATTGCGGTTGGTATCGGGACATTAGGCAATGCATATGTTAATCCTCCACAGACTGCCAAACATTGAAACTTGATTGAACTGGGCTGTATTCGAGCCCTTAAACCACCCACACGATACATGAGAGATAAAGATAACTTCATTTATTGGAAGTGGGATTGACGGTGGATCATTTCTGTAAGCAATAGGGCATTCAAAAAGCAAGCCTTAACCCCTTTTGGGCTGGTTAAACTGCAATACCCATCAAAAGCTCAAAAAATTATGTTTTCTGTGGATTTCTCTAAACGAGTCTTGTAGATATTCAAGAAAAAATGGCCACGCGCAGGACGTGGTGAGACAATACAAGATGCATGGACAAAATACTCCGGTGAACATTTGTTAACCCTCCACGGGCTGTTAAAAGTAAAAAATGAGATAAAATGGGCTTTTTTGGACACTAACAGTACCCAATGGCTACGCCACAAATAAAAGTGCATTCCATTATCGAGCGCAAAATTTATACGGAAACATTTTTGTAAGTAGTAAGGGTATTCAAAAGTCGAAGTCTTAACCCATTTTTGACAGGCTAAAGAGAGATACCCCTTAAAAGCTTAAAACTCCCATTTTCTGTGGATTTCTCTAAAAAACATTTTGTAGGTTTTCAAGAAAAATTGACTTCTCGCAGGTCTTTGTGTGACATTACTAGTTGCATGGACAAAATATTCCGGTGAGCGCCGTTTTTAACCCTCTAAAGGCTGCCAAGCATCGTAATTTTGTTGAAATGAGCTGTTTTTGGACACGCACAGCACCCAACGTATACCCGAGAGATAAACATAATCTTCTTTGTTGAAAGTGGAATTCACCGAGGAACATTTTTGTAAGTAATAAGCGTATTTACAAAACCAAGTGTTAACCCATTTTGGGGTGGTTAATAGTGATACCCATCAAAAGCTTAAAAAAATGTTTTCTCTAGATTTCGTTCCAAACATCTTGTAGGTTTTCACAAGAAAATGGCCATTGATAGATCTTGATGTCACATTACCAGCTGCATGTATAAAATATTCCGGTAAGCATTTGTTAGCCCTCCATGGCCTGCTAAATGTCAAAATTTTGAAAACAATAGTATGTTTTTCGACACCAACAGCATCAAATAGGAATGCCACAGAGAAACGTAACTTCTTTTACCGAACGGAAAACTGATAGGGAAAACCATTTGTAAGAAGTAAGGGTATTCAAAAGTCGAGGTCTTAACCCATATTTGACTAGCTAAGGAGATATACCCATTAAAGGCTTAAAATTCCCGTTTTCTGTGGATTTCTCAAAACAAACTTTCAAGA
Organism: Pictodentalium vernedei; assembly: GCA_031216915.1. NCBI lineage: Eukaryota > Metazoa > Mollusca > Scaphopoda > Dentaliida > Dentaliidae > Pictodentalium > Pictodentalium vernedei. The sequence continues at coordinate 778,734,883 of CM062295.1, forward strand.
AAAATTGACAGTTCGCAGGGGTTGGAGTGCAATTGTAAGTTGCATGGACAAAATACTCCGGTAAGCATTTGTTAACCCTCCAGAGCCTGCCAAGTATAGCCATTTTGAGAATATGGGGTATTCCTGGGCACCCATGACACACAATGTGTATGATAAAAATAACCTCCTTCATTGGAAGTGGAATTCACCGAGGATCATTTTTGTAAGCAATGAAGGTATTCACAAAACAAAGCATTAACCCGTTTATTGCTGGTTACAGAGGTTAAAAATCCATGTTATTCGAGGATTTCTCTAAAAACATATCGTAGATTTAAAAAGAAAATGGGCCATTCTCAGATCTTAGTTTGACATTACAAGTTGCATGTACAAAATATTCCAGTAAGCATTTATTAATCCTATGCAGGTTCTTAAACATCAACATTTTGATAAAATGGGCTGTGTTCACGTACCCACAACACCCAAAGTTAAGAGGAGAGATCAACATAAGTGGAAGTAGAATTCACTGAAAATTATTTTTGTAAGTAATAAGGTATTCAAAAAACAGTCCTTAACCCGTTTTGGGCTGAATACCCATCAAAAGCTTAACATTCATGTTTTCCCTGGATTTCTCTGAAAACATCTTGTAGATTTTTTGGAAAAAATGGCCATTCGCAATTCTTGGTGTGACATTACAAGTTGCATGGAAAAATATTCCTGTTAGCACTTGTTTACCCTCTACAAACTGCCAGACATCAATATTTGGATACATTTGAGATACAATGGACCATTTTCAAATAGCCACAGCACTCAGTGGGTATGTGTCAAACAAACGTAACTCCCTTTGTCGGTCATTGACATGTCGGACGACTATATTGATAGTAACCCTCTCTACCATTAATGGTGTTTTTACCTAAACATTTTTTTTATCAAACTGAGTCATTTGAGACTACTATACCCATCTTTCTCATGACATCAAGAGAGGAACTTCAGTGAGACAGTTAAAAACAATTCATCAGACACTCTGTGGTCATGCAAAATAATGGAATCTCATCTGGAAAAGCCATGATTCTCCAGAATCATAAAGTCTAGTTTTATTTATTACACTGAAGATATATATATGTTACAGTAAATATGTAAAATCAGTAAATAGGTATAATTCCTGAAAATTTCAGTAAATATGTATAATTACTAAACTGATCAGGAATTATACATATTTACTGAAATTTTTAGAAATTATACATATTTACTGAAATATCAACTGGTTTTTTATACTTGTTTACTGAAAGTGTGGATTGGGTGAATGACAAGCCAGATTATGTTTTTAATCATTTTATTGACATAAACAAGAAATGATATGATGATGAAAATAAAATCAAACAAACAAGAAGCATACCATAAGAACACATCAGCAAATTCTCATGTTAAAACATTCATATTTAGGCTGAAAATTTGGGGTCCCAGTCTGCACTAAGAAATTTTGGACCAAAATCTGGAAATTAGTTTTTGGGTTTTTTATGCGTTTTGGTCAATTTTAAGAATAAGAAAAAAAAATTTTTAGTCTGAAAATGTTTTGTTTGGGACTTCAAAAATTTCTGAACAAAAATAAAAAAAAATTAAAAAAATCTGTTTTTTATGCGTTTATCTCAATTTTTGGATGTAAAAGTGCAGGAACTGAAAATAGAAGGAAAATCCTGTGTATTGAGTGGGCACAATCGCTTCATCTAGTTGGTATATGCTTTTCTATGGAGGGGTGTATGCAGCTTATTCAAGTCAAGTTCCTGGTTTGATATTTGGACTACCATGTCAGGTGAGCGCCCTTAGGCCCCCTGGGGCCTCTTGTTCTTTTTGTTATTCATAGCAAACTGTAACTGTTCAGAAGAGTGTTTTGACAGTAGTGTTTGATGACAAATCAGTTGTCTTTTGTTGTGATGCTAAATAGTCAATACTGGTAAATGGATTTAGTTGTCTTTTGTTTTCATGTTAAATAGTCGATAAACAGATTCAGTAAATATGTCTAAAAAATCAGGACAGATTTCAGTAAATATGTATAATTTCTAAAAATTTCAGTAAATATGTATAATTCCTGATCACCTCAGTAATTATACATATTTACTGAAATTTTCAGGAATTATACATATTTACTGATTTTACATATTAACTGTAACATATACATACAACAAGAAACATGAAGTTATCGACAGCAATAATTCATACACCTCTGTTAATAAAATATACCATGGGTTGGAGGAGGGGCAGTTATAGCTGTCTTACAAACTAGTATATACCTAGCCCCACTGCCGTGGAAATGTTGGCGCCACCACTGCATTTGAACACCGTAGTAAATACCTGCCCCCTCCCCCCCCTCCCATGTCGGAGAGCTCCCCTTTTCTATTGTAAGGTTCCTTAGGCACAACATATCGTCTGTAAGATGGTTATATACTACCATGTCGCCATTCTGGGGTGGAGGAGGGGCAGTGTATAGCCGTCTTACAGACTAGTATATCCATGGCCCCACTGTCGGGGAAATGCTATAGCGTCAACACTGTATTTGAAATTATAAGAAACTGATCCCATTGTAGCTAACGTTAATTACTGCTTTCTTATCATGCATTGCAGTGTGGAATAGGACGTGAAGCGTACCTTTCCATATGTGTTTGGTTGGAAAAAGAGGCAGGGAGTGGGGTGGTAAGCTCGATAATTTTGTTCGGAAAAATCGACCGCTTGCGTGGGATACCGTGGAATTGACTGATGGATCGGGAAACAGTGAGAGTGGAACTTATGGGCGCTTATTCCTGATAATAAATACATATACGCTAACTTTTTAGTTCATCTGGGAGAGGATTCACTAAAAATCGTATATCGACAACCGTTACTTCTCAGTTATCGACAACAATAATTACATATACAGTGCGTGGAGAGTGGATTGTAACTAAATCAGAGTGGAGTTATCACCCAAACTATAACTTTCAAATTGTGTACATATGGACAAAAAACACAAAGCAATGTTTCAACCAATGGACCTCCGGGTTTAACCCGGAGGTCCATTGGCTGAAACTTTGCCTGTGCTGGTTATGCTTTGCAACAAATTTGCAATTATTGCTTGGGTGAAATCTCCACTCTGCGGATGATTTAGTGATAATACACTCTCCACGTACTGTATAAAGAGGAAGTTATCGACAACAATAATTACATATATGCAGTGGGGGCGCCAACATTTCCCCGGCGATGGGGCTATGTATATACTAGTTTGTAAGACAGCTATAACCACCCCTCCTCCATCCCATGGTATGGTATACTAGTTTGTAAGAGAGCTATATCTCTGCTCCCCATCTTATGAATTGCATTTCAGACTTCTCAAATCTAGCCCCCATCCCCACCGTTCCCCGTCAGAATGTTGGCTCGCTAAAAACTTATTTTTACTTGTTCTCCCAACATCTAACATAACGACAACTAGAGGTGTTTCGCAGGGCCACCGGGAGCACGAGAGGGCAGGTCAACCTATATTTTCAGGGCTCCTTCCCCAGGGCAGTATGCCAGCTATGCTCCCATCCACGCCCTCCCCCCCCCCCCCCCCATCGGCCTGGGTGCTTCTAAAAAGATATAAAGATCAATAGGGGGGGGGGGGGGCGTTAGCAAACAAATGGGGACAGGTAGGACAAAAACAACAGGGGCAGGTGTTCTAAGTGAGAAAAAAAAAACCAGCAGGGGGTCAGATATCCCTGTTAATTAATTTTAATAGTGGGCAGTTGTTCATGGGGCAGGCGTCCGTATCCCATTGCTCAGTATTCCAAATTTTCTATGGTACCTGGCCTTGACGGAAACAACATTTCAACAAGAAACAACGGAAAACCTATTTGCAGTAAAGCTGCAAATATAAACTTCATTTTAGGACCATTCCATGGACAGTTCAAAGCCTACTTCGATATCAGCTTTCCTTACTCTCGTCTTTTCAATGCATCACCGCAGTATTTCACCCGAGTCAAGTTCTGACGTCATTGGCCGACATGCTTTCAATTTTGTTGTTGACATATTTATAACTTCGTGATTACTGATTAAATACCCTTACTACTTACAAAACTGGTCCTCTGTGAATTCTACGCATAGTAAAAGAAGTTTTGTTTATCTTTTACAAACCATTGGGTGCTGTTGGTGCCTGAAAACATTACATTTTATCAAAATGTTGATATTTAGCAGCCCGTGGAGGATTAACAAATGCTTAACGGAATATTTTGTCTATGCAAAATGTAGGATCAAACCTGGTAATGGTCATTTTTTCTTCAACGTCTGCAAGAAGAGGAGAAATCTACAGAAAATGGGAATTTTAAGCTTTTAAGGGATATCTATCTCTCTATAACCAACCCAAAATGGGTTAAGACTTTAAGAGGTTTTTCGAATATTCTTATCCCATACAAACATTTTCCCCTATAAATTTTGCGTCTGATAAAAGAAGTTATGTTTCTCTGATACATATCCATTGGATACTGTTTGTGTCTGAAAACAGTCCATTTTATCAAAAGTTTGATATTTACAAGCTCGTGGAGAGTTAGCAACTGCTCACCTGAATATTTTGTCCATGCAGCTTGTAATAAACAGTAAGACCTGTGTCATTTGAACCTCCTGTAGCTTCTGAATGTTTGTGATGATCAGGACATTTGGAAGAAGGGGTGGGGCGCGGTGGTGGTATTGCAGTAACCGGTTCTCGTCAGATCACCAAAGTGACGCAACGTCGATCCCGGTTAGTCCTTGGATAGGTGACCGTCTGGGCGATCGATTCGGACTCCCGCGGTGTGTCTTTTGGGCAAGGCACTTAACCCGAATTGTCCACATGGGGACACGAAGACGCCGTGCACCAAGGCGTACTGCACATCGTTGGTGCGCATGTCTTCAATAATCTAACTCTGTCTGTAATGTAGTCCGGAGTTTCGATGTTGGGAGGGGGGTGGGGGGGGGGCTGGCTGCTGCTCATCGTTGCTCGGTGGTTCTCTCCGGGTACTCCAGCATCCTCCACCCATAAAACTATCACCGACACGATATGACCTTGGCTGTTAAAGTGTCGTTAAACCTTAATGAATAAATAAATAAATGATTAAATGATACATGTAAATAAGAATAATTACATTGTTAATGTGGTTATACGTTTTGGGTCCAAATACTCATTTCCCATTGGTCAGCTGGATGAAAACGTCATGACCAATTGTAATTCATTTTCCAATGAATACATTTGGTCGAACTTTGACCCGCATTTACGGTAGAGCGCAGTTGACAGAATGCAATTCGGGCGGTGTTTGGGCGGGTTTTTAACTGTTAACGCCTCTCGCAGTGATCAACTCCGCTGCTGTTTCTTTGGTGACATTTCCCAACTGTGGCATAAAGCCCGTTACTAAAATACTTGTATCCATTTCTAATGTTGTGAAAATTAAAAATCAGAGTTGTGCGCTTTGTCTTTTGTGTGAGAGTGGTTTTTCGCCTCGTTCGTTCGTACATGTTTTATTTCGTCTTTCTGCTTTGTTGTTTGGTAAAAAGTAGTTTCAACAGTTACGGAATGTAATTATAAGAATTGAATGCAATTTTTATAATCTTTATTGGAGTATGAACGTGTGGGAATGGGTACAAATTGTATGAATCCCTTCGGGATTCATACATAATTTGCACCCATTCCCACACGTCCATACTCCACTAAAGATTATAAAAATTGCATTCAATTCTTAAATAATGAAAACAATTAAGAAGTTATTTAATGTTTTGTAAACAGGTTTATCCAGACAACTATTAATTAATTATCTGGTAATTTTCATGCAAAATATCAAATAAGTTTGAGGATTTTATCACTATAATAATTTTAGACCAATCCATTATAATAGTTGGAAAACACAATTAATTACTTTTACTGTCTGCCTAAGTTATGGGATGTCTAATTTATGGGACGTCTAAGTTTGAGGAGTGAAACCATATCAGAGGGATTGATCGAAGCGTACACCTGTTACACCGCGGAACACAAAGACGCTCGATGAGGACGAGGTAATAGCTTGGTGGAAGATAATGGTGGAGTATCGAGGGCAACCGACGCCTTTGGATTTCGAAATTGAGCAATTTCGGAAAATGTCGAGAAATCTCACGAACGTGTGTAGGAATTCGTACCCGAAACCGTTCGCACCCGTGTAATTTTGTACCCAAAACCATTTCGTATCCCCCCCCCCCCCCCCCCAAAAAAAAAATAATAATAATAATAATACCGCGAGATAGCATGTCCAGGCCAGTATTCACCGCATTCCATTTGTCAGTGGCAATGTTGGAAAAAATAGATTTTTAATGTTGTGCCCGTTTAGATTTGGACTGAAGCCATACAAGTATGGTTTCCATCGCCGGCTCACACCACGAAGAAGTACTGAATAAGATTTGGTGAACCACCTAAATAGAAACGAAATTACGTATTAGTTTCTCGTCTCCTGCAAACGAAAAAGAAATTAGATGTTAGCTTCTGTTCATCTGAATGAGAAAAAATGCAATATTACTGATAAATCTGCAATGATTTAAAATATAGGTTAACCCTTTAGCAAACATTGGATTATGGATTATTATTATTATTTATTGTTGCTTAACGCCACATCAGCAGCTAAGGCTATATCGTGGTGAGAAAACCGCAGAAACGACAAGTGTCAACTGTCAAGTATGAAATAAAATCAATTGAATAAAATATGTAATAATCACAACAAAACTTAAAACCAAGAGCGGTCGAAACAGTAATGACTAAAGTTATAAAAACTAGAATACTTATAAAATCAACCTAATGACATTTAGACATATGAAATCTACGTTAAAAGAAGAACAAGAGGGATGTTACATCCCAACGCTCACCTACATTCGCGCTTGATAAGGTCGTTCCAATGTAACATGCCTAATATTTAGTTAATATAAATCATTAACTAGGCATGAAATGATTAATGTGGTTTGTATGATGGCTTTGGAAAGTCTATATTTCTGCATTTATTATACAGTTAAAACTAGAAGTCCTGTCAGGAACTGTGCGCTTTTCTAGGCTTAATTGCGCGTAGAAATTGCGCGAAATTGCCATATCGAATGGCATCCAAAGCATGGCAGGTTCTCCTTGTTACCCATAGCAAACACAAGCAATGTTCCTGCCAATGGACCTCCGGGTTGCCCGGAGGTCCATTGGCTGAAACCTTGCTTGTGCACAGGCCGTATGTGCAGAATTTGATAGCCTTACTATCGTCATAACGCGTAGATTAACGCGCAAATCGACGTGCTATTTATGCGCATTTCAGGACAGGACTTCTAGTTTTAACTGTATATCAATTCAACACAGAATCATTGGATATAAAAGCCTTTTTTCTTTTAGAAATGTTTATGATTATGAATAAAAACAATTTTAGAATTGATTAAAAAGGTTGATTTCTTTCAAAAATGAGAGAATTTTATGCGGGCTCGTATGGTAAAATAAATCTCTTAGAGAGATCCAACTGTAAAATATTGCCCTCTGACATGATGAAAATCAGTACAATTTAAAAGAATGTGCTCCACTGACAGCATCTGCTGACAGGGAACACACTCTGGTCGCATATTACCCTCTAACAAAAAGGAATGTGTAAGTCGTGTATGACCAATATGACATCGCGTCAATACTGCAAGATCCTTTCTACAAAGGTTACTAGACGGGCAGTGATTACAAATATTTAGTCGGAATCGATGGAGCTTGTTATTTGTCGCTCCATCCCAATCCGCCTGCCACACAGATTGGATGTAATTACTGATATGTGGTTTGAAGTCTTGGAAGGGATGTTAAAATCAGTGAGAGGCTTGTATAAAGCCCGTTTTGCTGCACGGTCTGCTCTGGTGTTACCAGAGATACCTACATGTCCGGGTAACCAGCAAAACACGATATCATATTGGTTAGACATGAGACTTGTTAACTTTTCACGAAGTTCCAAAATGAGAGGGTTCTTCAACCTGGGGTTGCGTAAAGCAAGTAAAGAGGAAAGAGAGTCGGAAAAAATAATCGACTCCTTTTCCTGTACATTCTCGATGTATTCAAGCGCAAGTTGTATAGCTTTGACTTCAGCTGTGAAGATAGAACTCTGATTCGGTATTCTGATTGAGTTGATATGATCACCAATAACAGCAGCTGGTGATACTTTGTCACCATCTTTAGATCCATCTGTATAGATCCTTGTATATGTACTATACTTTGACTTTATGTCGGCATATTTTTGTTTAAATTGCAAAGAATTTGTATCAGAATTTTTGGTAGAAGCAAGGTCTAAAATAACTGTAGGTTTTTTAAGATGCCAAGGAGGAATATCTGATTTAAGGTTTTCTTTTATAGAATCCGAATAAATTTTGGCAGACTCCATGTGGGGTTTAATTCTAATTCCCAATGGAGGAATATGTTTCTGATGGCGATTAGAAAATTCAACATTTTGAGGTTCTAAAACACAATTAAAAGCAGGATTTGATTTATTAGCTAAAAGTTTAGATACATATTGGAGAGATAGTTTAATTCGACGCTTCTCAGGAGAAGGCTCCTTAGCTTCAACAAGCATTGAATCTATTGGTGATGTTCGAAATGCACCTAGACTAATTCTAATGCCACTATTATGAATCGCATCAAGTGGCTTGAGATACGACTTCCTTGCAGATACGTAAACCACACAACCATAATCTAATTTAGATCTAACAAGTGATCTATACAGATGTTTTTTGGTCAGCATCCCATTCAGTGCTACCAACAACCTTCAGGAGGTTTAATGCTCTCTTACATTTAACTTTCAATTGTTTTATGTGAGAAGTGAAATTCAGTTTGCTGTCAAACAACAAACCTAAGAATTTCACTTATTTTACAACCTTAATGGTATTTCCATCCATTTTCAACTTTGGATCAAGATGATGCTTCCAGAGCTTACAGAAGTGAACACAATTAGTTTTAGTCTTTGAAAACTTAAAACCGTTTTCTGTAGCCCATTTCTGGATTCTGTTTAAACACAGCTGAAGTTTGCGCTCTATGGCATTCATTTTTTTGCTGCTTTAGAAGATTAAAAAATCATCAACATACAATGAAGAATCTACGATATTCTCAATTGCGTCGATGATGCTGTTGATCTTAATTGAAAAAAGGATAACGGACAAAATACTGCCGTGAGGAACCCCCAATTCCTTTTCGCGAGGATCCGACGATAACGTTGACCCTACACGAACCTGAAATTGACGGTCCTTTAAAAAGGTTTTCAATAAAAAGGGGCATACGCCCTCTCAACTCCATGTTAAAAAAAGATCTTTTAAAATCCCATACGTCCACGGTGTATCATATGCCTTCTCCAGATCAAAGAAGATGGCGATCACGTGTTCTTTTCTGGCGAAGGCATTTTTTATAAACGTTTCCAGTCTGACCAAATGATCCACAGTACTTATCTGGCCTCTGAAAGCACACTGAACATCCGCAAGCAGATTGTTCGATTCCAGAAACCAGACAAGTCAGTCATCATTGATCATCCTCACCATGGTTTTGCACAGACGACAATATGCCTGTAATTGCTTGGGTTGCTGTGATCTTTATCAGACTTGGGAATAGGAATTATTGTTGCTTTACGCCAGGATGGTGGGAACTGGCCAGTCACCCATATGCCATTAAAAATTGATAATAAACGTTCTAGTGAACATTGAGGCAGATGTTTTAAAATTTGAAAGTGAATTTTATCGGGACCAGTGGCAGTATCCTTTGCTCTGTGCAAAGAGGTACTTAACTCTTCCACAGAGAAAGGTTCATTGTAATCCTCTAGATTGTTAGAGGTAAATTTGATCTGTTTTTCTTGCTGTTTTTTAATTTTTATAAATTCTGGATTACAATTTTCCGACGAGGAATATTTCGAAAATGTGGAGGGCAATTTGTTTGAAAAATGTTTTTTTAAAATTCTGCTTTGGATGTAATTAGCGTGTTGCTGTCTTGCAGGTGTTGTACAGTTGATTTTGTTTCTTTTTCCTTTAATCTTTTTTAATCATTCTCCATATGTTAGTGATGGGCGTGTTTTGGTTAATTTTAGAAACATAAGTTTCCCAAGAATTTTTCATTTTTTGTTATATAAGTCGTCTTGTTTTTGCCCGATTTATGCGTAGCCGGTGTGTGTGGTTGGTGACTTGTTAAATTCCCGTTCAGTTTTCTTACGATCCTTTATTGCCTGTTTACATTCATTATCAAACCATGGTTTGGTGAAGCGTTTCGGATTTGCCGACGGTTTAGGTATGATTGTACATGTGTTTGCAATATCAATCAACTCGTTTGTAATATGTTCTATTTAGACAGCACTTTCCTGAAATTTCTCCCGTGTGAGGCGTTAAGAACAAAGCGATGAGAAAGTGTCCCAGTCAGCCTTTTTAATGTTCCACTGGGGTACTCTCTCATCATCTGCCGGAACTACACTATCCAACACAATTGGAAAGTAATCACTCCCGCACAAGTCATCTTCTACCTCCCAAGAAAAATCAAGGAAGATAGAAGGGCATGCCATTGTATGATCAGTTGATGGGTATGAACCGGATGCTGGGTGCAGGTAAGTGTCTGACCCATCATTGAACAAACGCAAGTCATATTTTGTAACAAGTTCTTCTATTGTCTTGCCTTTCGGGTCTTCTTTGCTGCAGGAATTACCCCAAATGGGGCTATGAGCGTTAAAATCACCCAACAAAACAAACAGTGTTGGGAGCTGATGAATCAGATGTTCAAGATCAGTCAGCTAAAGTGATTTATTTGGAGACACATCAATTGAACATAACGTGACTGCCTTGTCCAAAGTCAGGCGTACCTCTACAGCCTGTAAATTTGAATGTAAAGATACAGAACTGTGAATAAAGTCGTTTCTGACCAAGACAAACGTTCCATTTTCACCTGCCCAGGCATTATATGAATTATAACACTTGAAAACAAGATGATCGTGAGTGTCAGATTTCTTCAGGAGTGTTTCCTGCAAGCAAAAAGCAGCAGGTTTATACTTTTTAAAGATCCAGTTCGTTAAAATTTGCCCTAAAATCTCGGCAATTCCATTGTATAATTTTAGTATTATTGGTATTATCCATGTTTAGTTGGTGAATAGGATGGTGGACGTATGGGGAAGTTGCCCCAAAAGGTTTCCTGTTTTTTCCGTTAGGAGACCCTCCCTGAGACGAACTCAGGGGCATTTTGTTGGCAAAAGTGGTGTTGATGCGCTCATCATCATCAATTTCTTGCATCCCTTCGAATATGTTTGAAACAACAGTTTTATGAAATGTGGGCGTTCGGTTTGAGTTTAATTTTTGCTGTTCTTTTTCTTTGTTCTTTTGATCTCTGTTTTTCTTCCCTGTCTGACTCGGACTTAGATTTAGCAGTTCTGGTTTCGATTTAGTTTGATCAGTTTTCTGGTCTGCTTTTGTTTCCTTTCCTTCAATCTCGTTTGATTTGGTTTTATTTTGATCTTTTTTTTTGGAACATATTTTTATTTTTCTCCTGTTATTGGAGTAGTGATTGTAGTTTGAGTTGATTGTGGTTCAGTTTCTTGAGGTAGTGAAATAGTAAAAGGCTCTATCAAGGTTGGCAGTACAGTGTCGTTTAACCAAGTATGTTGTGCCTGGCACGCAACAGATTTAGTGGAAACTGTTTGAGCTACTTTGGTTGCATACAGTACATGGAGAGTGGATTGTAACTAAATCACCCGCGGGGTGGAGTCATCACCCAAACTATAATTTTCAAATTTTGTACATATCGACAAAAAAAACAAGCAATGTTTCAGCCAATGGACCTCCGGGTTTAACCCGGAGGTCCATTGGCTGAAACTTTGCTTGTGCTTGTTATGCCTTGCAACAAATTTGCAATTATTGTTTGGGTGGAATCTCCACTCTGCGGGTGATTTAGTGATAATACACTCTTCACGTACTGTATGTGGTAGATGAACTCATACCAGGCATTGCTGTAACTTTTCTCTGGCTTCTTTAAAACATATCTGCTTTTCACATTTAATCTTTTGTATATATTTATCTTTTGTCCACACAGGGCAATCCTTAGAAGCTGTAGTGTGATTGCCCTGGCAGTTACAGGATTTCAGGGCGTTATTACAGGAGTCCTGATGTTGTTGACCACATTTAAAACGGTGTTTCTTTTCCCCTACAGCTATTTTGTCCGTGACCATATTTTTGACATTTGAAGCATCGATGTGGATTTGGAATATAAATCCACTTTGATGTTCATGTAACCAACCCTGATATATTTCGGTGGTTGTACAGTGTTGAATGTAAAAATGTAAGTGTTTGTTTTTATTGTGGTGCCGTCTTTTCGTATTTCAATCCGTGTCACGCCACTTGCACCCTGAGGTTTTAATTCTGCTTTAATTTCAGGTTCATCTACGCCAGAGAGTTCTCTTGTTCGTACTACGCCTTTACTGCTGATAAGTGTTCTGTGTGGTAAGATTTTAACTTTCAAATCAACTAGCGTTGTTGTTTTAATAAATTTTTTGCCTGGTTTTCTCTATTACACTTTATCAATTGTCCTTCTGATCGTAATTTTGTTACACTATTGATAGTGCCTGCTATACCTTTTACAGCCTTTTCTAGAGCAAACGGATTAATATTGGTAGCGTGTTCCCTTCTTCGTCAGAGTATACAATAACAAATTTTGGCCAAGAATGTACGTCTGTCCAGGGTGAGATAGCAGGGAGAGACAGATGTATCCCACCCCACCCACGTGACGTTATACATTTACAACGTCATTATGACGTTATGCATATCGTATCAATTTCTTAATACCAACTAATTCATATTGACCTCATCAGAATGCCGTGTGATCAAAGTTTGATGCTCTAAAACTCTTTAAACCCCAAGATGCCACCGTTTCTAATTGATGTCGTGGTATATACCTTTGGTATATACATAACTTTTGCGTGCTCTTTCCGATGGTGTCATTAGTTTTTCAAAACAACGAATACCAAATGAGTTGATTATATCAGCACGTGACCGACGATTACCTCAGGCTAACGTAACCGCTGTATGGTGGGGGAGAAAAATAATCCCTGATGGGTACGGGTGTGGGATGGGAAAATCTCCCCCTCGGGACAAGATATTTGGTCCAGACACTCGGCTTATAATAATCATCGTTTTTGAACTTTATTGTGTTGATTATCCATGTGTATGATTTTAAAATTCTTCTGTTCATGGCTCTCACCTTTACTCCGAGCCCAATCTTGGGGGTTACGTCGCGGAATTCCAGCGAACAACACCAAGAGTGCATGAACAGCATACCCCCGGCGTTGATGCTAATGCATACCTCTGGAGGATTGACCCGTCGAGTGTTTGGGTAGTGCCAGGTCGTGGTGGTCATTCAACCAATCATTCTGTGTAACTTTAGCTGTGACAATGGCTACAAAGAATTGATGCAGACAGCGCAACAAGACAGTGTATGTTAAAAAGATTAAAAATGACATTAAGAGTCAACACTCCGTATCAATGATATCAATGATAAAATTGAATAAAAAGAATTCCAGCGAACAACACCAAGAGTGCATGAACAGCATACCCTCCAGCGTTGATGCTAATGCTTACCGCTGGAGGATTGACCGGTCGAGTGTTTGGGAAGTGCCAGGTCGTGGTGGTCATTCAACCAATCATTATGTGTAACTTTAGCTGTGACAATGGCTACAAAGAATTGATGCAGACAGCGCAACAAGACAGTGTATGTTAAAAAGGTTAAACATAACATTGAGAGTCAATACTCCGTATCAATGATAAAATTGAATAAAAAGAAATGACTGACTGAATGATCACCCAATGCCCCCCGACGTGACACCCAATATTTTGGGGGTTGGGGGCTCCCGATTGGTCAGAACGGGCATTCCGACCATCCGGCTACTCCCGAAATTGGGGCCAAAGCAGTGTGTTGGACATTATCTGAGAAATGGAGACCAGAGCCAAACAGGTTTTACGACCTAGTCTCTATCTTGGAGACTGCCCTAACCGGGGCCACAAGTCCTCAACTGACAAGATTCCTTCTTCTGGGGCCTTCGGAACGCACCTCACGGGAGAACAAGGTGCCTGCCAGGTGGTATTAGCAGGATTGATCATTTTTGTCCGGGGCTGCGTATTTGAGTATTTCGCAGCAAACCAGCCCAATTGAGCAAACTTGCCAATTAGAAACTAGCAAACCTGCCCAATTGAGCAGGCCGTCCTCTATCCGCCACCTGAGGACTCGCCTAGTAGGGGAAGATCACCCCCCCCCCCCCCTTCCTCAGGAGATTATGAATTTGATTCGTTACAGTTAAGTGGAGAGTACTACACGGGCACTCTCCAATTAACGGTGACAAAACAAATTCATATGGGATTTAAGAGTAATTCGACGAACAATAAGTCAAAATATAACAACTTATTGCATTGTAGCCATTATTCTCCTAATTTAGCGATTACGGCGATTAAGCTCTATCGGATGTCCACTGGTTCCCTAATTAATTTAATTAACAATCAAGAAGTTGTTTCCCCAAATGCTTTGTGGCACTGGTGTTGATAAAAGAATGTATACACAGTATGAACAAGCTGCCAGGAGATGCTTTGCCAGTCAGGGACTTGACACAAACGTTTTTCATTAAAATACGGTTGAAACGGGCTCACCCACACCATCCCTGTGTGCCATTGGCGTGCGAAACCATTCCTTCCTCCTATCAGGAGTTTGTCGTGTCAGTAGTCTAATTTCCAGGTTTTCGCAGCAGTCAATATCACACACACAGCATACCAATTAGTATTCATCATCAGTGAAATTTCTTCTATTAAAAACCCTTTACCTAACCTGAAAAGCAGACGACACTTGCAAAAAAAAATTCTTGAATAACTAATTTTTTTAATTTTTTGTCTCAAAAACATAGGTTATGACCCCTCGTTGGAACGAACTCGACGAGCTCGTTCCAACGAGGGGTCATAACCTATGTTTTTGAGACAAAAAATGAAAAAATAATGAAAATTAATTGGCAGTTTTTGAGAATAGCGCTGGCCGGTTTTGGCCGTTACGTTGGGTAAAGGGTTGAGGGATCCGTATCTACAATCCGGTAAATAAAATCTTTTTCCTACCTTCAAAAATGCCACTATAGGTACAAAAATGCCACTATAGGTACAAAACCCTATGGAGAATCCTATGTTAATTTTGTACCTCAAATGGCACCATTGGGGGATCGCGGTTTCAGTGTTAAATGCTTGTATCCAGAGTGGCACCCTTGGGGTAGGGTGAATTTAACCTAAATGCTTTTCGCCGGAGTGCCAGCCACGGGTAAAATGGCATTTGAGGGCCACGACAGCCTATGGAGAATCCTGTCTTAATTTTTTTCGCCAGAGTCCCCACATTGAGGTATGTGGAATTCAGTGTTGAGTATATCGAGTCATGGGGTAGGTTGGTCAAAACATTTTTATACTGACAGGCTTAGGTGGGTTTGTCTTCCATACACATTATATACAGACAAAATGTTCTGCTTTTTTAAAACGTGCTACCTAATATACATCGCTCGACTGGTGAAGTTTTTTTTCTATTTATTACTGGAAGACACGACATATAAAAACACTGTCAGATTTAGACTGGGTGTTTTTTACACGCGAATGTCTTATAAATCCAATGTGAATGTGTGTCTTGCAGTCAATTTGTAATACAACACTCCGCTACTCATAGAAAAACATATTTTTCATTACGGCTGAAAATATTCCACAAATAGCTCATGTAAGAGATACATATTTTTCAAACACATGTTTAAAATAATTCACTAAATGCAACTGTGGGGAATATTTTCAGCAGTAATGAGAGATATGTTTTTTATCGACAGGCAGTGTTGTGTTTTCAATACTTTTTTCAAAACTGCTTTAAGCTGATTTCAACAATTCACCGTTAGATATTACAGTGACATTAACCACGAGAAACAATTTCATTTTTACACTACAAAACATACAGTGAATGTTTTGCAGTGTAAACTGTTTTACCGCCATAAAAAGAATAGCTTTTCCTTTTAACCAAACTGAAAAGGAAAAGCTATTCTCTTGTATGTCTGTATTAAATTCGTAACAGATGTTGATACGAATTCAGCAAAAGAAGGCGCAATTCTGAGATATCGTTCTGAAACAAACCTTAACCACATTTAAAAATCATGCTTGGCAGAATCATTTACTCCTCAGATGTTTTTGCTACGCATTGTCAGTCTTTCCCTCCAAATTATTTTTGGAGGGGAAGAGTGACATTCTGGCGGTGAAAACTAATACATTGAGTATTTCATCCGCCCAAATCTAACCAATGGGGGCAAGGCGCGTGAAATACTCATTGCATTATTTTCTGGCGCTTTTTGATATCCCGAAATGACTGTAAACACACTTTGGCGGGGTCATAAAAAGAGGATCTCAAATGAGTTCCCGTTTAATATTGAAATTTAGGAAACGAGTCAAGTAGATTTCATTTGCAACGAGCTTTAGCGAGTTGCAAATGAAATCTACTTGACGAGTTTCCTAAATTTCAATATTAAACGGGAACGAGTTCGAGATTCTTTTTATCACATAATCCGATATTGTCATTTTTGCCGGTGTTAACTACTAAAAACGAACAAATAACTCTGTACAGCCTTCTTGTTGCGATTCCGGCTGTGACGCTGTGCTCCCATATTGTGTACGCTGCAGAAAATAGTTCCTAATAAACTCACTACATTCTTCAAATTTGCAGCATGCTTTCATCACGAAAATATAAAATTTCAATATTCCACCACATATGGATTTAATAACAATAAATAACACCTTTTAATGCAACAATATTTCATAAAAATCCCTTTGTGTCAATCGCTGTCAGAATCTGTTTCTATAACAACTCGTCGACGCTTTGCGAAGTTTGGTAATTCAGCTGATTCAGTCGGGAATTTTCGCTCACATGCATGGTGTACGTGGACTTCAAAATGACCACCGTGTATGTTGTTGTTAGAAAAGATTGAGTTTATTGTACCGTGGAGCTGCATTGGGCATTTGTTATCATTGGAACTATTGTTATTATTCACTGACAATACTGGAATTTGGTTTAAACATGTGCTTTCTGAGGGTGGATAATTCAAAACTGGTGGAACTTCAGGTACATTTGAACTGGAGAGAACACGTGATATTTTCTCATGTTGAAATTCATTCAGGGTGGAATAATTGTTCACTGATTGAATATTGCGATGTCCGCTGATTTGAACAATGTGGTTTGTTGGTTTATTTCTATCATTCAACTTTTGTATCATGTGCTTTCTGGCACTATGGTTTGACAAATTTTTGTCAGTGGTTGCGATACCAGCGGCTGTCGTCATTCTTCTCATCAAGAGCCAAGTTTGTTCACACCAATTGGTTGCCGCTTGAACCAACGTTCACCAGATTTAGGAATTCCAGTGTGTGTTGCAATATAAAAGGGACGATCTGCATCACAGAAGTCTTTTGGTCGCTTACTTGAAAATGTTTTATAAATTTCTACTATACATTTTTCGGGCTCAGCTGTATTTTCCCACAACTTAGGTTTCACGCGACGCACATCTCTTGGATTTGACCCAGTTCTAGTTTTTGTTTGGCGTTCATTGAATTCAAGATATGCACCTTGGTTGAACTCTTCACAAAGTTTAATATCACCCCAGCACATTTCATGATGTTCAGATATACCACGCAGACCAAAGTGAATTGTGAAATAAAACCACAGGGTATTTATAATGCTTTGTGGTGTTGACGATCCAAACTGACCAGCTTCCCAGAGAATTTTTATTTCATCATCTGATATTGACTGAGCTTTATTTGGTAGATTCAAGGCAAATTTGCCGCAATCTTTTACTTCAAATGTTGTATGTCCAGCGACCTTGGCATCAAATGATCTCCCAGGAGTGTCGACCATTATCATTGATGGACAAGCCTTAGTTATGGGTATTGGCAAACCAAGGGAGGCGAATGCATTCGAAGATTTGGGCAATTGTTTGTTAAAAACGTTCTGCTTGCAGGAAGGTCATTCGACCGGGCTGATGTGGTTATTGATAGATATTATGAACAACCTGTGAAATCCGGGTCTTGAAGGAGAAGGACTAAAGGTTTAAGGCCAGTGAGGAGACTCGGAGAGTTGTCAAATCTGGGCATGTTCCATTTCCGACAGATTGGAAGAGTTTTCTTGCTTTGCCGTCCAATAAGGCGAACTTTGAGAAAGACTTGTACGAACGTCTGATCAAAGAATCTGCTAATGTAATAGTGGCTTCGGGTGGTTTTGAAGATGAGGAGAGGTCCATAGCTAATAACTCAAGTGTGAACACTTCCGAACTGAAAGCCCGACACGAAGAGGCTGATACAGGAATTTTATTTCATTGAGTCAACAGTCGGGCAGAGAGTATTGTTGTTCAGGCACGTACACGCTAAAAACTAAATTGTTAAAAACTACACTTGAAGTGCTGTATTTAACACTTACTAAGTGCTGAACTAGCACTTTGTTCAAGTGTACATATCCCAGAACTTGACAGGTGTTATAATAATACCACTTGACAAGTGTAATGTCGCGACACTTAAAAGGAAACAACGCAGATGACGCGGATCCGGCTCGAACTCTCGAGCCTGATCCGCGTCATCTGCGTTGTGTCCTTTTAATTATGTACCCACCAAGCGCAAATCAAATTATGGACGATTCTGGAAGAACCACCAATGCTAGACACATGGGAAGTGCCCTCCATTCAAGTTTCAAATGTTTGACAATTGTAATGTCTAAGTGCTTAAAGCATTGCACTTTGAGTGTTAAAATCAAACCCTAAGAGTTGGAATGGGTTTAACACCTTGAAAGTGTCAGTTTTAACACTTTAGTTTTTATTGTGTAATACGGACATCCTCGTTCTTCTCCTTGGGCTCTTACATCGCATGGAATGTAAACATCTTTGGTTGAAAGCTGGTACGTCCAAGTAGAGAAAATATATACCTGTTCACACAATTGTTGTAAGCATGCACCTTAGTGAGACTATCATGAAAAGTATTCCTGCTTTTCATGTGCTAACTAGCAGTGATGTAACTTCTTTCTTCTCCGGTCTGGGCAAGAAAATATGTTGGAATGTCTTCACGAAGCACCACGATCTGCTTTCTAATCTAGGATGTGAAAAATTAAACACTGAAATATCTCATCAAGCAGAGCAATTTGTTTGTCGATTATATGGAGCTGACAATATTAACACCACCGATGAGGCACGCCATTTGCTGTTCTTCAAATCACGAGCCCAGAAGATTTTACCGCCAGCTAGCGATGCTCTTACGTTCCATACAAAACGTGCACACTACCAGGCAACTCTGTGGAGGCAGGCATACAAGGGATACCCTGAATTGCCTCCCCAGAAACCACGGGCTGGAAACGTTATGGTGACAATTTGGTTCCTATATTGATGTCCCTTCCACCAGTTCCAAGTTCATGCATTGAAATTATTTTCTGCAGCTGTCGCGCGCAATGTCTTAATCGGTGCAAATGTCGGAAAGCAAATCTTCGATGTACTATGCAATGCAAATGCAGCGAGAATGGCCACTGCGCCAGTCTGTAGACAAAATGTGACTGACAATAAGCTCACAACATAAGCGAAAAGTTAAACCAATTGTTATTCAAGTATTGTTCAAAAATTGTCCAACTTAGTACTGTTCATGACTGTGTTCGTTATCATGAGAAGGCGATCAGCTATGCTGAATTTCAAACCCAATGCCTAGAGGCAGTGGAAAGGGAACATAGGCGTATAAGCCGGATGGGAGGGGAGGGGGCCATACCACCTCCCCTTCCACCCTGAGTCGGGATCAACACGATTTGCGGGCCGAAATCTGCAAAAAATCGGGCAATACATTCCCCAAGAAATATTAGCCTGCAGTCACATGATGTGACCACAGCCTAATACTTCTTGGGGAATGTATTGCCCGATTTTTATTACTGGGAAATAACAGCTTGCAGAAGAATGGCACAAAGGTTAGTGACCATTCATGAAATACTTTGCATGTGTGTTTTTCAGCTTTTTAATCTGTCATTCATAAGAAGGGGCTTGCACAGATTGTTTTTCGAGGTATTACACTTATCAGCTTAGTTCTGTGCAAAATGAGTAATTCACTTGGAAAACCTAAAACCACCCCTCTAAAAGTACAATTATTTTAGTATATTTAATGATGAGAAAATCACCAGAACTGCCTTGTTGACATCCTATTTTTTTAAATTTCCCACGGGAGGCCCCAGGCCCACCTTAGGGTGGACACTCCCTCCCATACCTACCCCCAGCTTGGGCCTGCGGCCCTCGGGAGATGCCTTCCGCATCTCGTTTGGAATGAGAGTGGTTTTCGGGCATAACTAGTTCAGCCGCCCTAAAAAAAAATCTCCCGTACGCCTATGAATAGGAATGTAACATTACTCACCAGTTTCGTTTCATCGAACTGATACACCTCTGACAATACATTTTCCAAACTATGTAGTTCTTTCCATGGTCGCATGCATTATTGTAATGAATGTGTGATCAGCATTAAATTTCCAATCCTCTAATTCAGGTAGAGAATTTGAAAAAATTAACGTTACTCACTCTTTCCAACGGGCTATTTTGTTATGCGCTATGATATAAATGCATGGTGACTAAAGAGGTTAACATTATGGAAAGTGAAATGTTGTCGGTTATTTTTTATAGCATTCCTACCTGACCTCCCTTAAGACTATTTCCACAGGGATAAGCCTTGACTGCCTCAGTCCCTAATACTTTTATTTGATTAACAAAGCAAGTTCTAACGGTCTAGTCCTAGAAGTAATAGATTTTATCCAAGTTAGCTGTACTTCCACATGTTCTCAGCTCTTCGAGCTCCAGTAAACATGATTTAAATAAGTAATTCTTGATTCCATCCCATAAAAACCAATTTCTGATTTGTAAAAATTCAAAAACCGGTTATATAATTCGTTCATGACATATTATTCAGACAAAAACTGTTTTATTATTCCACTAACATGGACCTACATTTTTTATGTTAGTGTAATTTTAATTTTCGCTCATTTGGTTATATATAAGCTGTTTTTAAGGGGTTAACCCTTTACCCAACGAATCGGCCGCATCCGCCCGCATAATATGCAAATTCAGCAGTTGAAAAAAAATTAATTTTCAAACAATTTCAACAAAACCATATCATGTGACCCCTCGTTGGAACGAGCTCGACGTGTCTAGCATTTCTGGTTCGGTGAAGGCTTACCAGCAGGGTGCCCCCACTCCTTATATAGTGTCAGACCTTAAGTCCAATTGGAATGCAGTCCACGGTGGCAAATATCCCTACTGCCCGAGGACAGGATCACACAGTTACACCGACATCATAGGAACCCAAGCTTCGCCAAGGTTGAACTATCCGGTACAGACTGTAGGTGAAAATGATGGTGCTTTTCGTGAGAGTGCAGGATTCGCTGGAGTATCGAACATTGAAAATCAACAGTTCGGTCCTGTGGGGGATCAGCCGACCATGAGGGCACAGGGCGCATGGCCTCTGTCAGCTCAAGTCGGTCCGGAAGCGCAATGGCAAGCGGTGCTCCCTTCCCCCCAACCGACTCTGTCGGTAGGTTTCCAGCAGAGCCGGGTGGGGTACCAATCTTCCACAGTGCAGTTTTCCCTGGATAACAGGCAAGAGCTATACAGGAGGAAAACGCAGGTACCTAAGTCCATGCAGTATGATGGGTCGGAGACTTGGCATTTATTTAAAAGAAAGTTTCAGAATTGGCTCCAGTATGAGGAGGTACTGGAGGAAAATGACCGGCAATGTCTGTTTGGGTTGTGTTTGAAGGCGGAGCACGCCAACCTGTTGGCAAAACATGACATGGTCCGAGTTGCTGTAGGGTATGGAGAGCCGATTCGGGTTCTTGCCACAAACTGCCCAACTTCAGTTTCAACAGACTAAGCAGGGGCAAACGGAGAGCCTGAGGGAATGGGCAGACTCCATTTTGGCATTGGCTTACCGAGATTTCCGTGATTGCCCTGCACACTTCATACTGAAGCAGGCCATTATCAGATTTTTCCATGTCTGTAATGACATACGAGCGAGGGAGGCATCAGTAAATCAGCACCCCACCACCATTAAGATGCCATCAATAAAATCAGGAGGTATCAACACAATCAGTCAGCTATCCATGGGCAAAAGAACGATCAAATCAGGCCCGAGGTCCGGGAGGTTACTCCTTTCTTTGACGACTCGGATGAGGAGGGAGGCTCTCCCCAACCTCGAGCGTTCAAGCAGACGTGGTGGGGTAGGCCACCCAGGAGAGAGAAATGCCAAGAAACAGGTCAGAGTTCAATAAAGGGTAAGACCAATCAAAGGGATCCCCCCTCCCCGAACTACATGAACTATGCCACTGAAAAGGGATCCCCCCTCCCCGAACTACATGAACTATGCCACTGAAATAAAGGGTTTGAAAGTAGAATCTTTTGCCATGAAAACACTACTGGAAAACGTCCAAAAGTTACTGGGAACGAGGAAGGGGTTAGCTAAGCTCACAACGATGGTAGAACAGTTTTTAAGCAAGTTGGGTAATCAGAGGGAGTCTTCCCGGGAGAGAAGGTGCAGACTCAGGAACGCGATGTCGGATCCCAGCCCATCTTTACGAAGAGACCTCCCACATAATAGCGTCATTGACCCGAACGCTGTGATTACTATTCGGCACTGTAAACCGTCATTCTCTGCCCGGGATGCTCTCCAGATAAGGGCAGTGGAGACATCTGCGACCGTGGACTCTGGTGCCATGTTTACAGCTATGTCAGACAAACTATTCGAGAAATTGAGACCGACTCCACCGATAATTAGGGAAGTGGCTTTCCAGACTGCAGAGATGGGCAGTAAAATGGAAGGTGTGGGAACGCTCGAAATTAAAATCGGGGATAGAGCGTTTAGTGAATTCCTCTATGTTGAACCAATCGGCGACGTGGTCTTACTAGGGTGTGGGAGCGCGATGACTCAGTGGTAGACTGTTGGACTTCTATGCTAGGGGTCTCGAGTGTGATCCCCGTCAGGGGCGACACGCGTTGTGTCCTTGGGCAAGGCACTTTATCCCGGTTACCTACACGATGGCGCTGTGTACTAAGGCGTACTGCACGTCGATGGTGCACATGTCGTCAACCGTTGTAACACTGCATGTCCAACAAGAGAACAGAGTCATATCAAAACAAAATCGAAGTTGGGAAATCTGGCTCGGATTCCCCAACACCTGAAAGACTTGTATGAGCGCTCTTCTAGGTTGTTTAATGAGTCCAAAGCTGAAGAGCTGGCGGATCTCCCGGTAGAATACAAGGGTGTATTCGCTAAAAATGAATATGACTTAGGCAATTTTAAAGAGATACAAAATGGCATAGACAAGGGCTCATCACCGCCCCTATCTCATTTGAAAGCCGTTACACGGAAAGAGGTTTATCCCCTCTCCCGTACAGACGAGTGTACAGATTTGTGGTTTGGGAAGGCCGATTGTATGAGTGCATATCATCAAGTATGTGTAAAGGAAGCGGATAGAGCAAAGGCCGCCTTCAGTACAAAGTACGGGAGTTGGAAGTTTAAGAAAGTGTCTTTCGTGCTCTGTGGGTCACCATATACCTGGTCTCGGGTAATCAATCTCACCCCTCAAGGTTTAAATTGGTCAGTGGCATTATCCTATTTGGATGACGTAGTCATTGGAGGTTTGTCGGCGCAAGATCATCTTGGAAATCTCAGGAAGGTACTCCAGAGGTTTTCTCAATATGATCTTAATCTTAACCCTAAGAAATGTGAGTTTTTTTCAACAGAGTATAGAATTTCTTGGGAGGATAATCAGCAGAGAGGACAGTCAAATGAGTAACGAATCAAGAATGTCGTTGAGAACTGACCCGTACCAACACGCACACGTGAAGTAGAAAGTTTTTGTGGCCTTGTGAATCATCACAGGGTTTTCATACAAAATTATGTTGAACGGGCCAGGACTTTTTATGCCATCACTGGTAAAGCTAAATTTGATTGGACCGATGCACAACAGGGGCATTCAATTCCCTTGAAGAAGCTCTGACGAGTCCACCTCTAATCGCCATTCCGAATCAGAAAGATCCGTTCACATTGGACACAGATGCGTCAGATTTTGCAATCGGGGCGGAGCTAGTGCAGATTCAGGAAGGTACGGAACAGGTCGTGGAGTACGGAAGCTTCCTGCTAACACCGCAACAAGTTCGTTACTCCACTACGAAGAAGGAATTGCTGGCAGTTGTAAGATTTACGAGACAGTTTAGACATTGTCTCCTTGGAAAACCCTTCGTAGTCAGAACAGACTATAGTAACCTCCGGTGGATGATGGGCTTCAGAGAGCCACAGGGCCAATTGGCTAGGTGGCTGGAAGAAATCAGCCAGTGCGATGTGATTATACAGCACCGCCCTGGCGCCAAACACTCAAATGCTGACGCCCTCTCGAGAATCCCGGCTGGGGGAAACTGCCAGAGATATGCGGCAGGTTGTAGCCCCCGGAATTACCCTGTGTTGGTTGTAGTTGTTGCCAACCACTCCATAAATCAAAGGCTAAATTCGCGGAAGAGGTTGATGATATCTGGTCCATAACCTAGGGATCAATCCAGTTCGATAAAATTGAAGACACCAAAATCTGCAAAGTTCAGGATGCCAAGGTACAAACCATTTTAAAACAAAAGCCAAAAAATCGGCAGAGTAAATTGGTTAATGGTGCGGAACCTTGCGAAACCTTGGAAACATCCCATATTGCACAACCGGGTAGCCTGGGAATACCCTGAGATCCAGGTGCTGCAGCACATCTCCAGTCATTAGCAGTCCAGAGCAATACTAAGAAACACACGGATGGAAATTCGAATGGCGGATCAGGGTCCCATGGAGAACCTTGGGACACAGGCGGGTCCAAAATTGAGACAGATAAAATAAGATCAGACCGCAAGGTGGGTCAGCTCAAATGTCTCGGGAACACCCTGGGACCCTGGGGAAGGTTGGACTGATGACCCGCTGTGCCGGGATTGCATTTGCCCGGACACAGGGTGGGTTCATTCGCAACTTGCATTGGCTTACCCTATTTCTCAGATAACGGCTGATCAAAATGTATCTTTACCATCAGATAATAATGACTCAACAAATTTGGCAGATGTGTGCACACTGGCTGAGTTGGAGAATATCCGGAGAGGCGACCCAGACTTGTCACCGGCCATCTCGTGGTTGGAGAGCGGGACCGTCCGGACCAGGGGGGGGGGGGGGAGTTATTCTTAGCCAGTGCAGCCACTAAGTACATTTGGCTGAATAAAAAGTGATTTGTATCGGAATATACTCTTTTGTACAAAATTAGGAAAACTGGGGATAAAAAAAGTTCCGGTTATCCCGGGGAAATTCTCTTCGGAGATATTAACACAAGCCCACGACATCCCCGCTTCAGGTCACCAGGTAAGGACAAAACCGGCAAAAGAGTAAAGCGAGTTTTCTATTGGTATGGCATGACCCAGGACATTCACTCTTTTGTAGCGGCGTTCCACAATGTAATCAGGGGAAGAAGGCCAGCCGCAAGGCTAAGTACGAGTTAACCACTTTCCATGCGGGAATTTCCATGGAGAGGGTTCATCTGAATTTCTTGGGACCCTTACCCTCGAGGGAACGGGAGAATAAATATATACTGATGATGATCGACCAGTTTACGAAGTGGGTGGAATGCATTCCACTCCCTGACCAAACGACGGAAACGACTGCGCGGGCAGCTGCAGATGAGTTTTTTTGCGAGGTCTGGCTGCCAGTTACAGGTATTCTCAAATCAAGGTTCGTGTTTTGAAAGCAAGCTCTTCCATGAAATGTGTGGACTCCTATGCATTCGTGAAGCACGAACCACTCCGTACATGCCTTCTTCGAACGGTCAGGTGCTGAGGCAAAACCGAACTTTGATGAGCACAGTGCGTTGTTTCGTGAACAAGAACCAGAAAGGGATAAGTTCCTACCGCAGGTCGCCGGAGCCATGCGATCATCAGTACACAGACAAACAGGCTTTACTCCGAATGAGATCATGCTAGGTAGGGAGGTGAATCACCCCTCAGATCTAGTTTTTGGGGGTTTAAGGGTGATACCAAATTGAACGAAGCCCTTTCCAAGTGCGTCTTGGATCTGGAAAGCAAAAGGAAAAAAATCACACGAAATAACCCGAAAACGTTTGAAGGCCGCATGTGAGGTGATAAAACGTGATTATAACTTGACCACAGTAAAACACGCATATAAACTGGGCGATCCAATTTATTTGCTGGATACAGCGGTCAAGAAAGGTAAGAACAGGAAATTATCACCTTTCTGGAGAGGGCCAGGTATCATTGCAGAAGTTATCACTCCATATCTTTATTCAGTGCAATTTCGAAATGAGGCAAAGGTAGTACATCATGACCGATTAAAGGCCTGCAGATCGCACGTTTCCTCCCTGGCTGACAAAATGTTTGGAAAACTTTGAAGAGACAGGGGAGGTAACCGTCTTGAGGCCCTCGGAGGTTTTCTGTCTGTGCAGGAAGACTTCCAGGGATCCGTTCATGATTCAGTGTGACTTCTGCAATGAATGGTACCACGGGCAGTGAATCAAGATAACCGTTAAAGATGGAGAACAGATTGAGGTGAATCGCTGTCCTAAGTGGTAGTTCTACATTCCTGAACAATGGACAGAGGTAGCGAACCAGAAAAGTGTTTTGATGATGAGACTGGGGAAAGGACGGGTGCTGGTGAATCACTGGTACCCGTGCCAAAAGAAGATGTATTGGAATTAATATTTTCAGAACCAGACTTGAGGCAGCTTCTTCAGGATCCAGACAACGTCAGCAATATCTGGTGGAATCCAGGTACAGTCGAGGCCTCCTCGGGAGAAGCCTCTCCTGGGGAACACAGTGCAGGCCTCGACTATAGGTTAGAGGAGGTGGAAGCGGCCGGGATTCGCCAGCTGCCAACACAACCCTCACCCTCCCAGTTAAAGACGGAGCAGCAGCTGGAGGAGCTGAATGCGGCAGGTAGGCTCTGGCCATCTGCTCCGGAATTCATGGCCAAGTTGTTGGGTACAAGTTGGCCACAGGAGAGACAGATGTCTTTCCTTTAGGACCAATACAAATTGGACAAGGGGAGGGCAACAGGAAGTGGATGTCTGCCATCACTTCCCTGGCACTGGAAATCTGGCAGTGCGAGGATTGGGCTTGGAAGAACGTCGGTCCAATGCCGCAGCGCCAAGCTAGGGGAAGGAGAGCGGCATCGACGAAGAGTTCCTCTGGGAAGTCCCTGGAGCAACCTTTGAGACGTGATGTGCGGTTGAAGGACCCTGAGTGCATAGAGGTAACGTTGGACCCGCCGGGAAATTCCCAGCAGGTGCACCAATTCCTGTGTCTCATCGAACTCGGAAGAAGCAAGAGGATGTAGCCGCTGAGGCTGGACCAACTCCGATCCCAGCGGTTAAATCTAATGGGCCCGAACCGGATAGTAAGCGGTTCCCTTTTTGAGGATTGTCAGGTAAAAATCCTGTCAAACTTAAGGGTCCATCTAGACCATCACCTGCCAACTCATGTTTAGACCCCTGATGCAGGACCAATCCCAGCAGAGTGTCGGGGAAGGGCCCACCATGACCTCTTGGTCTTTGCTGAGGAATTATCCCTGGTAGGAGAACAAGGGGAGGTGTCCGAGCTGGACTGCCTGGAGAATCTCCGGGCATTCTTGAACGGACACCCCAATCTACACACCATACCCATGAATATAACAGTTTCGGAGGAGGAGGCGGCGGTCACGGTATCGGCTTACGTTGGGGATCTGGGGATATCACGGTTTACCATTGCCCCAAGCATCAGTTCGGTGGCCTGTCTGATCCATAAAAGAGTGGTAATCCACATATTAAATTTGGGAAGCCGGGAAGCCGCATTGGAATTTAAAGCTGCTCGATGGCATGTCCAGATCATGAGGTTCAGACTACGGAAAGGTCAGATTCCTGAAGAACAGTTGCAGAAGGCACGCTCGGAAATCACTCCAGGCATATGCCCCGAAGAGGCTGGCCAAGCTAACACGTCAGCTCTGATAGTGGAGCCAGCTTTTGTAGCTGGGGATAGCTGGGGATAGCTCGGAGCGGAGTACTGAGACAGGTGGAGAAGAAAAAGAAAAAAAAAATCCTGCTCCAGCTTTCAAGGCACCAGCTCTGGCGAAGTCGAGGGGGGGGGGGGGGGGGGCAGAGTAAGGGGTCTGTTGTTGCCCCGATACTAGTGAAATCCACTAATAGCTAGGGAGGGAGACAGCAGGGGAGTACCGCGGCGGGAGTGGCATTACCGAGTAACGAGGCGGTCTGGCCAGAAGCCAAACGAAAATTATCGGGAAGATTGTTGGAACCACCCCCAAAGGCAAGGGCCACGTGGAAGCGTTTTGCTCCTATTGGTTCTCAGCTACGACCCATGGGAAGGGCCGGTCGGGGGTTATGAGTAACCAAACCTCTTTTGCCCCTCCTGGGTTTTGCCAGTCTCGACCGCCACAGGCCCAGTTAGTCCTGGCAGATGCCCTACTCAATCTGGAGGCAACCACTGTTAGCCAAGGCTGGGAGAAGAGAGTGTTGGAGGGAATTGATTCCCACTTCCACTCCAACAGAATCCGCCTGATTTGTGGGGGTCTGGTTGAGAAAAGGGTCGACCCCGGGGAGCATTGGGACCAGGGTTCTTTGACAGGCCACACCAACCCTTTGTGATCCGCACGGTGGGCTGAGTGGATGTGGCATGTGACCCAGAGGATTATCCGTCTGTGGTCACCTTTGACCCCTGTTGGAAGGCACCAGTGGGAGCGCACCCAAGTAAGTACCACTTGCTGAGTCAACCCGGAGTTCTTCCCAGGTCTGAATAGCTGGGGCGAAGTCCAAGTGTGGTGGCGGTTGGGGAGATCGGGATTGGCCGGACGCTCACCCAAAAGACAGAGAAGGAGGCCAGACAGGACGATATCTTCTTTGCCCTCCTGGCTCGGTTTAGGCACCTCAAAAAGCCAATTATCCTGCATGTGCGTCGACGCAGGGTATGCGGCGTTGACACATGTGATCGGAGGTGCATATGTAGATCAGCCCCTGCAGCTCCATTGTTTGAAGGATACGTCACGCATGGTGACAGGCCCAATACCTATTTCAGCGTGAACGTTGGTTGTGCTGATTTTACAGAGGTGTATCGGGAAGGAATTAGGAGTATTCCCAGGAATAGGCTCCTGTTGGAAACAGATGCCCCTCACTTTGGTATGGAGCATGGACCGTCCACGCCAGCCCTTATCGGTGAGATAGCCAAGCTATTGTCGGCTATACGTGGGGAACCGTTGGAGGATGTGCTGGCTTATACGACCAGGAATGTCCGCTGGTTGTATGAGATTTTGCCCCTATCACCCTGGACATAAAACAGTGATGCACCATTTTCGGGCGGTGCAGGGGATGGAGGATATTCCAAAAATTGTTAGTTTGGCAAGCTGAGGATTAACCCTCGGGTCAATTTCTATGAATTCACTCCATATCCATCAACTGTCAAAGAGGATAGTCAAAAATTGGTCAGGACAATATTCATTGAGGGCTCCTCTCATCAACCAGGGTTCAACCCAGTGGTAGAGCGGCGGTCATGATCTCATTTAGGCATTTTTCGGGATCTTTATTTTGATACATGTTTGGGTCAACCCGTTTGGGATAGGGGAGCAAAAGATCAAACTCTTTAAGTTTGAGCGCACTCTTCTTTCCTGACTCCCCGGAACTACTATAGGTCAGTTGGGTTCCCGACAGTTTTCGTTGGTATGATAATCATTGGCTTTTCAAATACAACGGAGAAGTGTGTTGTAGAATTGCTATATAATCCCACTAGCGTGACGTCATCCGAGACAGTCTGTGAACCAGGAAAGCCTTGCAGGACTCTCCGGAACCTGTTCCAGCTGTGAAGACGAGTTCCACCACTATGAGGTCTCATGTGGCCGGGATTAGCTAACTGGAAGGAAGATTTACAGAAGACAAGCGTCTCTCTTTTTTTAAAAAACGTGGTCATGATTAGCCATTGTGCAGAAGTATGTGACCTTGAACACCAATAAATAAATAAAGAATTTTTTAGAAAACTCTAAAACGGCGAGGTTGAAAATTCTCAGCTAGAAATGTAACTTAGTGTGTTCACCAGGAATTATTGGTAAGAGCTTAGTTATTGTGTAGCATTGTGTTTTTTAACCATTTACCCAACGAATCGCTCGCATCCGCCCGCGTAATATGCACATTTAGCAGTTGAAAATATATTATTTTTCAAAAAATTTCAACAAAACCATATCATGTGACCCCTCGTTGGAACGAGCTCAACGAGCTCGTTCCAACGAGGGGTCACCTGATATGGTTTTGTTGAAATTTTTTGAAAAATCTGAAAAAATGCTATTTAAAATAATAAATTTTGATATCGTCTGCGTTGGATAAAGGGTTAAAATAGAAACACCCCAAAAGCAAATCTACTTTAGAAGTTGCCAGTTTCCATTAATTATGGTCCACTTTTGTTTTTGTACGGTACGTGGAGAGTGTATTAGCACTAAATCACCCACAGAGTGGAGATTCCACCCAAGCAATAATTGCAAATTTGTTGCAAAGCATAACAAGCACAGGCAAAGTTTCAACCGATGGACCTCCGGGTTAAACCCGGATGTCCATTGGATGAAACATTGCTTGTGTTTTTTGTCCATATGAACAAAATTTGAAAGTTATAGTTTGGGTGATAACTCCACTCCGCGGGTGATTTAGTTACAATCCACTCTCCACGTACTCTATACAATTTGTACGAAACTTTTAGTTTCTGGCAGCAGACGTACTTGTAATTAGGGCAGTTCTTTGATCGTGGACGTAGACGTAACTATAAATAGCACACTACACATTATTGACATTCTGTCTCGGGCACACGCTTTCTCTTATCAAAACCAAACGGAAAGCTCTTCGCGCTCTTAAAACCGAAACTGACCACTTAAGAAAAGCTGACCTCAAAAAACATACAACCGTCTTCATGGCGAGGTTAAGAAAGCCATTCAAGCTGAAAAACAAGTCAACTGGGAAAAGGCAACAGCCAACCTAAACGGGGTCAAGGATGCCAACAAATTCTGGGACTCCTTTAAAACCCTAACTGGGCAAAAAAACAAAAGCCGTAAAGCTGCAGCCAAACCCCTTAACAGGGAAGATGGCTCTTTCACTCACACCGACAAAGACAAGGCCGACACCTTTGCCGACCTCCTCAGAAAAACGCATCGCCCGTATCAAAGCTCGGGCAACGATGACGCCATAATATACGCCATTGATGACTTCATCGATGAACACCCGGATATCTACCGTGACCCCAAATTCGATAACGAGCCAGAAGATGGGAATGACGATGACCGCGTCACCCCCAACACCAATGTCGAAATCATCAACATCATAAAAAATGTAGAAATTCTTCCTCGCCCGGTGAGGATGAAGTGAGTTACAAAATTCTAAAACAAAGCCCAAACTCCCTAATCGACAAACTCAACAAACTGTTCAATGCATGCCTCACCCATGGCTACCTTCCTAAATGTTGGAAAATAGCCATTGGTGTCATGATACTAAAATCTGACAAAGACCTCTCCGATTCGGCCCGCTACCGCCCATTCAGCTTCCTCGGTTGCATTGGTAAGGTATTTGAACAAATCCTTACCAATCGACTGAGGGGGGACCTCGAAGATAACGAGTTTTTCTATAAATGACAAAGAGCGTATAGAAACCTCAAAAAGGCATAGAGCATGTCTACCGCCTAGTCACCCAAATGAAAACCGCGATTGACAATCAACAAATAGGCGCGCCGTCCTGTTAGACGTCGAAAAAGCATTCGACTCTGTATGACACAACGGAATGCGCCTCAAATTATCTAAAATGAAACTCCCCATGAACTGCTTAGATTACTCTCCTCCTTCCTAAATGATCGTGAAATTAAAGTCAGAGTAAACAATGAAATGTCCGACAGTGTCCCCATAAAAGCAGGCACCCCCAAGGGTCCGTCCTCAGCCCCCTCCTGTACATCATCTACGTCAACGACCTCAAATTCTCCGAGGATCGCGTTCAAGTCTCACAATTTGCGGATGATAAGGGCCTCTGGGACTCTAATAATACGGCCAATCTACTCCAAAAAACTCTTCAACGCGTTCTCGATGACCTAGAACACTGGTGTGCCGAGTGGAGAATAAACCTGAACGGCAATAAAACCCAACGAATGACCTTCACCCGCAAAACAAAGAACCGTGACTTTGACCTCAAGCTAATGGATAGAGTCCTCCCAGAATGCAAAGAGGCGAAATTCCTTGGGATTACCATTGATCAAAACTTATCTTTTAATAAACACACAAACGACATTGCCAGTAAAGCAACCAAACGTATTAATTTACTAAAAATGCTGAAGGGAACTTCCTGGGAAGCCAATCAGACCACTCTACTTAAACTACACAAAGCCTTTGTGCGCCAATTACTTGAGTATGGGGCCACCATCCTAACTGAGCTCAATCAAACAAATATGGGAAAGCTGCAGAAGGTCCAAAATCACACGCTTAGGGTCGTCCTCCGTGCCCCATGGGATACACCTATCAAAACACTCCATGATAGAGCCGAAATTCCCACCATAAAAGAGCGCCTTGCCTCCATAGCTGCGAAAAATCACGACCGGTTAGCCGACAGCCAACTATTTTCTGAGCTAAAAGTTAATTTGAAAGCCGACAGAAACCAAAATACGCCAAATTATAGGGAAATAACGGTGTAAATGGGCTCAAAACCGCGAAGGGTCGAGCAGAATACATCCCCGGGTGTTGCTATTTCGTTAAAGCCTCCCCCCCCCCCCCCCCTTTGCAATGGGAAAAAACTAAAATATAGTGTAACAACCATGTAGGAACGAGAAGGTGAACTAACAGGCAAATCAACAGCTAAGCTGTGGCCTTCTACCAGAAAGGGCTGCCTTCACCGACTCAGCTAAAATCAATAAAAATCGGAAGCCTTAAAATAAAATCGGAACGAGAAGGTGGACCAACAGGCAGATTAACAGCTCAGCTGTGGCCTTCTACCAGAAAGGGCTGCCTTCAACGACTCAGCTTAAATCGCTAAAAAGCGGAAATCCAAAAATAAGAACGTATACGAGAAGGTGGTGATTATAAAGGCAGATTAACAGCTGAGCTGTGGCCTTCTACCAGAAAGGGCTGTCTTCACCGACTCAGTTAAAATTACAATATATATAAAAATTATACAAAATTAAATATCTTATTTTTATTTTTTTACAATTTATATATTCTAATGAAAACTAATCCTGCTTTCTTCTGTTAGCAGGTACACAGAGATGCTTTTTGACGAGCACCCCAATAACCGCTATGGAAACTATAACCGTTATGGAATTTATAACCTCCACGGTTCCTGAACATCCTCCACTTCATCCCTAGAAGTGGTCAACCACTTCAAGGGAGGCAAGCGTTGGTCCTGCGTCCCACCTCTACCCCTTTTTGTAAGTGCCTGTAGTGCGCATTTTCTGACCCAGCCAAATAGGATTACAATGCAGGCCTGCCCTCGAACCAGGGAAGTTGGGGTCTTTTTACTGGTGGTCCCCGAAAGGGGTCGTTGTTGTCATCTTTCCAAAAAGACGTCCTACCGTATACCTGAAAACCGACTAAGACAGCCTGAGGCAGACTATACTTGCCAATGATGGCCCGCCATCTATACCATCTCCGAAGTGGCAGACTATACTTGCCCGAAAACATAACACCACAGCACCCTCGGGGAGAGGTAGTACCTTTGTGGGAGGACCCAACCTCACACACTGGTCCTCACCAGAGGGTTCAATCAACATCAGTCACGAAGTCAACCCAACACCCTGCCAAGGAGATCTGTCGAGTACCTGAACCTTTTCCTCCTTCAACACGCCTTGACATGAAACTAATAGATCATAAAAAGTCACTGAGGATCGAAAGGGGCTTGCCTCATAGCGTCCCTGCGCGCCTTCGGCGAGCAAAAAACATTCCGTCCATTGACATTCTACTAATTTCAACATTCAGATTTTAGAAGTAGATTGTAATTATTTCTTTATTTCTTAAGGAATGATCGTTACTTTTTGTCTATTCTTGAGTTATGAACCCCATAAAACAAAGTCCAAACTGTGTAAACTTACGCGATGTTTGGACTTTGTTTTTTGGGGTTCATCACTCAAGAAATAGACAAAAAGAAACGATCATTCCTTATAATAAAACGTTCGCGACCCAAATAAATAAATAGTGTTAGTCGTCCTCTACTTCAGCGAACAAAGACTTAAAAACTAAAACTGGTAGACACATTATTTTTCTGGCATAAAAGAGGGCGAATATTATTGAAATGCAGGTAGCAATTGACACACTTTCCAAGTCAAATGTACTTATGTCATTAAATTTCTTATTGACCAATGAATTACGTAATGCAAAGAAAACGTCATAAGCCACGCCTCCCTCAAATTTCATTCAACTGTTCACTTCACGTAAAAGTTACGTTCCGTGGTAGGTGGAAGCAGGCCATCAGTATTACATTGTATTTTGGTTTTGACCGTTTCCCGAGAACTGAAAAACACAGTTTGTAAAAGTGGAGTTAGATATAAAGCCAGATGACATGAAATTAGATGAATTCAGGTAGTGTTCATTCACTGGAATTGGAAACTGAAAATTAGCAATGTCAAAATTGCCGTATTCGTCGTGACCAGCCATTGTTTACAATCGATTTGGGTAAAACGATGATCGCAGACGATCACCCAGTGTGCGTGAAAATTGAAATGTCAAATAAATACAGTTGTAAAGAAAAAGAATATTTACATGTTTATACTTACAAAAAATATATCATATTATTTCGATAAAGTATCACTTGCTACTTCCATGGAGAAATCAAACCTGCATTATGACATTTATGAATGATTGAAAATAGAATCGAAAGAGGTCAAAGGTTGTTCGCATAAATTATAATTATATACAACACCCGTTGTATATACCTAAAGTATATAATCAACGGGTGTTATGCAGTACGTAGATAGTGTATTATCACTAAATCACCCGCAGAGTGGAGATTCCACCCAAGCAATAATTGCAAATTTGTTGCAAAGCATAACAAGCACAGGCAAAGTTTCAACCAATGGACCTCCGGGTTAAACCCGGAGGTCCATTGGATGAAACATTGCTTATGTTTTTTGTCCATATGTACAAAATTTGAAAGTTATAGGTTGGGTGACAACTCCACTCCGCGGGTGATTTAGTTACAATCCACTCTCCACGTACTGTACTCTATGGTTATCAGATAGAAAATGATGAAGCACCTTAAATAATCAACAACCCTGTAGTCACCTTTGAATACAGGAATAACCTCGTAAAATCCCATTATTTATTGCCTCCCACAGTGGTAAAGTTCAATACCATCATTATATAATAAGGTTGGGCAAGCCGAGAGGTCCTGGGTTCCAATCTTTCCTGCGGTAGACACTTCACCCCCATTGCCCACGTGGAGGAACGGTGTAAAACTGTTGTGGTCATGATTAGCCATTGTGCAGAAATATGTGCACTTAGCCACCAATAAATAAATGTAATAAGGTTTTTAAAGAAAATATGTAAACAGACATTTTATCTTTGTCGTTTGACCACTTTTTACGGGTGGCCAGTAAGGGACCGTTCATGGGTGAATGAGCACTGGAACTAAAGACAAACTAATGGCCTGATGCAGACTATATCTGCCAAGGATGGTACCCCCCCCCCCCCCCCGCCTCCATGCAAACTAAAATATAATACAGAGACCAACTCTACCTGTCAGTGATGGCTCTTCCCAAGCTACTACCCCCACCCCCCAGCCGCCCCAACCCCATGCTTGAGACAGACTATACTTGGCAATGATAGCGTCCAGTCCCATATTATCCCAGGGAAAATCCACCAACAAACAATCGACTACGCCAGCTATAACACTAAAGTCAACTAATGCCCTGGACCTCCAACCCCCAAAACAGAGATAAACCTCACCTGCCAATAATAAAGACCTCCAAAATAAAACCAGAAAACGCCCCACAACCAACCACCTACCAGAGAACCAACCCCCTACCAACCAACCAGACGTACGCTGAAGGCATTAGGCCTACTCCGAGACTCCTTGCTCACTGCCTATGGATGGCATTAACATTATATATACTAAGAGCATTAGGCCTACTTCGAGACTCCTTGCTCACTGCCTATGACTGGCATTAACATTATATATACTGAGGGCATTAGGCCTACTTCGAGACTCCTTGCTCACTGCCTATGGCTGGCATTAGGCCTACTATGAGACTCCTTGCTCACTGTCTATAGCTGGCATTAACATTATATATACTGAGG
Source organism: Pictodentalium vernedei (assembly GCA_031216915.1). Classification (NCBI taxonomy): domain Eukaryota; kingdom Metazoa; phylum Mollusca; class Scaphopoda; order Dentaliida; family Dentaliidae; genus Pictodentalium; species Pictodentalium vernedei. The sequence continues at coordinate 778,771,198 of CM062295.1, forward strand.
GCATTAGGCCTACTTTGAGACTCCTTGCTCACTGCCTATGGCTGGCATTAGGCCTACTTCGAGACTCCTTGCCCACTGCCTATGACTGGCATTAAAATTATATATACTGAGGCCATTAGGCCTACTTCGAGACTCCTTGCTCACTGCCTATGGCTGGCATTAGGCCTACTTTGAGACTCCTTGCTCACTGTCTGTGGCTGGCATTAACATTATATATACTGAGGGCATTAGGCCTACTTCGAGACTCCCTGCTCACTGTCTATGGCTGGCATTAGGCCTACTTCGAGACTCCTTGCTCACTGCCTATGGCTGGCATTAACATTATATATACTGAGTGCATTGGGCCTACTTCGAGACTCCTTGCTCACTGCCTATGGCTGGCATTAGGCCTACTTCGAGACTCCTTGCTCAGTGCCTATGGCTGGCATTAATATTATATATACTGAGGGCATTAGGCCTACTTCGAGACTTCTTGCTCACTGCCTATGGCTGGCATTAGGCCTACTTCGAGACTCCTTGCTTACTGCCTATGGCTGACATTAACATTATATATACTGAGAGCACTAGGCCTACTTCGGGACTCCTTGATCACTGCCTATGGCTGGCATTAGGCCTACTTCGAGACTCCTTGCTTACTGTATGGCTGGCATTAGGCCTACTTCGAGACTCCTTGCTTACTGCCTATGGCTGGCATTAGGCCTACTTCGAGACTCCTTGCTTACTGCCTATGGCTGGCATTAGGCCTACGTCGAGACTCCTTGCTTACTACCTATGGCTGGCATTAGGCCTACTTCGAGACTCCTTACTCACTGTCTATGGCTGGCATTAACATTATTATATATTTTGTAAAAGGAGTCGCAAGGGGTTTGCTGAACCCCACAACATCCCAGCACGCCTTTGGCGCGCAAAAACCAGGATCTTGGCGTTTTTTATATAATTTATATGGGCACATTTGGACGCAAGTTGTTCTAGTGAAATATTATTTACTTATCAGTTCTGGTACGTATACGGTAGCAGACTTCCAGAAACCAGTGATGCCTGCTGTCAACTTTATGAGTTGATTTCATCCATTTTGCGTATTCTATACCTCCCAGCCTTCATTTTGATGTATAATTTGTGTACATTTAATTTGAATTTTAGGAATTTCAGAGGTGGGAATTTCAAAATAAGCAGAATTTTTTTACTTTGTAGCACCTTAATAATGTTCGAGGGGGGGGGGTCGGTGTCTCAGTAGGTAGAGGTGCAGACTGCAAGCCGAGAGGCCCTCGGTTCGAATCCCACCTGCGGCAACCACGTTGTGTCCTTGGGCAAGACACTTCATCTCCATTGCCCGCCCGCGTGGGGGCACGATGACGCCGTGTACTAAGGCGAACTGCACGTCGATGGTGCGCATGTCTTCAACCAATCTAACCCTGCCTGTGCTGCAGTGCGTAGTTACGATGTTGGGAAGCTGGCAGCTGCTCGTCGTTGCTCGGTGGTTCTCTCCGGGTACTCCGGCTTCCTCCACCCGTAAAACTGGTAAAACTGTCACGGTCATGATTAGCCATTGTGCATAAATATGTGACCTTAAACATCAATAAATAAATAAATAATGTTCGAGGGGAAAAAGCATACCTAACTTCAAACCAAGCACTTACCACTTCTCGGGATTGTGAATAAAAAGAATATACCCATAGTAGCTTGGTGTACCAAATGTTCACCACGAGTGGTGAAGTGGTGTTAACCGCGAGCGGTTAACACCACTTCACGACGAGTGGTGAACATTTGGTACACCAAGCTACTCTGGGTATGTTTTATTTATACCATGACCGTCAGATTTTTTAGAGTCGCTATTATTTTTTCTCGATTTTACTGAGCAACAGACGTACATACGTGAGAATCTGTTTTTGCTTACATGAGCATCGGTTGGTGGTACTTTCGCTGTCAATTATTTCACCGAAACGAAATAGAAAAAGAAACAGGGTCTTTTTCATTTTAATAACATAATAACATACTATTTCGAGTTATGGATGCTTTATTAACATGAGACAATGCATGTTTGTTAATTTTTGTTTTTTTATGGGATAAACTCATTTAAAAACGTAATAAATAAGTGCCACTTTCATTTCACTCTTCGCGAGGCGACGTGCGATAAATTTAGACAAGTTCGCATTCAGGTCGACGTCACCAAAGGTTAACTTGGATGTAGTTCCACTGTTGGTGTAAATTTTAACTACTGAAATCCCCATTGTTGGCGTGTTCCCCCACAGTTGGTGTATAAAGCTAAAAGTTATGTCATAGGCTTTTCATATACAGTAGAATAGGTAATCGAGGTATAAATATAAGAAATTTTTAACTCGATGAATTTTCAACGCCCATGCATTTGAATGCCGTCGCGTCACAATGCCTCGAAAATGGGCGATATAATACCGAAGTACACGCAGTGGTTTAGAACTAGATTTTAACCAGAAACCGGCGTAAGGCTACCGAAGGTGGGGAGGGGGTATTTTATGCGCAAGGATTGACACGCTTTTACACAGACGAATACCTACCCATCATAGTTTCCATTTCCAACAATTGGTAAAAGTTGTTTGTTTTTTCCAAATCTGTAACGTGCGTTCGAGTGTGCGTGTTGCGGCCAATGTGACTTTTAATTTCCCCGGTCCGAAAAACTATTTATAGCCAACACAAAAGACCCAAATGTACACACTTGATATATTAAATGACCACATACAACACAAATATTGGCTCAAACAATGGGCCCTGGGAAGAATTAATGAAATACTACGAAAACAGAATCCCTCGAAGTTTGCATAAGAACTGATGAATCAAGGCTTTGTTTTTTGGGGGTTTTTTTTGTTCGAGCGTGATAGTGCATCGGGTTTAGACTATTGTTATTAGTTCCAACGCGTGCTCTCGCGAGATTTGACGATGAACGGTGATGCATCACAGACAAGGAAAAGTTTTGTTTTAACACTTCGAGCATTATAAAGTATACCGTACGGTACATTAAGTAATGCTTTATTACGCTTGAAGGCCAATGTACTTTTTCATCACTTTCCGCTCGTAGCGCTAATAAGTGTTCGTATCGGTGGAATATGAATGGTGATTTTCGTGTATAGCGCTGGCTGCTTTTGATGATTACGTTAGGTAAAGGGTTAATGCAAATTAAGCACTGCCAATGGTAACGCCATTGTTTTTTAATTGAAAAGAAAATCACGATGATACATGAGCAGCGTACATGTACATGTAGCATCATTTTGCAACTGATAGGATATTGTGAATATACAATTTGTGGAGAGTGTATTATCTCTAAAGCATCCGTAGAGTGGAAATTCCACCCTATCAATAATTGCAAATTTGTTGCAAAGCATAACAAGCACAAGCAAAGTTCCAGCCAATGGGCCTCCGGGTTAAACCGAGAGCCTGGATGTCCATTGGCTCAAACACTGGTTGTGTTTTTTGTACATATGTACAAAAATATGAAAGTGATACTTTAAGGTGATATCTACACTCTGCGGGTGATTTAGTTACAATCCACTATCTATGTACTGAAACATTGTACCCATATCATAATCACAAAACCAACGCTTTTTGCCAGATATGGGAAATATTCAAGTTGTGAGGATGAAAACATCATATCTTCACTTGTGACTATGCCACTTGTGAAAATATACATCGTTCGTCCTCGCTCGTGAAATATTTTCCGTAACTATGCAAAAAAACTACATGTAGTATCAATTATTTATCATATGACTCGTTCGTTTTGTTCACTTTAAAACATTTGATATTTTGTTTTCATATTAATCAGTGATAAATAAAGCCTTCCGTCAATTTCATTGGTCAATTTAAAAACTAGACAATTTGATTGGCTGAACAAAATACAACTGGGCCACATTTTCAAAATTTGAATAATTAGAGTTGGGAGCTTTCATTGGTCAATTTCAAAACTGGACAATTTGATTGGCTAAACAAAATATAACTGGGTCACATTTGCATAATTTCAGTAGGGAGAATTTACGTTATCTGTCCTATTTAGGGTGGGTTATATTAATATTTTACCTACAAGAAAAACACCATTCATTTTTTGTTATATTTTCACTTTTTGCTTCCAAAACATAGGTTATGAAAAAGTCACACTAAGTGGCTAATTTGTGCGCGTGTGTGTGTCATATGATAAATAGAATATGAAATGAGTGTTTTTCTCATATAATATTTATGAAACTCGTCCGAATTTTCCGTTTGGGCTCGCCAAAACGGAAAATTCTTAGACTCGTTTCATAAATATTATATGAGAAAAACACTCATTCCATATCCTCTATTTATTTAAAAAAAACCTGTGCACTTCGGTCAAATGACGTCAAATTTGGACATTATTGTATCTAAACTCCTCCATGGTATTGAAATACAGTTAACACATTCAGAAAAATGGCATTTTAGTCATGAAAATAATTATTGTCAGGTCTGTATTATTCAATCTACCTCTTCATCTGAATCAATAATAGGCCTCGTTATTCTGTTGATGCCTTTGGTGGCGAAACGTTGTTTTTTTTGTATGAGCAGATGTTGTATGTAAAGTTAAATGTACTACCCATTATAGTTGAAACAGAAAATAGTCCACTTGCCATATTTTCATGGCCGACTGATGTTGATTCTGGTTTGGATGTCGATGATACATGTACGCTGCGTTTTATCTTTGTCTGTATTTCAGACATTTCATTTGTCATTGCAGTATATGGGCTTTTACCCAAATTACCTTTTGGCTGTTGCATTATAGCTCACTTTTCTTTTTGCTGTTCGTGAGACGCACTAGATGAATTGTTCACACTGGCCGCATTCTTCTTTCCAGATAGTTGCATTATGGTAATGAGGGCAATGCCTGCGTGGGGTAAATTGCTACACATAGTTTTTTTTTGCACAGAGTAATTGGTAATTTTACCTTGAAGTCCTATTCTTGTGGCCATACATTTCATTATACTTCTCAGTTTGTTAATCCCCACTGGCTGTGATTTGAACCAGAGAGCTTTATCGCTTACTGAAGCATTAAAATTCACAGCAATGTAAAATGGCGCATCAGGTGGTTTCATTTTCTCATGTCTGTTAGCTTTGAAAAGTTGGTACGTCTCAATAGGACAAGTCAGCTTATTTCCTTTCTGTTGCTAAATCGTCGCCTGAGTGCTAGAATGCCCTATGTCCCCTATGGGACATAGGACATTCTAGCCCTCATGCGACGAAATATCTTTGGGTTGAATGCACGCGTTCTGTCATGGTCGTCTCGTGTTTTGGTAAGTCTTTCGGTAAACTCTAAGTTTTCGTGTCCTTCGCTGTCAACGTTCAGTTCGATATCACCCCAACGGAGTTGGTGATTTCCATCACACCCATGGAATTCCATATGCTTAGTTATGCTAAAGCACATAAAATTTAATAATGCAGTTCCATTGAATAATCCTAATTCACGATTGCTCCAACTTCTCATCCTCGTCACTTGTGCTATTCTTGGACTTGTTCTTCTTATTCTGTTTAAGCCCTGTTATTTTAAGTCTTTTCTTCGAGCTTTCAAAACATTTCTGTTCATGACAAACTTATAGGATGTTAGAATATATTTCTCCGTAATTGTTTTCACATAAAAAACATGTCAATTGTTGTCTTCTTTTTTTAATTTAGCAAAAAAAAGCCTCCAATGTACATGTACATGTTTTGTTATTTTTATTTTGTAAATGTTTGACTCCAATCTGATTGTTTAAATATCCCGGGTAAACTAATCTAATTAAGGAACGTTGAATATCCAAGCGATCGCGACTCTGGTGCATTCGACCAATGATTGACGTGATTTATTTAGACGGGTTCCTTCTCTGTTTACATTGGAAACGTAATTGAACGTGTTTTGTATCTCCACATGTGCGATGCAACTTTATTTTTATTGTACAGGCAAAACAGTGGAAATCCCATGTTTTACATTAATAGGTGTGTGATAAATTCGCTTCCCGATCACAGTTAGGTTATTCACGAGGTTTCGGTAGATGCCCTTTTCCAATGATGGTTATATGGACGCCACAATACTCATAGCCGCCTGTCTCTCCAAATACACGTAGTAACCCCCCGGAATAGAGATTCCTCCCATTCTCCACTTCCGAGTAGGTTGCACTTTACGACCCACGTGTGTAACTTTACTTTTACTTGTATTTCGTTCGAGTCTCTAATTGTTTCTATATTACCAAACAATTGCAGGCATTTTTCCATCCCGTCTTTGATTTCTGACACAAGAACTAAAAATAGCCCTTGGATCCCGAGGTCCCCAACGACTACCCCCCCCCCCCCCCCCCCCCCGTCGTTATGCATCAGTTCCTCTCCTGAATCTTTGGTGTACAATGCAAAAAGAATTGGTAAAAAGATACCCATATACGTTAAGCCTGTAGTAATGTTGGCAAGGATGGGTTCACTTTGTGCATCTTTATACAGTGCTGCCAGAATTCCCACAAACTCATCTCCCCGGCCCAAGGTTTTAAGCTTTCGTCCAATGTTACCCCCCCCCCCCCCCCCACACACACACACACACACACACCACACCGTTATCCATCAGTTCCCCTCCTGAATCTTTGGTGTACAATGCAAAACGAATTTGTGAAAAGATGCCTATCTGCTTTAAGCCTGTAGTTATGTTGACAGGGCTGAGTTCAATTTGTGCATCTTTATACAATACTGCCAGAATTCCCACAAACTCACCCCCTGGCCCAAGCTTTTGTCCAATCCCCCCCCCCCCCCCGCCCACTATACTCTATCATATTCTCTTCTTACTCCCAGAAAGCCATAGACATCTTTCTCTTTTTGGCTTCCGCCTACTTTATAATATGTGATAGCGTGAAAAGAAAATGGTCATCACTCTCCTTCCCTTACCGAAACCATTTAGGATCTCCTTTGAAAACCCCTTTCTCTTCGATCGTCTTCTCTAATCTCCCATACATGACTTTGCAGACAACTTTTCTAATATTGCAAGAGATACCAGATAATTATCCAATACTGATCCCTCGTTCGTTGTGTATAAATGTGATCTTGTTTTGTCCCACTTTTTGAGAACCTCCCGTTTTTATGGTCAAGTTGTACAGGACCGTTAAGCTTTTGCATAGTTCCCCTCCCCACTTTTAGGAATTCTTTAGGAATTTCATCAGCTTCTCTTTTGTTTTTCAGTTCCTTAACCCTTTATCCAACGTAACGGCCAAAACCGGCCAGCGCTATTCTCAAAAATCGCCAATTAATTTTCATTATTTTTTTCATTTTTTGTCTCAAAAACATAGGTTATGACCCCTCGTTGGAACGAGCTCGTCGAGCTCGTTCCAACGAGGGGTCATAACCTATGTTTTTGAGACAAAAATGAAAAAAAATAGTTATTCAAGAATTATTTTTGCAAGTGTCGTCTGCTTTTCATGTTAGGTAAAGGGTTAACTTCGAGACCACTTTCGGGCTTTCTCTATTCTTATTTCGCTCCACACATGATCGTTTGGTTCTAACTATTTCTGGAGTTACGCCCATTTACACATTTTAGACTTTGTTTTTGAGGAGTTCATAACTCGAGAAATAGACAAAAACAAACGATCATTCCTCATATGAACGTGAACACAGCTTTAACAAGATATTATATATGTTGATTTTTAAGATTCCAGTCAGCTACTGTGTCTCTGCCATGACAACATCAAATGTTGAAAGACAAGACTAGCCATTTTTTATACCTTCATTGCCCACTGCGAAGGTTCTCCCCAGGTGTTGATTACCTATTTTATCAGTGAAGCAGAAAGTGTTATTCAGAGTAAACAAGCACCGTTCCCATCCCAGGGTTCCCAAGTGGACACCCAAGTTTTATATACACTCAAAATATCCGTTGGGTTAAAATCGTACTTGACATGACAATTCAGAAATTTGGAAATCGAGTTCAAAGACAGACGTTTTTAGACAGACACTTTTTCATTCTTCATCCAGATACACTTTTGTCTCCAGTGGTGAATCTTGCGAGTCTTCCAGGGGCTTCCGCGGGATGATCGCTTATTCGTCTGATCTGGACCAAGCGTTCGAATCCGAAGTTCGCTCGTTCCGAAGGTAGATCGCACATATTTATATAATTTAATCATTTGCCCCGCCTCTGCGTTTGATTGGTTGAAAGCATACAGCGTGAAAGTCGTCAAAATCGTATAAACCAAATCACGTTGGAATGTCGCTACACGTTCGAACGAAATGGTTTGGCGCGCCGAAGGCGCGCAGGGACGGTTTGGGGAACAGGCCCCTTTCGACCCTCTTTAACTGTATAAGTTTTTGGCTTGTCTGGATGTGGAAAAGGAGGGAAGGAGTTAAGGTAATCAGCGGCGTCTGTGTCTCCTGCGGTTTTTCTTGGGAGGAGGAGGAGGATGCGTCGGTGAGATAGTTGTAGGTGGTGTTTTCGGAGCAGGGGGAAGAGTAGGCTCTTCTTTGGCGGTGTACGGCCTGGTCCTTGCTGCTGTTTCCTGAGAACTTTCTTGAGAGCTGTTGTAATGTCCGATGATCATATTGAGTACTGTCCTGGTCATTTGGGATGAGGTACCTGCTTCTTTTTGGTTGTTGTGTGTCTCCTGGAGTGTGGCACGGAAATACTCGCACGGGATCTCCTCCCCGAGGAATGCCTCCACGGAATCCGGGATGCTCTCCTCCTGGTCAGATTCCTGGTCCGAAGAAGCCGGAGAAGCAAGAGCTGGAGGGGTGGAAGGTGCGTCGTCTGGGACAACTTCCTGTACCATAGACAGATCGTCTTCCTCCATCTTCTCTTCAGATGAAGAGTCAGATGGGTTGGAGATCGATCTGTCACCTGACGACCCATAGTCCTCCGGACCCTCCTCCTGGGAGGGGCGTGCCGAGCTGGACAAGGGTTGGTCAGGGGTGACAGGTGTTGACCCTTTGACGCCCTCACTTGCCTCCTTTTCTTCCTTCTCCTTCTTCTTCTTCTCTCATTCGGCGGGCATCTCGTCGTCTGGCGGAGGGTCCCTTCTTTCTCGTCCTCTTCTTCTTGGTGGCTGTGTTACTCCGGCGGCCTTCATCCAGCTTATCCGCATCACTAGGAGGGTGACCAGTGTGAGGGGAAATCCCCTCACGAAAGGTACTACACCTCTCCACGGACGGCGGTTCCGATTCTCTATCAAAATCCACTGTCAGGTGAATTTTACCCTTGAGCACCTGGATACTCCAGGTGGTGGCAAGGGTAGCCTTCACTCTGACAAGTGTGTCTTGAATAACAAGTGGGAGCTCCATTGTTTAGTTGTTAGGACCTCGGAGTCCAAGGTGCGAATGAAAATGAAAGTCTACACGTTCGCACATCCGATCCAACTTTGAAGACTCTGGAAGCCCCGCCCACTCAATCCAATTGTCACCGTGAGGGCGTGACGGCAGAATGATAGATGGATAACAAACTTGTAAAAAAAATCAATTATCGATTTTTTATCGCCTTCAGTCAGCGAGAATATAATAATTTCTCGGGAACAATTGAATTTAATAAAATATACCGAAGTGGGAGACGAATAAAGGATCATACATCCAAACATGATTTTGGGGGAACTTCAAAAAATGTTTTAATGATATTGTTACGTGACTTGCTAAATATCTGTCGTCTGCGATAGAAAATCAAAACAACAAACAATCTGACAATGATTGACGTGGCCTGTTTGTGGCATACTTTCCTGAGTCTGACTGTTGTCTTTTGCGAAAATTAAAAGATTTTCGTTCACGTACACATAGTTTTTATATTTTTATGTTACAGCCGGATTAAATTATAAGAAATAACTGTTGTTTTCCTTCGGTTTATGCTACGCGAGTTATGAAGCTTGTGCTGAAAATTTTCGGTTTATATCGCATAAACCGAAGGAAATAACGGTTATTTCTTAAGTATCTTTTGGCGTTTAAGGTCACATATTTCTGCACAATAGCTAGTCGTAGAGACCTGGAAATAAAGTCAAGTTTAGTCAATCATTTATACCCATACTGCGCATTTTGGAGGACGTCCATTTCAAGCATTGGTGACTGGGACATATTTTACCAGTAAAATAGAGCTTCTTGACCACAGTAAACAAGCACTGCCTCATTTCCCGGGGTGCCCGCAGGGAGTTGATTTGGGTTTATTTATGATCCAACTACTTACGCCGCTGTTAATTAATATGTTGAATAATTAATGATAAAAGCTTTACTAACAAAGAAACAATTACCATGTTGTTAATTATCCTATTGAGTAATTAATGTTAAAGGCTTTACTTTCACAGAGAACAATTAAGCTGCTGTTAATTTATCTGTTGAGTAATTAATGATTAAAGCTTTACTTATGCAGGAGTCAATTACCCTGCTGTTAATTATCCAAATGAGTAACAATAATAAAAGCTTTTACTAATGCAGCGACAATTGCACTCTTGTTAATTATCCCATTGAGTAATTAGTGGTAAATGCTTTAGGTACACAGAGAACAATTACGCTGCTGTTAATTTATCTGTTGAGTAATTAATGATTAAAGCTTTACTTAAAATTGTACTGCACGGGTCATAACCAGAATTCAAAAGTACTGCCATATAGCACCATTACTCTCTGAGTTACTCTGGCTATCCGTTAAGCAAAGAATTAAATTTAAAATTGTCATTTTGGTGTTTAAGTGTATCTCGGGATCTGCACCATCCTACCTGTCCGATCTGCTTATCATCCACAAACCACCAAGATCTCTTTTGTCATCAGGTCAACTCAATCTGGTTCAGCCCGTATCTAAATTTACTAGTGCTGGTGATAGGGCCTTTGCGGTTGCTGGCCCAAGGCTTTGGAAAAAGTCTCTTTCAATCGACAAAAAAATTAGTAAATCATTTGAATCATTCAAGTCTGGTACTAAACCTACCTTTTTCGAAAGGCATTTCCTTCAGTGGTCTTTTAATTTTGGTCATAAACTGACATTACCAGGAGCGTGGGTGTGACTGAGTCAGTGAGGATTGCCTCGTTACTCGTCAAGTTACACTCACATACTTGTGGTAAAGTTGTATTTTTTTTTGTGTGTGTGTGTGTGTGTTTTTTCTTTATTTTGTTTTAATTCAATACCCTTTTTCTTTTAGGTTCTGTCGCTTATCGCCACGATATAGCCTCGGTTGCTGATGTGGCGTTTGGCACCAATAAATGATAATAGTGATCCACGTATCAATGTATCTGTGAGAGAATGTATGTATGTATGCAATTATTGTACAGCCATTGAGCACCGTGTGTGGATTCTGGGCTTTAAAATTATTATTAATTAGTATTATTAATTACAAAACCAGGGACCTGCGATTCACAGATTTTCATTCGATTCGAGTTTGTCGTGAGTGAAACAACTGTTAAGATTGACAAATTGAATACCAACAAAATAAGATAAAAATGAAGCCACATGTCTGTTAATATTTTAATACAGTAACAATAAGTTGTCTCCGTCTGGAAACATTGCACGGTTAAAATACATGAAATTAAGCGCATATTTCAGGTTGATGTAAGGAAGCTTGAGGAAGTAGCGTAACTCTAAAGCTCTTATATGGCAAATCAAGTATTATAGTATTACTTATATTTCCAGAACCAATGGGCTGATTTGAACCAAATTTATCAAGGATAGTAACTGGGTCATAAGTACTTGATTTATGCCCGTCTTGATTTTTCGTGGGAGGGGCCGGGGGTTAGAGAGACCTACAAAAGTTAACCATCCCCACCCCCACCCCCACCCCCCCCCCCCCCCCCTCAAAAAAAAAAAATAAAAAATATATTTGTACAGACAGCTTTGTTTTTGTCTGGGACGCTTTCCTGGGACCATCAGAAACGAATGGCCGAAAAAATGCCTTTGGATATGTCATTTCAAATTTCATATTAAAAAAATGCTCTTTCTGTCCATTACTTACTGACGCATACATCTCTTTTGACAACTTGAGCCGGATTTTGGCTCACTTGAAAAGTTTTGTATTTATTATATTTTCTATTTTTTTCTTCTACAAAAAATGTTTGGAATGTTTCCTATTCATTAATAAATGCAAAGTATGTCATCCACCCGCGGTTGTGAGATTTTTCAGGAATCTCGAAAAACGTGTCTTCGAATTTTGAGGGTTCTGGTTGGTCTCGATGATCTACTATCCCCCTCCACTCACACTTCGCTTCATCCTTGTGGACCATATTTACAGTTAAAACTAGAAGTCCTGTCACGAATAGTGCGCTTATCAAGGCTTAATTGCGCGTTGGAATTGCGCGCAATTGCCATATCGAATGGCATCCAAAGCACGGCAGGTTCTCTTGGTTACTCATAGCAAACACAGGCAATGTTTCTGCCAATGGACCTCCGGGTTACCCGGAGGTCCATTGGCTGAAACATTGCTTGTGCACAGGCCATATGTACATAATTTGATAGGTTTACTTGGGCCATAACGCGTACATTAACGCGCATATCAACGTGCTATTTGTTCGCATTTCATGACAGGACTTCTAGTTTTAACTGTAATACCTTCATAAAGCACATCGTCCCTTGAGTTCAAATGTGGTATATGTGCCTACTGGCAGCCTACTGGCAGCCTACTGGCAGCCTACTGGCCTACTGATAGCCTACTGGCCTACTGATAGCCTACTGGCCTACTGATAGCCTACTGGCCTACTGATAGCCTACTGGCCTACTGATAGCCTACTGGCCTACTGACAGCCTACTGGCCTACTGGCAGCCTACTGGCAGCCTACTGGCAGCCTACTGGCCTACTGATAGCCTACTGGCCTACTGACAGCCTACTGGCCTACTGATAGCCTACTGGCCTACTGACAGCCTACTGGCACATAGAACACATTGGAACTCAAGGGACGACATGATGATAGCGTGTTCTACGTCCATTCTTCGACAGCTCTTGTCGTCGTCAGAATTGCATTTACAACCGGGACATTTCCAAATCAGAGCTCTAGAAATACTTTCATCCACGAGCTTGGCAGACATTCTGAAAAACATACCTCACAGAAATGAGATGATAGCGTCTTCAAGTTTCGTTCTTCGATAGACGTAATCGTCGTCAGAATTGAATTTTCAAGCGGGCAACTCGGCAATATTATTTCGTTGATTTTTCCCATTTTCAATCTTTTTTCTATTTCCTTTAATTTCTTTAATTTATTTTTCTTTTTTTTCTTTTTATATATATTCAGAACAAAACTGAAATGAGACTTTTTTTGTTTCTTTAAATAAAATTGATTTATTCATTTAATTTATTTATTTCCTTATCTTTTTTGATGTGAAAACAATTGTAACCGTGAATGCGAAGTCTTAAAAATATAGAAGAAAGAGAGGAGTAGTTTCCGATACGATAGGAAGAGAGATCAACTACTAAATCCTCTTTTGGAAAAGCGTACTCTTATAGTATTATTAAAAAAGAATAAATTTAAAAAAAAGAATAAATTTTAAAAATCTCGCCTACAATTTTATTAATTAATACTTCTCGGTCTCTTCTCTCTCTCTCTCTCTCTCTCTCTCTCTCTCTCTCTCTCTCTCTCTCTCTCTCTCTCTCTCTCTCTATCATGTGTGCATTAGCCCAAACAAGCTCTCCAACTACCAGTCTAATTGTTTTCGGAATTCAGTGCTGTCATGGGCTGTTTATTTACCCACTTTTTAACCGCCCGGAGTGTGGCTTCCCAGGGGAGCACAGAGCAATGAAAGAGATGAGAGGAGCCAGATAGAAGATAATCGAACTCATTTATTTTTTAGGGTGGAATTCATAAACGAATAACTGCACCGACATCTCACTCCGATGTGGCTGATGTATTGATTTGCTGGGATCCTGCGAATATTCGAGATTCGATTCGATATCGATACCATACGTATGCTTCGAGATCGATCCCGAATCAGTCTCAGGATTCGATTTTTTCGAATGTCTCGTACTAACTTCAATTTGTTACATTTCCTACAAAAATAGGATAAAACTGTCATTAGAAAATTCATTCATGTAGGCTCAATTCCTATTTATTTGAGTAATTGACAATGTTTAATTGTTAGGTAAGGTGTGAATTTGGCCCAGAACATTATCCATAGTTTTGGTTTTTGAAGGCTTAACTTGTTACTATTCACGTTCTTAAGAACGTGAATAGTAACAAGTTAGGCCTTCAAAAACTAAAACTATGGACAATAGGCCTAGCTGTTTCAGCGACGGTGCTACAGAGAATATCTAGTTATTGATGTTTAAGGTGTTCACTCCGTCGCGTAAGGGTCATCACAGTGTTCCGAAACTTCCGTTTGATGCAATATGAAATAACTTGTATTTTAAGATTCGATTCGGGATTGGATTCGATGTCGATATCAGAGACAAGATTCGATTCGCGATTCGATTCGAAAAGAAATTTGTGATTCGCAGATCCCTATGACTTGCAGCAGGAGAACGGTATGGGCATATGGAAGCAAGGTGGCCTGAGTGAGATGAGACCGGGGTTTGGGCATGCGGAAGCAAGATAGCTTGAGTGAGATGAGATAAGTGTATGGCCATGTGGAAGCGATGTGGTCTGAGTGAGATGGGATCGGTGTATGGGCATATGGAAGCAAGGTGGCCCAAGCGAGATGAGATCGCTGAATGGGCATATGGAAGCAAGGTGGCCTGAGTGAGACGAGATCAGTATATTGGCAAGCGGAAGCATGGTGGCCTTAGTGAGATGAGATCGGTGTATGGGCATATGGAAGCAAGGTGGCCCGAGATTGCGGAGATCGGTATATGGGAATACGGAAGCAAGGCAGCCTGAGTGAGATAAAATCGGTGTATTGGCATACGGTAGCATGGTGGCCCGAGTGAGATGAGATCGGGGTATGTGTATGCGGAAGCATGGTGGCCTAAGTGAGTTGAGACCGGAGTATGGGCATATGGATGGACGTGGCCTGAGTGAGAGGAGATCGATGTGAGGGCCTGCGGAAGCAAGGTAGCCTGGCGAGATGAGATCGGTGTATGGACATGCGGAAGCAAGGCGGCCTGAGTGAGACAAGATCGGTGTATTCGCATGCGAAAGCAAGGTGGCCTGAGTGAGAGGGAATCTGTGTATTGGCATGCGCATGCATGGTGACCTGATTGAGATGAGATCGAAGTATGGGCATGCAGAAGCAAGGTGGTCTGAATAAGATGAGGCCGGTGTATGGGCTTTCGGAAGCATGGTGGCCTGAGTGAGATGAGATCGGATCGGTGTGTGGGCATTCGGAAACAAGGTGGCCCGAGTGAGATGAGTTCGGTCTATTGGCATGCGAAAGCAAGTTGGCCTGGGTGTGAAGAAATCGGTGTGTGGGCATGCGGAAGCAAGGTGGCCTGAGTGAGATGAGATCACTGTATGGGCATGCGGAAGCAAGGTAGCCTGAGTGAGATGAGATCGGTGTATGGGCATTCGGAAGCAAGATTGCCCGAGTGAGATGAGTTCGGTGTATTGCATGCGGAAACAAGGTGGCTATAGTGAGAGGGAATCGGAGTTTGGGAATGCAGAAGCAAGGTGGCCTGTGTGAAATGAGGTCGGTGCAGAACTGGGAGAAATTTGGCCTTGGCTCCCGAGTCTTATCAGGGAAACGGTACGCAAATATTTGAACAAAAATCGGAGGTGTAGGATAAGAAGCCACGCCTGAAGATCTCGAGATAGAAGAAACTTCACAATGAAGTTCGACGATCAATGTTGTGTAAGACATCTGTATGTATATGAGGCTAATGGAAAATGATCTAGAGACATTGATCTTCCGATCGAAAATGCTTAGAAAATATGAACCGGAGAAGGATAGGGAATAATCACCGCAATGAGCAGCATGGGGGGGGGGGGGGGGGGGGGACTTTTTGTGTAGGGCTCCGGTGGACGGCCCACCACCCTCGCTGGCCCGGGGGCTATCATACCACTTTATAGGCCAGCCAGGGAGCCCCGGCTTCGATTTACTTCAGGGGGAATAAAGGTGACTGCCTACCACTCATGGGGCAGTTTTGTGCCCCCCCCCCCCCCCCCAGAATAGATAAAGAATGGGAAAAAGGAAATCTCAAGCACATATGCCCTCGAAATACATAACGTTGCCATATTAGATATATCCGTGACGATGAATATATCCAATCAGGTGCACAATGCGGATAGGTAAAAACACAGTGGCTTACTTTGAGCCCTTTGGAGCTCTGTGGCCGGCGCTGTATGGGGAGTATTGTGGGGTTCATTTGGCCAGGCTGCGGAAAGGATCCTGTACGAAGCCTTGTCGCGTTTCTGGAAAGGGGGTGACGAACGAACTACAGCTCTGTGTAAGATGTGGCTACAGAAAGGGGATGACGAACCAACTACAGCTCTGTGAAAAACTACGACATCGAAATGTGAGGGCAGTGGAGAAAGAATCTGCCCGGCTGGCAGCCATTGAAATTTCCATTTAGATATGTGGATTCAATGGGTTTAATGGTTCAGCATGGCTAGTATGGACGAATACATCAACCAGCTGGTGGCTGAAATGCAAACACCTGAGCCCCTCCAAGATGTTGTCCAGAACATCGGGGATGATCCCATTCCAGAAGCAATAAAGAAGCGATTGCTGAAGCCTCTGCTTCCAGATGCAGCACGACCTCCCCCTCCACCTCAAAAGGCGCGCGGGAGAAAAAGAAGGGCAGTTGTTGAGGAGTTTGACCCAGTCAAACAACGGCGACAATTCGACTTAGATATCGAAGCCCCTCACCCCGTGAGGCTGCCAGATGATGAACCATAGATCGATCTTGTGAACGACAGCAAAGACGAGTTTGAAATTGATTGCGCTACTCTACATGGAGAGTAGAAGCAGAGGACCACCTTGACATCGGCGAGCTCAACGTCGCCGATGGTATACATGCAAGGGCCGACTGACTAGCCCTGGGTGCCCGCATGCCGAACGAGAAGGCAGCACGACCGCTTCCAGACCTTCCAGCCCTTCCAGGGGTCTCGTTCATCCTGAAAATCAAGTTCTTGCGGGAACGGAACGAAGGCGACTGGATCGACAAAGATAAGTTCGACCCTGTCCGTGCATCGTTGAGATCTCTCAAGAAACTAAGCCCGGCGCGCTGACCGGGATCGACCAGGTGTTCTACCAGAATGCTTACCCTTTCACCGCGATCGTTTACGGGCTCTACCCTCTCAGAGACCCAGACCCTGCCAACTGGTCCTCAATGTGTGACGGCTGTCTCAACTGTGTCGCGCAGAGTGGTGGAGCACTTCGAAGGTGCCTTGAGAGGCCAGGGGTTAACCCCCACAAGGCGCCAGAAGACACAGATGTGGGAAGATAGAGTCTACGGCGCTGGTGCAACGGTCGACGATGTGGCCGATCTCGGGAAAATCCTCAAACGTGCGATCATCCTGAATGACATTGCGGGCGAGGATATGTACAACAGTGGCAAATATTGGAGAGGGGTATAATTATGGCTACCATCGTACCATAGAGCTCATCTGCCATAACAGCCACGCCTGGTCCAAATACCTGCACGTCCCCAAGTCCAGACAGGTGCACATATACGAGGGTGACGTCTGGGAAGCCATTAAGAAGGCCACCCAAAATGAGCCAATCGCTGTCTGGCAACTCGGAGGTGGCCAGAATAGACAGCCCAACGTCGACCAGTTCGTCCAACAAGACGGCCGTGTCTTTAGAACTAAAGAGGCCCACCAAACCCCCCAGAAGGCCTGCACCTACCAAGGAGAAGAATCTCTTGCCGCTTGGGCCTTCGGAGTGAACCACGCAGCCAGCATCGTCGCAAGGCTGGGCTCCGACGGTCCTCCTCTCATATCTCGTGGATTCCGGCATCCTAACCGAATAAGAGGTAGGAGAAGCCATCATCGCTTTCGGAAAGGAGAATGTTGTATGGCCCCGAAGGTAGAGATCAGGGCTGCAGCATCATCGGGAAGTTCATTCAGGACGCAAAAGCCGATGGTAAACGATTCATTCGCCGCCTGGTCACGGGTCATGGTGAACTTGATTATCTTGTGAGAGATACTCGTCAAAATGGCACTCTTGTCGGAGCTCCAGAACGGTGTCCCCTTAGTCATGTGCTTACTTACTATGATGGCAGCCAGCCCCAGTACGCCCACCTAAGGGCCTCTGTGTATAGCATACGCCCATATTAACCTTCTCAGTGCGTTACAGCGTTTCGACAAAGAAGAGGCGGTTCGGTGGCTACAGACAACATATATATCAAGAAAACAATACTCTACAAATTCGATGGTGTCCAAGCCTACGTATCACGAGAAGCTCACCCTGAGGGTTATTGCAGAATGTGCTGCCACTATCATGACGAATCCACCCCACGGACTCCCGAAAAGTATAATGTCCTGCCAGCTCAATGGCGAGATAAGGGGGAAACTCTCTACATGCCACAGGATCATGCCGCATATCTTCTAAAGCCAGAGTATTGGTGTTGTTCGAATAATAAAAAATCTACAGCTCCAAAATAAATCGACCCACTGACCCACCATCGGCTGAGCTACCTCAATGTGGAGGTGGTAGCGGCAAGACAACAAGAGCGATCGACCTCTTCAGAGTGAGAGACACACTTGTCTTTATCCCAACTCATCGCCTTGCCAGAGATGTTATGCGAGGTAGGGCAGTCAAGGCCCAGACCTAACATAGCTTCTTCCGGTGGAGCGGCCAGAACAACTGGACGCCCGACCGCATGGGTCAAAAGTTCATCCCCCGTATCATCATCTGGGATGGGTTCTGCACTGTTCCCCGACCTATCCTAGAAATGTTCTTGGACTGACTGGACCAGTGTGGGGTCCAGGTTATCTGCAGTGGTGATCAAGGCCAGCCACTACCAATCGCAGGTGAGATGCCCCATGACTAGTTACGTCAAGCAGTGGATTATTACGAAGTGGTCAAGGTAGACCACCTGGCAAAAGATGATGCGCTCAACGCCATGAAAAGGCAAATCCGCCTCCGGGCTGACAAGGTCCAGTGAGTGGGGATGCAGAAGGCTATCCCTAGCTGTCTCGGATGGGAGCGCTTCATGGAGCAATGGAGGCCAGGTGACCTGATCTTCACTAGTCGGCAGAAGGTTCGCGACCGGGCACAAGAGCTGTTGCTTCAAAGACACAAGAAGTACTTTCCAGACACTCCAGCCCCACTACTTTACCACCCCAAAGACAGCGGAATCAAAACATCCTCATCGCCATTCCTGGCACAGACCTGAAAGAGAAGCTCGTTCTTAACGATACCGTGGAAGTCGCACTGGAGGCCACTGAACAGGCTATCAAGACCGATGATTGGCGCCTCGGCTACGCGTTCACAGTCCACTGATCCCAAGGCCTCACTATCCACGCCCCACAGAAGGTTTGTATCATAGACGACTTCCTACAATGGTCCAACCTCGCCTACCTCGCCATTTCTCGCGTGGAGTATATGCAGCAGCTCGAACTGGTGACCTGTCCACCAGATGAGAGTGCCCACAGACAAGCAGCTCTGCAAAACCTCGGGTGGAAGCTTGTCGCCCACAAGCGCCAGGACCAGGTCAAAGGACCTGGAGAGACCACAAGGGTATGTTGCCCTACGGCGCTCCCCCCCCCCCCCCCCCCCCCACTCCAGCTCGCCTGCCTGGTAGAGATAGCGAACACTCACATTGGAGGGGAGCTTTTTCTCCTTGAGACACACAGGGCGGTCGGCAACTACAGAAGAGGGCTTTTGAGCCACAACCTTGGACTTTACGGGGTCAGATGGCCTCTTTTCAGTTAAGCGAGTCATCTCACCGTCCAGCGCCACAACAACGCAACAGCCGAGCGACCCATTCACTTGACCTCTTACCTGACGGTAACCTCGTCTCTCTCCTGGGCGTATTGGTGCCCGAAGACTCGCTCTGCCAGGGTTCATGCGGACGGCTCAGAAACTGATGCTTTCCATGAAATGTAAGCATAAGTATGCTATACATTCATAGTAGGAATATACTTTTAATTTGCGTTTTATGCCAACTATTGTTTGCATGCAGATTTACTAAACCACACATTTCACTACAATACAGTTGCACAACAGGGGCAGCGAATTTGTGTGTGTATGAAGTGACAAAATGTTTTGAGCACAACTGTACTCAAGGTACTCGATCTTCAATCTGTAATATAATATAATTTGGGACGCCACCTGTCAGGGAATTCAGGAATGTTAATCCTTTGATAAATGAAAAGATCCTGATCCTTATACGCAGGAAAGGTACTTACGCGCGACTTTCCTTTATTGTCATTCCTCCTTTGTTGTTTGGTCAGAATAAGTCATAAATTAAATTAACTAGTACACAAGATCAGAATTTCTTTTTATAAAGTTGGTAAGTTGAAATGTTTCTGAATATCATATCTCATAATTAAATAAGATCGATGTTTAAATAAAGTGGAATTAAAGCCTCAAAAACTGTTGGATTAACTCAGTTTGATCTGCCACTCGAGTGAGTTGTTTGTTGTTGATAGGTTTAAGGAGGCTCACTCGCCATTGTAATTCTGATAAATTTAAAGAGGCTTGTACTCTCTATCAACTAAGAAAGATTAAAGAAGTTCATTCAATCGTATTCCATTATAGGTGAATTTGTGTGTACAGAGTTGTCAAACTGGAGAAGGCTTTCATTTCTCTACAAATACAGTAATGATCAGAAATAGATACAGTATAAAACACAATTATGTGTCATTGTGTGAATTGCCTGTCCTCGTAGTTCTTGCAGGTGAATGATATCATTTTAACTTCTTCGTAACTATGTATCGATTTGTATTACAGATATCCATACTGCTTTCTTCAAATTCAGATGTAGTGAGTAGCAGCTTTCGTGAAGCCTCTGTGTCACCCATAGGGTATACCTCTATTTATATTATTTCTGTAAAAAAGCATGGAAATGCATACCAGTGCTTTTCTACTAAGTATAGCACTAAATTACAATCATACTGTTTACACATAATTTCCTTGAAGTAGACTAGTGCTACTCTACAAGGATAGATCAGCTAGATTATTACCAGTTGATTAAAAACTGGATCAGTGTACATTACACCGTGAGATATTGTATTTAAATGTAATATAATTATTTTAATTAACTTAAATTTTATGCGTGATGCACAACGGCGGTACCTGACAAAGTTATAAAGTCAAGCATGTGCAAAGCCATTTATTTTCGAGACTATTATAAGTATATAACAGAATAACATTATAGTAATAGTTCTCAGTCATTGGTCGAACCTGATTTCATAGATTGTTTCATCAAAGTTGTGAAATCGAATTCAATTGCACTTCAATTCAATTCAATTGAAGTAAGTTCTATGAATGGCTGTCCATATCAGCTATCATTTAGGACTGTTAATTCATTAAGCATTCTTTAGCTGAAGTCTAGTAGCATGCTTCAATCAAGATATCGACAGTATTATTTACTTTTTGCTTGTAATAACTTGACTTATATTTAAGTGTGTTGGAGGTGATTCGTTTGCACTGATGGAGTACCAACTATGGATGGAAGATTGAAACGGGTATGTTTATTTACAAGTAATGTGATGAATGTCATGAAAGTAAATGAAGTTTTATTATGTAAGTAATTCTAAGTTTTATATTATTCATGACCTGTTATTCTTTATGTATATTTTCAGGGTAATTTTATGGTGTTTATAATGACATGGTGTCACTTAATAAATTGCTAGCTGATATTCTGGATTCCATTATTGATTATGAACCCACATAAACCAGTCCGGTAACATTCAGTTGAATCGTTCCACAGTTCCCTGGTCCCGGTGGACGTCCACGCGACCACGCGGGACTTCTATCCCATATTTCGCCAGCAGCTGATTCCCCGCGCCCATGAACTCGCGCCCGGATCGACCTGATGGAGACTGGGCCACCGCAGTCGTCCACGCTTGTATATCCTTTCTAGGGCGGCCGCGACCATTTTGGCCTCTTTTGTGGCCAGGGGCTGTGCCTCTTTATAGATGGAGGCAACATCAACGACTGTGATCGCATACTTGTAGGGTTTGCGGGACATCAGGTCGTGTGGCAGAAAGAGCAGGTCGGCCTGGTGAACCTCATTCAGCGTCCTCACATCGAACTTGGGTCGTGGTATGGGCGTGCCTCGCACAGCTGAAAGGTATATCTGCCAGATGGCTTGCTTCTAAAGCCATGCCCAAGCCAAATATTCAGAGACCTTGGCCATGGAAGGAAGGTTGTTGATGGCCGTGAGTCCCTTCCAGTACCCCTTGGGGCTGTAGTAGATTGAAGCCAACTTTGTTGCAAGCTTGTTGTCCATTCTTGGGTATACCGGCATCCTTTGGACCTCTAAAAGCCATATTGGCGGAGTCTTATAATGATAATATACAATTATGTACGTGACACTATCCGACGCTCAAACAGTGGACCTACCAAGGCGCTCCCTGCCGGAGAGCAATTCGAGTGTGTCCTTGCTGAAGTGACCTACTACCATCTTTGGTACAACTTTAACTAGGCAACAATTATATTCGCGTCATGGGTGAGAAAATGACTCAGTTGAGCGGAAGATAAAGATGCCAGATGGCTATTACAATTTATGCGAGCTAAATGATGAGGTGTTTAGTCAGGTTGGGGCTATATTGGATATTCACAAACCTTCGGGTCTGCAACTCAAGATAATTCTCTGAAACGGGGAAAGTTGGCACGCACCTTTGGATTTGCAACAACCAAAATCCCTCAGAGATGGAAGCTGATGGAGAGTGAATTACCTGAACTTGCGGCCCACCGCGAGCTCTACGTTCATCTGTAAGAAGCCAGCACCACGGCCAATGTTTACAACGGGCTCACTACACAGAACAGTACCTGTAGCAAATGATGAATGTGCCAGTGGCAGAACAGTAACTTTCTCTCATTTGCAATACAAAAGGCTTGCCCCAGGCCCTATAGGCAATATTACAGTCCTCGTTTTAGAGGTGGCCCTATTGAATTGCAGCACCTATCCGTAACATTACATATTCGAAAAAAATACCTTCGAAACTGCAACAGCTGCAACAAGTGTAAAGACATGGTGAATAGCGGAGGACCAGAGGAAGCACATGGTGCATTGCCTTGCACGTCCCTTCAGCTGGCTGATCACGGGGACACGCAGGGTTTTGGAGAATCAGGGATGACGGACAAATTGTATGTATTTCAGCTCTCCGAGGGGCAAGACAAGAGAAAAGAACTGCCCGTTCCGACGGAACAACCGCAACAAGCTACATTTACCGAGATGTGTGGTTTGAACCTGGAAGACTCAGCCACATGGAGGAGCTAAGAACTTATCCAGAATGACTCCAGTCACTGTTCTCTGTATCGGCACCATGTTCGCAGTGGGTGGGAAGTTGACTTCAGGGTTATCCAACATCACATTCAACTAGGCCGCGGCCACTGGCCGTGTGATGGCTTCTTATATACCGAAAGTACTGTAGGGTATGTGCTGGGTGGGCAAAAGGTGCGATGATGAAGCTCTTTTAGAAGTTTGACCGTCTTACTCCTGTCAAGAGTACTTTCACAATAATACAGATAGTCCTGGTTACACCACCCAACGACTTCGTACCAGTGCTACATGGGCTTAATCGGCGGCATTATGGCAAAGTGTCTTGTCATCATTATCCGTGGCAAGGATGTGTTGCTCTCGTTAAGTGGTGTCGAGTACAAGATCACAGATGCTAAGTTTCCAACCGAAACATTCAGTACCGTACATCTTGGCCCAGCCAAGCTCAAGCACTTGCGGTTTACCAGACAGACTCTGACGGACGACGATTTGAAGGTATTAGAAAATGATGTATAATATCAATAAGAATGGGTTTGTATCAATAGTAGCGACGCGAATACTTTCGGCATCCAGGGAATCGGGGATGTAAGAGCCCGTCTCATGGCCGGACGAAACAGCGGGCGTTCTCTCGGCAAGAAAACCCAGCGATGGGTCAATATCGCAGATGGAATGGAAACATTTCTGTCCGCGACAGGTGTGGGAATCGACGTTGGCGGAATTGGGCTGTTGTCGAAATTAATGTAGCCGCAATTCCTGTGGTTATGGCTCTAGAAGCTGCAGCGGGGGCCTGTGGTTCAGTAGGTGTGTTAGGGAAGTTTGTAAGCTGAAGGCTCACAAAGAAGGCAAAAATGCACAACACCATTGCCACTTTAGCGGAAGCCAAGCTTTCGAGCATAGCAGATATGTACTCGAAAGCTGTTGGCGATAACCAGATATCCGAGGAGGAATTCAGTCGCGTGCTCGCGGAGGAAGAGAAATTCAACCAACTCTGGTTCGATATCCGCAAGGCACCTCGCCGAGAGAGCCCGCAGGGCACAAAAAGCGAGATGTTATTGTCGATACGCCAAGAGCTCGCCAGGCAAAGACAAGGACCCCCCTGCGCTCGCTGTTGTTCCTTCATAACGGCTGAGACCAGAACACACCGCACCTGCCGATCTGTAGTTGCTGTGCAACTCTCATGGGCTTTTGGGATTACTTTACAGCATAGCTAGGCGGCAACTTCCGTCAGCGTTTTAAAAAAAATCCTTTTTTTGTTGTAGAAACCATACGCGTAGCGTATCACTGGGCGAGTTTGTAGCCCGACCACACCCAGGCCTAGTATGACGAAGGCGATCGCACGGTCCTTTTGCCCGGCTGATGGTGTGTAAAAGTCGTCTAGTTGTAGTTCTGGGCCAAAACTGTTTAAACTGTTGTCAGTTACCCGTGAATACTCGAGAATCACTGCATCGACATCCACAGGAATGTGCCCAAGACATGGCCTTGGTGACGTGTTCTTTGTTGATCCAATCGAGGCGTTCTGTTCGCCTAAGGGACCATGCTGCCTGGGCGGCCTGAAACTTTTCTATAGCTTTATCATGTCGCACACGTTCCGAAACTTGGAAAAGGGGTAGTTGCTGCCAGAGAAGACTACTGCGCTAACAAGGGAGTCCCCAACTAGCATTGCGATCGAGGCCATCTTGTTGTTTCATAATATCTGCTGGAATGATTCCTTGTTTAATTAACATGTCCTTATTTGCCGTCGCCAGCCCCACGTCAAGGACTTCCATCCCGACATAGCCGGTGAAGTCAAGTTTAGGGGTGGCTCCATTCATTGCCATCTTACCAAAGCGAGCATGCCCTATTGCGAGGGAAGTTACCACGGCGCTGTGATAGGCAGCATTGACCAGCATCTTAACATCGATTGAAGACATAGTATATATATATATATATATATATACTACTCCATACAGAATGGGCCTGAAGATACCTATAAATGCTTGTTTGGAGGTGCCATGCTGCGGTTGACCGGATCAACGACAGAAGCATTAGGAGGGGTCATTAAATTGGGCGCCGATTTATTGTTGTTCCTACGGAACTGCAGAAACCATAATGCCAAGCCAGCCAATCCAACCGCCCCAACAATCCATGGGAACCAGTCATCTAATGAATTGTGTTCGTGATGCATTGCATTCGAGACCCCTTGCTGCTGTCCATATTGTCTCTGTTGTTCCCGTAGTTCCCTCGGAACGTGAACAACAGGAACATTATCTGCTTGAGTTGCCACTACGTTGTTTACGTGGGTCTCTGACCCGATCATTCTCTAAAGATTGGCCTTCTCGACGAGCTTGTTCCAATGAGGGGTCATAACCTATGTTTTTGAGACAAAAAATGAAAAAATAATAAAAATTAATTGGCGATTTTTGAGAATAGCGCTGGCCGGTTTTGGCTGTTACGTTGGATAAAGGGTTAAAAGTCTAAAAATTGAACTTGACAACAGAAGGGCCATTATAATCGGCTGGAAGACAGATTTGATAACCAGGCGAGTGTCTTGTTTTCGTGTAGTGTAACCTAATTTCTCCCAGTCATTGAGATTTCACATGTAGTTCTCAGTCGTCATCCGATTAATTATAAATATTCATGTTACCTACCATATGTGCCTGTATTTAACGTGATTTGTACGTGAATTACAATCTTAAATTTTAAGTCTATTGTTAATTTCTTACATTTATATAACATTTATAACAAAATAAATTATATAAACCACAGACAGATATTGATGTAAATTATTAAATGAATAGTTGTATATATTTCATTATGTTCTAGTTTTAATAAATAAATAAAAATACGTATTTAATCAGACCAGTCTTACGTTATTATTAAGTCTTCCCAGTCCAACACTTTTTGAGGGGCGACTTGACCCGATGTATGGGGCGACTTAATCCGGTGGCGACTTGACCCGGTGGCCACTTGACCCGTTTCCTTCCAAAAACGGGCGTGTGAAAGCAAGAAAGGAAAATTGGAATCAGCTGTTCAAAACAGAGCTCTGCACATAAAGGGAGAGTACTCAACACACCTGGATGAAATGACAATTAAAACAAAGCTGTTGTGGGTGAAGCGTCCTGCGTATTTATTTATTTATTTATTTTTTTTGTATTTAGCTGGATATATTAATTTAATATAAATAGCCTTCTGATACAAATTCATGGATAAGGTTTTAATAGCCTTTATACGCAACGGAATCCTTACATTGACAAAATGTGTGCATTTGCAAACCTATTTTTATAGGAAATTGAATGTTTCAAAATTTTGTTGGCGTGTTTTGTGCATAATTCTTGACAGGCAAGCGGTGAAATTACATGCACAGGCACGTGCTCCCGGCCATTTTGGGGAAATATTGCGGTGAGAAAAAAATTCCTCTCTCAGTTTTAACTGGGGCTGTGTGCCGTAACGTCTCAAGCTCTGTTAACATATTGGAGCTGATAAATATTTATCGCCCGCGGTATTTTGCGTGAGGCAGTCGATTATGGTCCGCAGAAATTTTAGTTTAGGCAGGCCACTGCGGCCGCGGCCGATCGCTCGCCTCAAAATGGCAAACCTGCACATGTTTTTTTTATTCATACAGGCATTGCATTGGAATTCATCGTAGAACACCGGTATAACAATTTATACTCCCCCCCCCCCCCCCCGATGAACTAATTTAACTTCCTACACCCTGATTAGCCCCCCCCCCCCCCCCCCACACACACACACGCACACACTTGGTCACACACACACACCTAATGTTTTTTTGTTTTTGCCTTTCCATGTAATGATGTAATGCGTCTTTTAAAAAAAAATGAACTCACAAATGTTTTTCTGCTGGAATCAATATTTTGAAATACATGTATTTGTTGAAAATATCTATTTTGTGACTGTCATGTAAAACAGTTTTGAAGACAACATTTTAGGAAGTGGAGGTTACAGATACATGTAACATGACAAGTGTATCTTCCCCACGTGGGACTTCAAGGACAAGAAATAGTTCATTCTCAAACCAATGTTTCTGAATGATTTTCCCCCATCTAATGCAAGACTTATGTCGGATATATCTGGGAAAAAAGAGTTGTGTGTGTGTTAATCCGCCCCCCCCCCCCCCCCCCCACCCGACACTACAAGGTCAACAATTTTTCTTTTATAGAAAAATCAATTTTTATACAAAATCAATTTTTTTGGAGGGTGTTCCGCAATACAATCCCATTTTAAGACGCATATGTCCAATATTTTTTTTAAAAAATGTTCATGAGGTGGGGAGATAAGGTGAGCTGTGTGTCTTCCACCTACCTGACACTTGAAGGACAAGAACATTTTATCTGGCACAAATCAATTTTTTCCGAAGAGTCATCCCCAATATAATCTAATTTTAAGACACAAATTGGACATTTTTAGGAGAGAATAATTTTCAGGGGGGGGGGATAATCTAACCTGTGTATTATGCCCCATCCCTACTGACACTTCACCAACAAGAAAAATTTTTAAAACAGTA
The DNA here is from genome assembly GCA_031216915.1 of Pictodentalium vernedei. Classification (NCBI taxonomy): domain Eukaryota; kingdom Metazoa; phylum Mollusca; class Scaphopoda; order Dentaliida; family Dentaliidae; genus Pictodentalium; species Pictodentalium vernedei. The sequence continues at coordinate 778,798,882 of CM062295.1, forward strand.
AGATAAATAAAGAAAAGAAAAACAGTAAAGAGCAAATTTATTATTGCAGTAAGGAATAGGGTAAAGAGGCCAACAAGATACCAAACCCCCACAACAGAGACAAAGTGGGAATGGAAAGCCACAATCTACCCGCTCGGTGACAGGTCGGTTTGCAATTTTCATCATACCCCAATTCTGTGGATCCCTGCAAGGAGTGTTCATTGAGCCTATCACCAATTGAATTCAATAAATATTTTTAAAAATTTCTGTACACATTTTTAATTGAAGGAAAAAAATCTTTAATTTTTACTGACTGGAGGCCTAAAATTGCAAAGAAGATATTCAGTTTCAAATCACACACTGTACATATATGTACACACCTGTACAACAACGATATTCAGTTTCAAATCACACACTGTACATATATGTACACACCTGTACAACATACCACAAAAGGTTGTTCAATGAACTTCTCACCCCTTTTTGCTTGTATCCGGGCTTGAAAATATCTACAAATAACAACACCTCATTTTTGGATAACTGAAAATATCTTTTTAAATTTATTGAGGAATGAAGATATAATGTAGCGTATACAGTACGTGGAGAGTGTATTATCACTAAATCACCCGCGGAGTGGAGATTCCACCCGAGCAATAATTGCAAATTTGTTGCAAAGCACAACCAGAACCAGCAAAGTTTCAGCCAATGGACCTCCGGGTTAAACCCGGAGGTCCATTGGCTGAAACATTGCTTGTATTTATTGTCGATATATACAAAATTTGAAAGTAAAAGCTTGGGGGTAACTCCACTCCGCGGGTGATTTAGTTACAATCCACTCTCCACGTACTGTATAATATAAAAATAAATAATGTTTTGTATTTTTCATTATTCATTTACAGATATATGCATTTTAAGGAAACCTGAACATAACTGGGGACTCAGTTGTAAGCTCACACTTACAGTATGCGGAGAGTAGATTGTAATCACCCGTGGAGTGTGTTTAACCCAGAGGCCCATTGGCTGGAGTAACTGTGCTTGTGCTTGGTATGCTTTGCAACAAACTTGCAATTATTGCTTGGGTAGAATTTCCACCCTGCGGGTGATTTAGTGATAATACACCCTCCATGTATTGTACTTCGATTTGTAACACCCAACTTTAAATCCTGATACTCATGGCAATGAGTAGTTGACTTAATTGTACAGTACGTGGAGAGTGGATTGTAACTAAATCACCCGCGGAGTGGAGTTACCACCAAAGCTATAACTTTCAAATTTTGTATATATCGACAATAAACACAAGCAATGTTTCAGCCAATGGACCTCCGGGTTCAACCCGGAGGTCCATTCGCTGAAACTTTGCTGGTTCTGGTTATGCTTTGCAACAAATTTGCAATTATTGCTCGGGTGGAATCTCCACTCTGCGGGTGATTTAATGATAATACATTCTCCACGTACTGTATGTACATGTACCAGTATCTGTATTGACAATGGTACTAACTGCTTTCAAACAATCTATTCCTGATATATGCAGTTTAATGAAACCTGAACATGATTGGGGACTGGGTTGTAAGCTAACACTTACTTTGGTTTGTATTACACCCAACTTCAAGTCGTGATACTCTTGGCAATGATGGTTGACTAAGTTGTATGTACCGGTCAATTTGTCCATTCTCCCAAACAGAGAAACATTTTAGCATCTGACCCATGCTTTGGCGTGAGTACACAGGTTGCAGCATACCTATAGGCACTTGCCTAAACTTTACTTCCCAAATTGTAACGTGTATACTATAAAAGTAAGTGGCACAAGATTATGCCATGTCTGCCAGTTCATTTGTATTTATTTTTGTGTTGGTTGGGTAATTTGGCAAAAACACCCAGAAGTGGGGAGGAAATGGAGTGGAGGGTCACACACCCTACATTGTAGTGTGGGGAGGGGTGCAGCATACTGTTTAAAAGTAGTTTAAAAGTAACTACATGTAGTGCCATTGTTAGTACATTACAGTCATTTACAGATATATGCAACTAAGTCAATCATCATTTTCAACTTAATGCAAAGAGTATCATGACTTGAAAGTGGGTGTAACACAAACCAAAGTAGGTGTAAGCTTAGAACCCAGTCCCCAATCATGTTAAAGTTTCCCTGAACTGCATATATCTGTTAATTAATAGGACTGTCACGATTAATCGATTAATCGATTGTTGATCGGTCACGACGAAATCGATTAGTATTTTTCGTTGTCAAATAATCGGTAAATTGTATCCCGCTTTAGACGTTTAATAATTAAAAGGAAACTGGATGAAAAAACTATTGTTTCTAAAGGTAGGTAAAGAGTTAGGAACATCGATGTTAAACCCCAAGAAGCCGTTGGAAGCATTTGTCTTTCAGGTATATAAACGTCAGTGTAATAATCAAGACCGGTCGACAGTTGCGAAGTTCGCAACTGCCGACCGGTCTTGATTATTACACTGACGGCTCAAAAATTCAGAACATCAAGGCTTTGACTGTACCTAAAAGAGGATCGTCTTCGTTATTTACCGGAGGTAGGTCAACTGACTTGAACTTCATTTTTTATCGACTTCAGAGAGTGGGAGAGGGGATCATCTAGGTACGATTAATCGAGTATTATCGATTATTTTCGACGATTAATCGATTCCTAAATTAAAAAATCGTGACAGCCCTATTAATCAAATGTCTAAGCTTAATTCTAAATAAATTTCAACATAAAATAAATTATCAGTAAGGCTTGACATAAGTGGTGGGACAAGGACAATGACCGGCACCAAACTTACTTTGACCTACACTCTTTGAAACCCATAGGACATTTTGACCGATGCAACATTCTGCTCAATTTAGAATCTGAGTTTAAAAAACACTGGCAATTCGGTATAAATTTAAATTCCATTGCGAATTAACAAGTCATTTCCTCATTTGGTAGCCACCATAGGTCAATGTACAATGTGTAAAGTAATATGTTGAAAATGACCTGCACCAAATTAAAATGACCTGCACCACCTAATTGGGGCAGAGCATTTTGACCTGCACCGGAAAAAAAATATTTTTGAACTGATTATTAGTTTTTTCAGTTAAATAATTGATTTACTTTTAGAAATAATTTTAAATATTCATCCATACATACCTGTCATTTTAAATACTTTCATTGGTTGACTTATGGGACAAAAACGGGCGAGGTGAAGGGGCTGGGAGTTAATAGTATTAGTAAAAAGAAGGGAAATGTTAATTAATCACATATATATTCCTACTCTGGTAATTGGTAAAAGAGAGTGAAGGATATACATGTAACAGATAGAAAAAGTGTTATCACCAGTGGGCATGTTCGGCACTTTCTCAATAAATCTTGAATGAATGAATGAATAAATGAATGAATGGATGGATGAATGAACGGTTTACTCAACAAATATGACAAGTTACATCAGTAATAAATACAAAGTGGTATTGCTGTTGCGTTTATATCATTTTTAATAGGATAGAACATTATTAAATGAAATATTAATATCAACAGTATAGTGGTAAAAAAAAAATGTTGAAGGGAGATGGTAGAAGTATAAACTTATATGTAAAAATCCCCCAATGATTATATTTAAATTGCTTTACAGTACACTTATTTATCCCGGTTTTATCTTTAACCCTCTACCCAACGCAGACGATTTCAAAATTTATTATTTTAAATATCATTTTTTCAAATTTTTCAAAAAATTTCCACAAAACCATATCATGTGACCCTTCGTTGGAACGAGCTCGACGAGCTCGTTCCAACGAGGGGTCATATGATATGGTTTTGTTGAATTTTTTTAAAAAATAATATTTTTTCAGCTGCTGAATTTGCATATTACGCGGGCGGATGCGGGCGATTCGTTGGGTAAAGGCGGCGTAGAAGCGACATGTGATGTTTAGTTACTAAATTGAATATTCAATTTACTAAATTGAGTATTCAATTTACTAAATTGAATATTCAATTTATTACAAGACTGTTTATTCAGTTTATTACGAGACTGTTTATTCAATTTATTACAAGACTGTTTTTTCAATTTACTAAATTGAATATTCAATTTATTACAAGATTGTTTATTCAGTATATTACGAGACTGTTTATTCATTTTATTACAAGACTGTTTATTCAATTTACTAAATTGTATATATAATTTAGTAAATCGAATATTCAATTTATTACAAAACTGTTTGTTCAATTTATTACAAGACTGTTTATTCAATTTATTACAGGACTTTTTTCAATTTAGTAAATTGAATATTCAATTTACTAAATTGAATATTCAATTTAGTAACTAAACATCACATGTCGCTTCTACGCCGCCGTGTGTATGTTTATTGTTTTCTTCCTATTTCTTATAAGAATGTATTTTTTATATTGGTATATGTATTGAATAAATTTTATTGTCTTGACACTGTTTTATTGAAAACATGACATCGTCTTGCCTAACTGTATTTGTTTAACAGTTCCACTTTCCATAATTTTTTGAACACAAATATTGTTCAATTTGTTGCAGTGTTTTAGTTCGTGTTGTAGTGAATTCCATTATCCATAACGTAACTCCTGAAATACTAGCGCAGAGTGATTTCTTATTTGTACTGTTTTGATAAGTCTGCTGCAAGCCAAGAGGTCCTCGGTTCGAATCCCACATGCAGCAATTGCAGTATGTCCTTAAGCAAGACACTTCCACCCACATTGTCAGCATGGTAGCATTGTGTATTGATGCGTACTGCACGTCGATGGTGCAATTGTCTTTAACCAATGCTAACCCTGCTTGTGTGGAGTTAGTAATATTGGGGAGCCTGACAATTGCTTGGTGGTTCTCTCCGGGTACTCAGGCTTTCTCCACTCGTAAAACTGTCTGACACCAGTGGTTCCTGACTGTTGAAAGTGTCAATAAACCCCAATAAATAAATATTTTATATTTTCTGTTATTTATCATGGGACAAAATGATCATCCCACTTAGGATAATCTAGTTGGGATGAATAATCCTGGGGCAGACTGGTTTTGGGACAACTCGTCCCAGAAGGATTGGTTGGACAAGTGAAATAATATAAATCAGTCACTTACTCACAAAACTTGTTTTGTAATAAATTATTGGGGGACAGTCCTTGGCTAAAATTCACCAATATATTGTTACAAAAAACCTGCCTGAACAAACAAAACTGCGACAAAACGTCAAAAGAGCTAACTCAGAAACTGCAGTGTAACAGTTGTTAGTGTTACAAATATTGGTGATCCAAAAACATCTCTTGTCACATTTAAAATATGTCTAAAAATGACTTATTAGATAATTTTGTACTACAACGTTAATTATGAGAAAATCTCCATACTCAAAAGGCAGGTGTCACTGAGGAATGTCCAAGTGAATCGCTTAATTCCATACGTGTGTTTCAGAAACTTGAGTAAGGGCATATCGGACTCATGTTGTTACCGGAAATTAGCCTTTGTTCACGCAACATAATTTTGTAATACCCCGTGAAAATGATTCGTGTTTTGCACCAAACGCGTCTGTAATAAAAACAGAGTGGAGGTGAAGTAGAGAATATCCGAAGGTAAAAAGTGGTCTTTGCGGACGAGTTCCCCTTTTATAGTTTTTGCATGTCCTTCCGGCATCCAAAGGTTTGACGATTGCTTCGACTCGAGACATTTCTTTTCAAAGCTTTTATTCATATTTCATGTAAATTGGGGTTTATTTTTAAACATGTAAACATCTATAACATTCCCACATAATGGGACACAACAATTGGGTGGCATTATTGAGGGAACAGTCGTTTTATCAATGTTTTGAAAACTGATCTTTCCGCTATTGTGTGTGCGTTGTTGCGTAAACAAAAAACAATCTGCGTTTCTAACCAGTAGTACACTCGCGCCATCTATCGGTAATTTGTAATCGCGGTGCTTCCCACTGCTGGAAAGCGTGGCGGTGGTGAGGTCATCCGGGATGAGCTGGGGTTTGTGGACTGGACTCGAGGGAGAAAGGCGCTTAAAGATAGAGTGCTTGAAGGACTATGGGTCAATGACAATGTTATGAAGCAATTGCATGAAGCAGCTGCAAGGTTAGGGTCGGATACTATAGAACTGCAAGACAGGTGGCTAATGCTGCGTCAAATTCCACTCAAAACGTGGTAGAATATCTTACCAAGGAGGAAGAAGCCGCGCTTAAAACCTAACATGACCCTGATACCACGGAAATGGAGTACAACATCAGAGAGCTCCGTGGACTCGACAGCGCAATGCAGACCATCCGAGGTGAGTTAACGAATAACATGGCCAGATGTTCCGAGCTGGATGAGCACATCACTTTGGAAAAAAGAAAGCTCGATGAAGCTCAAGATGATCTGTTTTGTAGGTGCCGGATAGCAGAATGCTTACGCAACTTGGAAGATGAACGAGCTTCCCGCCTGGAGGCGCCCGCAATGAATAAAGAGGCTCTCCAATCTCAAATCAACCGAATCAGAGAGACGATCAATCAGATCCTCAATTGGGATTCGACGCTCGCTGAGCGCTTCCGCACCCTCTTTCGGGAACAAGGGATTACGAACGTATCTATCCTCACAACGATTGGGATGGCAATCTCGACCCTAGTACTTGCGCTGACGACCGGCGGGGGTGGAAGTACCCCCGCTCCCATTCCACCACCATCCGATAAGGTTGGACTCAAAGAGTGGGTGAAAAAACACCTACAGGCTCTTGGGCGCATCCTGGCCAAGCTAGCTGGGAAGGCGGCGGCTGCGCTACCTGGAATTATAAGCTCTCTGGCTTCGTGGCTGCTCAACCTACTCGCAAAAACTTAGGCCATGGTCCTTGCTGTCGGAGGTCTTCTTCTTGTGACGGCTCGTCGGTGGCTATCAACGAAGAAACCAAAGCGCGAATAAGCCAACTGTAACCCTGCCAACAATAACGGCAGTTTTCTCATCATCGTGTTGCGTGCTGCCGCAGTTCCTGTCGTGTTTCCGATGTCGCAGATTCGGCATCAGAGGCAGCTCCGCTACGGGTTCCCGCTTGCACGTTAGGCGCATCAATGCGATGCGGTGGCTTGATCAGTCCCGTCTCCCCCATAGACACGTCGGGTGGGGTTTGTGCGGTGTTTATGATTGTATTTACACCCAGGGCCTGGGCTGTTGTGGCAATAACGATCTCGTTGTTATACTCCACGAGGCCGTGTGAAAGGCAACCTAGTTCCATCTCGGAAGGCGCTATGTAGAGGCTTGGACCGAATACATAATCTGTTTTCGATTTGGCGTGAGACAACACGCCTTGATAGCGTTTTATTCCACTCTCCAGGTCCACTGAGATAGCAGTGGCAGCTTTGACATTCGCCTCGAACTACTTTTGGACGTCGAATGTAGTACCCTGTCCGAGAATTGATGAACAGATCTGAGCCTGGGACCCGGTTATTGCCCAGACGTATGTTCTAGTGGACTCATTGACCTTTTCAAACCCTGCCCTTGTAAACCCGTTTGCCTCGTCATCTATAAACGTAGTAAAATCTGCATGCGCTTGTCTGATAAAGTCTGCATGGGTATGACCGTGCCCAGAGCGTACGGTGAATGTGACCGTATGGTCGTATCTTCGACTTGGCGAGTTTAATGTCAGGAGACAGCTGTAGTATGGTGCGACTTGGGATAAAGTGCCCAACCAGTCATTATAATCCCCCTTTTATCTCCAGTCTGTATCAGGCGGCAATATAGACAGAAACCTCTGGCGAACAAGTCTGTGGTTTGATTCAGGTGGTCAGTATCTGAGACCCCCACAGGCTGTCGGATTAGTCTATTTAAGGATAGTTAAAACACACTCCAACACTCTGTTTAACCTTGTAAGTCAGTATCATCTTGCTAACACTCAGTTTAACCTGGTAAGTCAGTATTATCTTGTTAACACTCAGTTTAACCTGGTAAGTCAGTATTATCTTGTTAACACTCAGTTTAACCTGGTAAGTCAGTATTATCGTGCTAACACGCAGTTTAACCTGGTAAGTCAGTATTATCTTGTTAACACTCAGTTTAACCTGGTAAGTCAGTATTATCTTGTTAACACTCAGTTTAACCTGGTAAGTCAGTATTATCTTGCTAACACTCAGTTTAACCTGGTAAGTATTATCTTGTTAAAATTTTGAGGTGTAAACAGGAAGTTACCATAATATTGCACAACCGCATGTAATAAACAATGAAGCCTTATTTTCAAGACTGTTTATCGAGTGGTTGAAGCGTTTACGGATCAGGTGAAGAGTTTGGCCAACACTACCTCTGGACGTGACCCCAACTGCAAGGAGGAGTATCGATGCCATGTACCTCAAAAAACCTGCATTAAGGCCCCACCCCTTAGGCTTCTCAGTAAGTGGAGATGCCCTCGTATAGAGGTAATAGAGGTAATTAGATCCTCCGGAGACGAGGTACCCGATGGGAGCACTGTGAAGAGAGATGAGTTGGCCATGAAGAGTTAAATAGCTCCCACCGGAAGGGGACTTTTGTCTATGAGAGGCCTGGGTAGGCATGGGTGTGGCCGCCCTTTATGGCTCTCCTGATGCTGCTTGGGTGGATTTAGTTTTGCCCATTCTTTATCTACGCTGGGGCCCGCTTGGTGTTGGGGTAAAAAGTGAATCTACGCTTGTGCCCCAATAGTGGGCCGGCGAGGGTGGTGGGCCATCACCCGCTGCCCCCACAAAAAAATCTACCCCCCCCCCCCCCACCACCCCCGCTTCTCAATGACCAGTGCACTATCAGGAATCTCAAATAATCTTTATGAAAATGCGAAATATGACTACGCCATTCCAACTCGCTATGTAAAACACCCATCGATTCAAACACACATCGCGTTCTGTGTTTATTACACAACCCATGCATTAAAATGCATTTAAATAAACAAATTTTAATTCCGATAATTAAACCCAAAGGTGAAGAGTTTGTTTTGACTGAAGCTGCACTGATCATATGGATCGATAAAAAGTCAAAACAACCTTTTCGGAACCAGTGTTTGCTTCAAAACTGTACAGTGACAGGACTTCTATTGTCAGCTGTAATTGCATCTGCGCTGTTAAATTCATTATAGGCTGCATTTTCAACTTTGTTAGAATAACGCTAGACAGTCTAAATCGACTTTTTTGGCATGGATCCAGACACACTGCAATGATTGGCGAGAGAACATTGCGGAAAATCACGAGAAGACTCGATTTCGATCGGGTCATCCAATTGTTGGAATGTTACATTTGTTGCGAAGTGAACCCACATGGGTTAACCAAGCCCGCAAGCTCGGGTAAGAGCTCGAGCTCTTGAAAGTATTATGGGGATTTATTTGGTAACATGGATTCACGTTTTATTAACAGTATTGACAGAAATTGAACATGACGATAAATTACATGGAATTGTATTAAACTGGCGACCAGAGTACAGGCGCACTTTGTGGGCACATGCCAGATGTTCTGTTGACAATATTACGCATACCTTTGCAGGCCAATATTGTCAACAAGCCGTAACATTGTAGGATTTGTTAATAGATGGAACAATAACATTCGGCAGTATTCCTGGGATGTTGGTGTTCGAACTGTCCAACAAATCATAACATGTACCTGGTGAGGCTCCCCGGATATCTGGGGATGCTGTGGTGCAAAATTGCACAAGTCACCAGAACATCCTGCCGGTTAACTGACGCCCCACAGAAACAAAATGTGATTAATCAAAAGATACTATTATTTGTACCTAACCTCACAATCCCACGCCAGCCCTAAGCTTATTATTTAACAAGTGCAGAGGACGAAACTTCCCACTAACTGGGGACGAAACTTCCCGGGGACGAAACTTTCCGATCCCTACTGTGATACCAATAATCTGAACCTTGCTGTTACATAACTAATTAATTAATTAAAATGGGTACAATGGACAACGCTCGCGCTGCAACGAGAACTGGAAAATGCAGCCTGGGTGGTACGACCTGGCATTTTTCGGCCCGGGAAGATTCGACACTGAAATAGACCTGAATCTTCAGTGTCTCCGGAATGTTTCGTAACAAAGCCAGTTTGTCCCAGGGCGTTTCAACCAAAATGGGACGATTCTTTCGGGACGTTTTGCTAAAAAAATATGCCTGCCCTGGTTTAGAAGATTAAATTATTTGTAAAACTTCAAGCATTAATTGCATTACAGAACCCGCAGTAAGAATGATATATGAAAGGTGACTAAATAAACGTGATAGTAGTATGTGATGTGGTTTTGAGGGAAAGGTTGGATGATCTCATGGATGATCTCATGTGACGTCATAGTCACGTGACCCAGTGGCGCCATGTTGTGATGACTAACCGACAGTCTGTATATCAGTAATAGAGTCCACAAAATTGCGACCGCCACGTCAAGGGACTTTCCCTAAATTCTCCAAAACTCAGGGAGAATTTGCTAGAAATTTGGTGTATATAAGCATCAATTTCTGACTGCTTAGACAAGTTGTCTCTGGGCTCCTGACAAACACGAAACTGTCCACGAGAAGAACCCTGGATGCCGCCACTACTACTGAAAGTATGAACTTTGTTGTTTGATACAATTTACATATTTCTGCCAGAGACAACGACAGTTTAGTCGCGAATTTGTTAATAGAATCAATGACTAATTAATTAAAATAGTAGATAAATTTAAACTGGTATTCGTTCTGATGTACACGACAAGTTCGTGAAGCTACCTACTGAGAACCCAAAATCTGGAGCCTGTATCTGATAGTCTGGTAAAGGAATCACAAAACGCCACGGGCTGGTTTGACCTCACAGAACTGCCAGTACACACAACGCTTGGAGACAGAATTTACGATCACAGATCGATAGACTTTTTACTTACTTCCGCAACACATTCCGTTCTCTCATCACGAATAATATAAATAGGCTTCGATAAGTGGGGTTTAGCATACCCCTACAGCGTTTTTTTTTATTTATAGCAACATGTGTCCCTGATAAGACGGTGGCGGTAAGGACACTGTTTCTATATGTGCCTAATGGGCGTTCCAGTGATCCAGTTATGTACAGTACGTGGAGAGTGTATTATCACTAAATCACCCGCAGAGTGGAGATTCCACCCGACCAATAATTGCATATTTTTTGCAAAGCATAGCCAGCACCAGCAAAGTTTCAGCCAATGGACCTCCGGGTTAAACCCGGAGGTCCATTGGCTGAAACATTGCTTGTGTTTTTTGTCGATATATACACAATTTTAAAGCTATAGCTTGGGTGATAACTCCACTCCGCGGGTGATTTACAATCCACTTTCCACGTACTGTAGAGATCAGTGGTACATCCTTTCCGTCGTGATATTAACTTCTTACTTTTGTAGAACAATGAAAATATGCTCATTGCCGTGAAATATACCTATAACTTCCCAGTTTGCAGTTAAGTGTTTTAGACGCTTGTATGAATACCGACGGTGTGCATTCCATTGAATATGACAGCTTTCAGAGTACGGAACGCCAAGAAAATAAACGCCCCCCGGCTTAGTTATACAAAACGCTTGCGCCATTGCTTCCATATCTCCAAATGGGTTCAATGGGTCCCCATACCTTCCAAGTCCCGCATGTTCCAAGGACGAATAACTCACCCCAAAATCAAACAAATCAGTGTTTCCGTGTAAGTACATGTCCGCAAACTTAAATGGTGTAATAATGCTCATATTAGGATGTTGTAAAGGAAAAATATTATATTCAATAGTAGTCACGTGACGAGCGCCATTACCAAGTAATATAGCTTCAATCCATGGTCTTATTGTTCCCACAACAAACCCTTCCTTCCCGTTTATAAATTTTCTGTAAGTAGCAATAGTTTTACTAACTATTCCACCATCACCATAAACACTGAAAGGTTTCCCCGCTTTGTCTAATTCTATCAATTTCAAAATATCCTGCTCAGAATATCCCTTCATAGAAATGTGTGAGAAATTGACATTGTTCAGATAATATGGCTGTCCTAACGGACATTCCCCATTCAGTGTGAAATCCATCATCATGGTAGCAGGAGGGTGTTTTGGTGGAGGATAAACAACGTGATGACCAGTCCAAGCCATGCGTCTCATCATATTAGAACAGTCTATCGGTTTTGTTACGTATGGATATGATTTTCGTGGGTGGGATACTCCGCCGTAAGTACAGACTGATCCACAGGATGGTTGTTCCTGATTGTTGAGCTCTTCTGGTTTCACCAATGCACTTGATAAACCTGTCGATTATAAAATGAAATCTATTACTCATGACAAAGCATTTTATGAGCTGGGTTTCTTGGTCAACAACTTAGTAGTTTCAGCAAAATGTTCATCACAATTTATCTAACAATCATAAAGATTTTGGCCTGAAAACCACGAGAAACGGTACGTATCAAATAATGTGTTCTGATTCCGTATCAAATAGACGACTTATTCTGATTCTGTATCATATAGATGACTCGTTTCCGGGAACGCGACGGGCTATCATAACAGGCGCATGAATACATTCTATGTGCGTTTCAGTGATCGACTCAGCTGATCGCTTACAAAACAAAACAAAATTCCTTACAGTTAGCGACAGAATTAATAATAGCCAATGACCACCCCCCACACAATAAATAGAAACTGCACAATTCAATATTACACACTCGTAAGTCAAGCGTATCATCATAGGAAGTGACACTGAGAGTGAATAATTTAACAACACAACGTTGAAAATTGCGGTGACAGCGTTACTCATTGTTAGAGGGCACATGAATATAGTTCCATAAAATATGGGTTTTTTTAAACCTTTTTCACGCCCAACATTATGTCTAAAGACTGTATTAATTATTGAAGATTTAATCTGTTTATGTGACAGAATTGTTAGATATATGAATTTTCATGATAATGTCCTGTGATTTGTATCAGATTCGAGGTGGTGTCCAGAATGGGATATCAACTAGCCGGCTTTGCCGACGAGTTGTGATCCCATTTTTGGACACCACCGAGAATCTGATACAAATTACTGGACATGCACGTTATCGTGATAATCTGTATGTAACGCACATTTTATGACAACTGACAACAATTGTCTCAGTGCCACTTCAACAACAGAAATCACCGAGGTTCGTTATAGCTCACCGCTTTTGTAATCTATCACCAGGCTACGTTCCAATAAGAGTAAAATCCTTGCACTCTGATTGGACCTGGCGTAGTTTCGTTAAATACACATCCATTCAACTTTAAAACCCTTGTATTTAACGAAATAACCGCTATGACATAAATGATTCTTTATGCAATGGGTGATGTACAAGCCGGGACTTTTTTCCCGGCACCGTTCATACTAGTTTCTTTCTCATCGAGTCATTAGTTTCGCTTCGAAAAGTTTCCAAATTTCGTTATACAATTATCGACTGTCCGTCGCATAGTGTGAAAATGAAAACGTCCAAAGCAAAATGAAGTCGGGTCACAAAAAATTAGTTAACCAAAATTGAGCTAATATTGTTAAAAAAACCAATCATTCCCAACCAGAACATAAACCCAGTTCCGTGGCCGTCTGGTTTTGTGGATCCGTTATATCTAAATTGGTCAACTTTATTTCGGTAAATCTCCGTACATCTTGACATGCTTCGAACTGCTTTTAAAAATGTTTCTCCCAGCTTTTTTGCAAATCTGCACAAATTTGTATTTATGTTTTTAATAACAGTAATGGCCACCAAATGTTTAGGCGTGAATGGGCACCAGCCGAAGAGAAACAGCGATACGAATTTCAACAAATACTGGTTCCGAAAAAGTTGTTTTGATTTTTTATCGATCCATTTGATCAGTACAGCGTCAGTCAAAGCAAACAGACTTTTCGGCTTTGGGTTTAAACATCGGAATTAAAATTTGTTTATTTAAATGAATTTTAAGGCATGCGCTGTGTAATAAACACAGAACGCGATGTGTGTGTGAATCGGTGGGTGTTTTACGTAACTCCTTGGAATGGCGTAATCATATTTCACTCGAGTCTACGGCTCTCGCGAAATATGACTACGCCATTCCAACTCGTTATGTAAAACACCCACCTATTCAAACACACATCGCGTTCGGACTATTTATGTTTACGGCTCCATTAGAAAATGTTACCGTCTGGCTTATTGCTTCATCAACGGAGTGACTGGAAAGCCCCTTCATTTTTCCGGATTTTCGCACGTGCAGCAGATGGTGTTCCGGATGAAGGGGTGTTTAAATTACAAACCAATTGACGATTTCAACTGAGATGGAATGAGTTTACCGAGTTTATAGCTTATTTATCCAGAGCCGTTGTGGGGTACACGAGGGGTTTATTTACTAAACCTGTGATCGTTAAAAGTTGCCTTGAACAAGGCAGCTTTCAAGGAACAGAAGTTTAGTAACTAAGCCTCTCGCGTTTCACGATGTAGGTTTTGGGCTATGGGTATTGTCTTGTTGGAACATATTCGTTATTGTCATGAGTGGACGGTAACATGGCCTGGGGTTCGCCGTTCGGAGCAAATGTTCAACTGAGACATGAGCCGCAAACCTCGGGACATATGTTACCGTCAACTCAGCACAATTACTTATAATGTCATTAAAGTTCCCGCTTTTGCAATATATCACCAGTCTATGTCTATAACCGACTTTTGGAATAAATCACAGGCTATGTCTATTACTACAGTATTACACTTTTTGCATACACTTTTGTAATAAATGACGACTTTTATCATGGTTCCCCCTTTTTGTAAAAATCGCACAGGTTTCGCCATAGCTCACCCTATCTTTAATAAAATCGCCTAGCTTTGCCATCAACCAGGGTCACGAGTTCTACAATAAAAATCGATAAGTTTGTCATAGCTCACCATTCTTGTAATAAACTTGCCTAGTTTTGTCATAAAACGAGATGACGAGTTCTGTAATAAAAATCGACAGGTTTTGTCACAGCTCACCATTTTTGTAATAAAATTGCCTAGCTTTGTCATAAACCGGGGACACGAGTTCTGTAATAAAAATCGTCAGGTTTTGTGATACCTCATCATTTTTGTAATGAAATCACCTAGCTTTTTCATAATCCGGTGTCACGAGGTCTGTAATAAAAACCGATAGGTTTTGTCATAGCTCTCCATTTTTTAATAAATTCGCCTAGCTTTGTCATAAACTGTTGTTACAAGTTCTGTAATAAAAATCGATAGGTTTTGTCATAGCTCATCATTTTTGTAATAAATTCGCCTAGCTTTGTCATAAACCGGGGTCACGAGTTCTGTAATAAAAATCGACAGGTTATGTCAAACCTTATCATTTTTGTAATAAAATTGCCTCGCTATGTCATATACCTGGGTCACGAGTTCTGTAATAAAAATCGACAGCTCCTGTCAAACTTCAGCATTTTTGTAATAAAATCGCCTTGCTATGTCATAAACAGGGGCACGAGTTCTGTAATAAAAATCGATATGTTTTGTCATAGCTCACCATTTTTGTAGTAAAATTGCCTTGCTATGTCAAAGACCAGGGTCATGAGTTCTGTAATAAAAATCGATAAGTTTTGTCAAACCTCCTCATTTTTGTAACAAAATTGCCTTGCTTTATCAAAAACCGAGGACACGAGTTCTGTAATAAAAATCGATATGTTTTGTCATAGCTCACCATTTGTGTACTAAAATCGACTAGTTTTGTCATAAAGTGGAGTCACAAGTGGTGCAATAAAAATCGAGAGGTTATGTCATACCTCACCATTTTTGTAATAAAATTGTCTTTGCTATGTCATAAACCGGGATCACGATTTCTGTACACAAAATCGGTATGTTTTGTCATAGCTCACCAGTTTTGTAAAAAAATCACCCACCTTTGTCATAAACTGGGGTTACGAGCTCTGTAATAAAAATACGAGCTCTGTAATAAAAATCGATAGGATTTTTCACAGCTCATCATTTTTGTAATAAAATCAACACGCTTTATCACAAACCGGGGTCACGAGTTCTGTAATCGAAATCGGCAGGTTCTGTCATACATGTACCTTATTTTTGAAATAAAATTACCTTGCTATATCATAAACCGGGGTCACGATTTCTATCATTTTTGTAATACAATCGCCTTGCTCTGCCATAAACCTGGGTACGAGTTCTGTAATAAAATTCGACAGGGTTTATCCGGAACACCATCTGCTGCACGTGTGAAAAATCCAGAAAAACGAAGCGGCTTGCTTGTCACTCCATTGATGAAGCAATTACGGAAAGGGCGACTTCATTTTAAATATTTCGAGTGGTGACGTCAGTCAGTAACATTTGCTACTGGAGCCGTAAACATAAAAGAAACTACGCCAGCTCTCACACAATCCGAGAGCGAGGCTTTTACTTTCATTGGAACATAATGCCTTACACAATCGTGTTGTTGCTCTGGGCAGTATGCAATTCCCGGACCCCGGTCATGGGATATTATTGTGTTGTGTCTCTGTGTGTTTCTTTATTTCGAATGCCACAATCATGTTCTTGAGGAACTTAGAATGGTGGTTTCTGATCCCCCGCCGGAATTCTAGTCCTCGACAAAACCGCCGGGTAATCAGGAGGCAAACAACTAAAGAATTAGACCATTGCATGTACTTTTCGAATGATACAATCATGTTTTAGAGGAACTTAGAATTTTGGTTTCTTGTCTCCGGTCGGGATTCGAATCCGCGGTAACACCGCCTGGTAATCAGGAAGCCAACACCTAAATCACTAGACCATTGTACACCGACTAAAGCGATGGCTGGAATCTAGGTTTTTAGATGAAGTGCTCTTGATTACTTGGTTCATCTTTCTTTCGGCAGCAGCAAAAGTGTGGAATGCGCTGGCTACAGTACGACGAAAGTGCTGTGGTTGGCCCAGACGAAGACTGGCACAGGTATGTGTTTTTTGCGAATGACACAATTATGTTTTAAAGGAACTTAGAATGTTGGTTTCTGTACCCCGCCGGGTATCGAACCCTAGGCAATACCGTCATGTAATCAGGAGGCAACACCTAAACCACTAGACCATTGCACACCGTCTAAAACAATGGTTGGAATCTGGCTTTTTAGATGAAGTTCTCCTGATTACTTGGTTCACCTTCCTGTCGCAGCAGCACGAAAGTGTGGAACGCGCTGGCTACAGTACGACGACAGTGCTGTGGGTGGCCCCAGACGATGACTGGCACGGGCTTGTATGTGTTTTCCGTATAACACAATCATGTTTTAGAGAAATTATAATGTTGGTTTCTGACCCCCCGCCGGGATTCGAACACTCAGCAACACCGCCTGGCAATCCGAAGTCTAACACCTAAGCCACTAGACCATTGTACACCGTCACAAAACGATAGCTGGAATCTAGCTTTTCAGATGAAGTCCTCGTGATTACTTGGTTCATTTTCCTTTCGGCACCGGCAGCAGCATAAAAGTGTGGAACGCGGTGGCTACGGTACGATGAAAGTGCTGTGGATGGCCTCAGCCTAAGACTGCCACGGGCACGTGTGTGTGTTTGAAATGACACAATCATGTTTTAAAGGAATTTGGAATGTTGGTTTCCGATCCCCCGTCGGGATTCAAACCCTCGGCAACACCGCCAGGCAATCAGGGGGTCTTGCTAAACTTTTGAGCTTTGTTTGCAGATGATTTTAAAATCGGATATTTATTGTTGCAAACAAAGCTCAACGAAAGAAGCGATTTTTCCAACCAGTTGCACGAATTGGGAAACATGACCACATCATTCTACTTCGTGAAATATATACGTAGTATTTGACAAATACACAACACTTCATGTGTAGTTTACACAATATTAACCCTTTACCTAACGTAACGGTCAAAACCGGCCAGCGCTATTCTCAAAATTCGCCAATTAATATTTTTTTCATTTTTTGTCTCAAAAACATAGGTTATGACCCCTCGTTGGAACGAGCTCGTCGAGCTCGTTCCAACGAGGGGTCATAACCTATGTTTTTGAGACAAAAATTGAAAAAAAACTAGTTATTCAAGAATTTTTATTGCAAGTGTCGTCTGCTTTTCATGTTAGGTAAAGGGTTAAAGATACCGTATAGATCATTGAAATGTAAAACATTCAAAATATAAGGAAATTTTCTTTTTTATGAATGAATTTTTATTCAGTAGTATACAACAAAAACATTTATTAATCGGCACTAGAATTGTTTAGATCAATTACGTCATCATTGACTGAAAAATCTATTTTGGGTTACAGAGCGAAAGGAAACATCTCAGCAGCGCGTTATCGAAGAGTCGATGGTTAAACCCTTTGTCATCTGCCCCCCCCCCCCCCCCCTTCATCACATCCAGCCGCTTAAAAGTAAAAGCTCACTCAACGAGAATATAGGGAGGTGTTAACAAAAAATTGCGCAGCTGAGAATACGACACATCATTCGTTCGACGCTCTGAATGGTTTTGTTGCAAAATCTGAACCTATGTATTTCAAGCCCAGTTGATTATCACGAGAATAAAAGAGACTCGTAATAATATGGGGGGGGGGGGGGGGGGCCTGTTAGGGCCAAGTTTCGAGCGTCGCGTCTCTTATATTTTG
This sequence comes from Pictodentalium vernedei, assembly GCA_031216915.1. Classification (NCBI taxonomy): domain Eukaryota; kingdom Metazoa; phylum Mollusca; class Scaphopoda; order Dentaliida; family Dentaliidae; genus Pictodentalium; species Pictodentalium vernedei. The sequence continues at coordinate 778,817,333 of CM062295.1, forward strand.
GCGAAAACGCGACAAAGCTACTGTGCGACAGTACTGTCGCTTTGTCGCGTTGTCGCGTTTTAGGCAGTTTTAGGGACTGTTTTAAATGAGAATGCACCGACAAAACAAAGTAAACGCGGATTGCGACAGTACCGTCGTGCAGTTTGTCGTATTGTAGCTCTGTCGCGTTTAAGCCTATAAGTGTTTCCAAAGAAAAAGAAAAATGCGACAAAGTGTAAACAACACGACGCTTCTGTCGTGTGCAATGTCGTGAGAAATATCGTACTGTAGCGTTGTCGACTTGCCTTTTGGAAGCAACTTTAGGCATAAACCCGACAGAGCTATAATACGACAATACTGTCGTGTAGTTTGTCATAATTTAGAGTTGTCGCGTTTTGGAAGCAATTTGAGGCGAAAACGCGACAACGCGATAATACGTTAAACCACACGACAGTTCTGTCGTGTTATAGCTTTGTCGCCTTTTCTCAGTGCATTCTCATTTAAATACTTCCTAAAAACGCGACAACGCGACAGAGCGACAGTCTGTCGCTCTGTCGTGTTGTCGCGTTTTTGGCAAGTTTTTTAAACGAGAATGTACCGAGAAAAACGCCGACAAAGCTATAACACGACAGTTTGTCGAGTAGTTTGTCGCAATTTAGCTCTGTCGCTTTTTTATTGAAACGCTTCAATGGTCACCACCGTTCCTCCTAAACACCGGAATTACCCGGAATTACCCGGAATTACCTCCTAAATACCTCTACAGTATGTATTTTTTGTTACAAACTTGCTTTCACTAAGATACTTATATGTGGAACTGCTTAAATCGAACCTTAAAACGTGCCAAGTGATGTACCCGGTCGCCATTCTCAATTTCTCATAACATCCACATGAACCAACCATACGCGTCACCCAGTCGGCTCATTGTCTTCTGTTCAATGTTCGTTTTTTGACCGTTGTAACAACATCGTTGTTGATTTTCTTTACATTTTTATTCTAGATTGCTGTAAAAATAAGAGACGGGCAGGCCTGAAACCCCGGGGAGGGGAGGGGGTGAGGGAGCGACCCCCCCCCAGAAAACTCCCCCGAAAAGTTTTAGACAATATTTGTCAATTTGCATCCCTTTGATCCATTTTATTAACAAGTGCATTAACTCAGAGCAGTCAAATCCCACCTGTGCTATACAAATTAGTAAATGATATTCAATTGCCCCTGATATATTAGTTTCGTGTATTGTAATTGGTAAATAGATGGGGGTGGGGTGGTGGGGGAGTTATGTCCGCCTCAAAAATTAAAAGGAGGGGATTATGTCTGAGTTGGATTGTTGGCCCCCTGTACATGGCTCACGCCCCCCCCCCCCCGACCCCCCCCCCCCCAAAGGCCGATCCTGGATGCAGGCCTCAAGACGGGACCGATGTTTCCTCTCCGAAAATTCAATTTGTAGGGAAAAGTCTTTGTACACTGTATGGAAGTTTATTAAATACAGTTGTATGCAGGGAAAGATCCAGCTATATTGTGGGGACACCTTTTTTTAATCGACGTCGGACGATAAAATGATTAGATCATAATTGACATTAAATACATTTGAACAGCTTTCTGTCACTGTCATATGTATTGAATTACACCGAATTTCAGAAACAGTTGTTGAATACCCAAGATAATCAGAGTTTAATGATATTTTCCCTCAGGAATTTGGGGACATCCAGGCTCCAGAATTTGTGCACCCACACCTGTAACAGTCAAGTTCAGCTAATCTTTTACCCCTATGCCGGCCATTTTAGAGGACTTCCACCACAAGCATTGGTAACAAGGTCTTATTTTACCAGTAAAACAGAACATGGTTTATTTCAGGGTTCTCGCTGGGAAGTTGTGAGTTGCCTGTATAAAAGCTTTGAAAGAATCAACATAAACGCGTCGCACTTTGTTTTAAAGTAATCTATTTGTGTCCTGTTCCAGACATCATTTTCAACCTTAATTCAATGGATCATTTTGGGGATCTTTGATGTTTAAACTGAGATCAAAGCCAATGGAGCAGAGGTGGGGTTTCCTTGAGAAACTATTGGAAGAATGGGATGAAAACACGATAGATAGATGGACGAGGGATGAGAGAAAAAGTCGACATTTTAGTATGGGAGATGCAGAAACCCAGAATGAGGGATATGATAAAACAGTATGTGTCTGAATGCTGAGAGCACAATGAGGGGAGGGGTGGGGTACCTGGCGGAGGACGTGAATGATGTAGGCCTCCTCACCAGACTAGAGGGCCGAGGCATAAATCAGCGGCTGCCCAAAGTATTAGGTATATTATTACTACGCAAGCCTCTCTGACGAAACGTTGGTGCCCAACGAAAAGTCCAAATACCATTCTGAACACACCTTTGTGTACACACGCAGTGCGCGCAGTGTTTTTACACGTGGACGAAGGTACCAGATCTTTGTTTGGTCGGATTTTGTTTGTTTGTTTGTTTGGAGTTTAATAAAACTTTCAATTGTCAAGGTCAGAGACAGTTTCACGGATGGGGGAAGCCGAAATACCAGGAGAGAACCATCGCGCAACGGCGAGCAGCTACCTTCTTTCCAGCTTACTAATTTGAAACGAGCAGTAAGTTGTGTTTGAAAACATCGACGTGCAAATTATACGCTTTAGCAAATATTGCCAACGCGCCCCTATGTGTACAATTGGGATTAAGTATTTGGCCGGAGGATATAATGCAGGTGGTGCGGTTTGATCAGATAAATTTTGAAACTGATGAGCTATTCTTTAAGTGAAGGTGGAAAAATGTGCACTTTTCTCTGCTTGCTCAGCTGTGAACGATTAGACGTTTTTACCACCCAACGTTGGCTCGAATTAATATCAGAATACTGCCTTTCTTCGTGGTCTACAGAATTTGCGACTGCTTATATTTTGAGTGATATTAATTAAAAAAGAAATTCTTGAAGAAGAAGCGGATTATCCATGTGATTCCCGCCCCGTCATGAAAATAAAAATGCTATAATAAAAATGCTATACTTTGAATGTATGAGTTTAGTGTAAATATGTCAATAAAAAGCGTGTGACGAGACAATGATGCCAAGTTGGTCAGTACTGCAAGATAAAAGAAAATCTTTAACTCCTGCCGTGAACTATTACCTCAGTGATAGTTCATCCATATGGTATTCGTCCAGGTGATTTTTTGGAAACAATAAAATAAATAGACATTAGGTGTTCATAAAAAGATACAACATTCGTATTTTGTTATTATTGACTTGATTGACTTATTATTGACTTGATAACTATTTTGCTAACCGAAATGTATTCGAAAGTATATGTGATACCAAAACCCAAGTCCGTCAAATACCCATGTGGTGTTTGTAGTCGCGGCTGTGGCACAAATTCAATAGAATGTTCGGGCTGCGAAAAGTGGATCCATCGCCGATGCATCCCAACAGTAGATGCCGATATACTGGAAGAGTGGTTCACTGAAAGCGCTGTGAATGTTTTCTGTAAGGCTTGGGCTTTCAACGATGACAAATATAACACAGAGCAAGTTTAAAAAGGTATGTACTTCAAGTTTGCTCTTCTTTATATCGCGATCACTATATACATAAATCTGATCTCGTATATATTTCACCCCCTACCCTAATCTAATCTAATCTTATGGTTTTAGCACGCGAAGGCGCGCTGGGACGGTGTAGGGCAAGCCCCTTTCGACCCTCGTTAGCAATATAATATTATTCCCTTTACCTTTTGTCCTGCACCATGTCTGATCGTGTTGAAGGAGGGAAAGGAGAAGGATAGCGGCGTTTGTGTTTCTTGCTTCTCTTCTTGGAGGGGAGGGGGGGGGGGGGGGGGCTGTGACTGTGATATTGTGGTTATATCAGTTGAAGTGGTTGGAGGTGGAGGGTTGTGTTTTTGGACTTCCGGATTTTTCATTCTCTCACGAAGCTGTTGTACGTCTCTGGATGCGTTTTTGAGTGCGTTTGTTGCCCCTTTGTGAATGTCTTCAAATGATTCCTTGGTCTCTGTTGGTGGCGTGGATTCAGCGTCCTGATCCTGGCTTTCTGGAATTGAAGGGAGAGGCGAGTGGGGATCTGGAAGTGGCGAGAAGACGGCTTCCATTTCCATCTCAGTCTCCACAGAGGTGTCTACATCTGGTGTCTCCAGCTGTGGGTCTGGAGGCAAGATGGGTGTCTGTGGGAGTGGGAGCAGAAATGGTGACTGCCTCTGACTCCCCCTTTTCCTCACTCTTTTCTCTCTTCTTTTCCATGAAAGCCTCCAAGCGTCGGGAATCCCTCCGCTTGGTGGACGGGCTCTTCTTCCTTCTCTTCCTCTCTTCAGGGCCCCCTGACCTGCTCGAGTGAGGACCAGTGTGAGAGGGAATCCTCTCACCAAAGGTACTACCTCTCCCCCAGGAGGAGGGTGGTGTAGTGATGTCCTCCGGATCTTCAACTCTAAATTCCAGTATCAGCTGGACGCTCTTGCCTATTTCCTGGATAGTCCAGGAGATAGGGCAAGAGACGCCTAGAGCTGAAATGGCGTTTCTTAGTCTGGTTGGTATCTTCAAATTACCCATGACGACTAGTCAATCAAGGTCTTCACACTCTGAAGTCAGAGGTGCGAATCGTTATGAATACCTCCCTACCCGCTGAGAAAGAATCTGCACCTGGGGATGCGACATGCATCCCATAAGTGGATAGATGTCGGTGTTTCGTTTCTCATACATAACCTGCTCGTCGTGGACTGGTGGCTGTTCGGCTGTTCTTTCTATTTTTTGTGTTTCCTCCGCTCCTTCTTTGGGGGTGGAGGTGGCGATTCCTTGATAATTGGCGATGGAGGTCGCGGAGGTTCCTGGATCACTCTTTCTTGTACTAGAGCGTATACAATCGCGACGTTGACTTTTAGTTTTGCTAGCTCTTATTGATGATGGCTCTTCTTCTTCGGCGCCCATGATCTGGTTTTCCAGTTCGTGGGCAAGCTTGCTTATTTCTTCCTTGTCTTCTATTTCAGCGTGGTGGTCCAAGCTTGAGATGGAACTGGAGGTGGAGGCATTTGCTGACTGGATGGTGTCTGGAGCTGCATTTTCCGTCTGGATGAGGGAGTGAGTTTCCATTTCCTCTTCCTTCTGTTTACGGCTTGCTTCGGACTTTCTTCTCTAGGCCTCTAGGCGCTTAGCGTCCCGGCGCTTAGTGGAGGGACTTTTCTTCTTTCTTTTGGATTTGTCATTTTCAGGTTCCTCTGGGTGTGGACCAGAGCCCGATTGGGCTAAGGTACTACCACTCCCCAGAGGGACCGATGGTCTGGCTGCTGGCTTCTTTTGTCTCCTTGTTGGAGCCATTCCAGGTGGTATTGGAAAGTCCAATATCGCCTGGCAGGAATCACCAGAAACATGGATAATCAAGTTTCTGGTGTTACCCACATTCAAACATGTTAGCATGTCAGATAGCTTCTGTGGTAGTTTCATTTTGCTGTGATTAGTGGTGCTAACGGAGACATACGAATACAATCACTTATTCAACACTTGTTACAATAAGCAAAATGGAATTAGATGTATCCACAGCAAACTTCCTGGATAGTCTTAATGGAACACAGGAAGGTTCATCCTTGACAGGACCGGGAACGCCTGTCAGGCCTGATCAGTCTCAGCCCCAGATGTTGCAGACTACAGACTCTGGCCCTTTTCCGGGTCTTGTCAAGGGTACTCTCATTATTGCGCCAGATGTAGTGTCCCAGAATATCCAACACCTACTGAGGAGAATAGACTCCCTACAGGACACCATCAAACTTAAGGATCATCAGCTGGAGAACTTAAATAGACGGCTGAGCCAACAATCTGCACGGATGGAAGACATTGCAGCATAGCAGAGGAAGGATTTGGAATACGTTAAAAGCTTGCTAGTGGAAAATTTCACCACCAAGGAACAAAAGGACAAAGGTGATCGATCTCAGAAAAAAGCAGCCAAGAAACAAGGTAGGGCCTCTCTGCCTTATATCAATAAATCTATTCCTAAACCTACCCCAAATAACAACATTGATTCACCCATTCGCTCCCCTCAGGAAGTAACAGTCGTGGCGGAGGTGCACGCAGCACCAGCACCAGACACTGCAGCTGGCTCCGCAGGGAAGGATGTCACAGAAGCTCGGCATTCCATGGTGACCTCTGAAGGACTTACACCTTCTGAGGTATCCAGCAGCCGGGATATCAGGGAAAAGTTATCTGACAATTGCAAGCTCCCCGCGGATCCTTCGGATCCACTTGACCTAAAATCTCTCTGCTCTGAAAAAAGCCTGTTGATAAAATGCTCGCCGCCCAGATAGATACTATGTCCAACTGCAGTACTCCCGTCAAAAGGGCAAAGGTAAAAGGAAAAACTCCTTAGAACTTGAGATCGACTCAAAGGAGGTAATGGATGCCCAGGGATTTTCCCGCAGTATTGATAGTCAAGTCAAGAAAGTGAGAGACTGTCCCTCCTCACCCATTACTTCATCTGAGCTTTACCCTCACAATCAAAATACCGCTAGCGACGCCCCACAACCTCAACCACAACCTAAACCAACCACCCTCAGGGAGAAAGCTTGGAACACTGTCGTTTCAAGCAACATCAACCAGCTAAAGAATATAAACAACAAAAAAGGAAAAGGCAGACCCGCCTCCCCTCCAATAGACCTACACCCAATGAACGCAATAATAACAACCCAACCAAATTTATTGCCGTCTTAACCCGTGTACACCCCGACACACCTAAAGGTCGTATAAACCAAAGCCTAAACAATAGTACATGGGAAAGATTTCACTCCAAGGCCACTGGTAAAGTGACTTGGAAACTTCAAGTCACTTGCTCCGATCGGGAGACAAAATTAGAATTGATTGCTGATGGGGTTAATATAAATGGCAGGTGGCACGCAACGGGGGGAATACAGAACTTCTCCGCATCCAATACAGTGCCACAAATGCCAAAAATTCGGGCATATCGCGAGCAAATGCAGAGACAATCTAACCTGCGTGAACTGCGGAGGTAACCACCTAATCAGGTCTTGCGGATTGAATTCTCTCTCTTGACACAACTGCAAAGGGGAACATCGAAGCAGCTATCGCGGATGACCCACTACAAAAAAGTCAAGACGAATATCGAACTGAAAAATCTAAACCTAATTAAGCCTGAGACGCCTCTCCCCCCCCCCCCCCCCCGCCCCCACACTGTTTGCTCCCTAATTGCAGGATCTCTCTACACTGTACTAAATAAACATATCAAAACCAATCTGTTATTTATTTATTTATTGGTGTTTAGGGTCACATACTTATGCACAATGGCTAATCGTGACCGTGACAGTTTTACGGGTGGAGGAAGCCGGAGTACCCGGAGAGAACCACCGAGCAACGACGAGCAGCTGTCAGCTCTCCAACATCGTAACTCTGAACTCTGCACCGCAGCACAAGCAGGGTTAGATTGGTTGAAGACATGCGCACCATCGACGTGCAGTACGCCTCAGTACACAGCGTCATCGTGCCCCCATGTAGGCAATCAGGGTGAAGTGTCTTGCCCAAGGACACAACGCGGTTGCCGCAGGTGGGATTCGAACCGAGGACCTCTCGGCTTGCAGCCTGCACCTCTACCAACTGAGCCACCGCGCCCCCAACCAATCTGTTTGACATCTGTCAAGATGTTAGCCGATCGGCGTCCCGGCTATTCAAAACGCAGATTTCGGAATCTCTATTGAAAGCCGCTATTAACAACTAAAATCCATTGTTAATCACCAAACAAACACCGCGTTTAAGTTTCAACCCCCACCACACTCTAAAATCAGTTGGGTTAAAAATCAACCCAAATCAACTGGGTTGAGTGAATATGAACCCAAATTGGGTTCATATTCACTCAACCCAGTTGATTTGGGTTGATTTTTAACCCAACGGATTTTAGAGTGCATGTATAAAATACAAATAGCCGTGTGGAACGCTAGAAGCGTTAATAATAAAAAACTCCAAATGAGCCGATATTTCGAAAACACAGACATAATCTGTATTTGCGAAAGTTGGCCAACGGAGAAGCTCTACTCGAAATCACCAAAAAACATAACCTACACGTGGTTATGAACGATAACTCCTCCACCTACATCAGTAGCAACCCATCATTGCCATCTGATATCCTTGATCTAATAATTAGTAGCGACACTCTCATAAATCACATGGACGACCACTGGGTCGGCGAAGAACACCTAGGCAGCGACCACCTACCGACCCTACGCAGGAGTTTCAGAAAAATAATCTGGAACCTCTACCGTGACATCATCGATGTCAAACTCTCCAACAACACGCCATCAAATGCCAATGAACTCGAAGCCCAATGCGAGGGCATAGAAAAAACCAGCAACTCAACTCTAAACGAAATATGCCCAAAAGAAGTGCGCCCTTGGAGAAGTACTATCTCGGGTGACACACTATCACTAATCAAAACCAAACGAAAAGCCCTTCGCACTCTTAAGGCAGAACATGACCCCCTCATAAAAGCTGACCTCAAAAAACATATAACCGTCTTCGTGGCGAGGTCAAGAAAGCCATCCAAAGTGAAAAACGAGCCAACTGGGAAAAGGCAACAACCAACCTAAACGAGGTCAGGGACGCCAAACAATTCTGGAACTCTTTCAAAAGGCAAAAAAGCAGCGGCCGAATCCCTTAAAAGGGAAGATGGCTCCTTCACGCGTACCGATAAAGGCACAGCCAACACCTTCGCCAAACTCCTTAGAAAACCTCATCGACCGTATCAAGGCCCCGACAACGATGTCGCCACCATAAACGCTACTGATGACTTGGTCATTGAACACCCGGAAGTCTACCGTGACCCTAAATTTAATACCGACCATGAAGAAGGGGATGACGACGACCTCGTCACCCCATCACCAATGATGAAATTATTAATGTCATAAAAAATGCAAAAATTCGTCCTCACCTGGCGAGGATGAAGTTAGTTACAAAATTCTGAAACAGAGCCCAAACTCCCTAATTGACAAACTCAATAACCTATTCAATGCATGCCCCACCCATGGCTACTTCCCAAAATGTTGGAAAATAGCCATTGGCGTCATGATACCGAAACCAGACAAAGACCTCTCTGATCCGGCCAGCTACCGCCCAATCAGCCTCCTCAGCTGCATTGGCAAGGTATACGAAAGAATCCTTACCAATCGACTGAGGGGGCACCTCGAAGAAACCGGGTTTTTCAACAGATGGCAAAGAGCCTATAGAAACCGTAAAGAAGGCATCGAGCATGTCTACCGCCTAGTCAATCAAATGAAAAACGCGATCAACAACCAGCAAATAGGCGCGGCAGTCCTATTAGACGTCGAGAAAGCGTTTGATTCGGTATGGCACAACGGAATTCAATACTGATAGTATCCTTGACAGGGCCCTGAAAAGGGCCGTAGCCTGTAGTCTGCAACACCTGGAGCTGAGATTGACCAGGCCTGACAGGCGTTCCCTGTCCTGTCAAGAATGCATCTTCCTGTGTTCCATTAAGACTATCCAGGAAGTTTGCTGTGGATGCATCTAATTCCATTTTGCTTATTGTAACAAGTGTTGTATAAGTGATTATATTCGAATGTTTCCGTTAGCACCACTAATCACAGCAAAATGAAACTAACACAGAAGCTATCTAACATGTTTGAATGTGGGTAACACCAGAAACTTGACTATCCATGTTTCTGGTGATTCCTGCCAGGTGATATTGGACTTTCCAATACCACCTGGAGTGGCCCCAACAAGGAGATAAAAGAAGCCAGCAACCAGACCATCGGCCCCTCTGGGGAGTGATAGCACCTTAGCCCAATCGGGCTCTGGTCCACACCCAGAGGACCCTGAAAAGGACAAATCCAAAAGAAAGAAGAAAAGTCCATCCACTAAGAGCCGGGACGCCAAGCGCCCAAAGGCCTGGAGAAGAAAGTCCGAAGCAAGCCGTAAACAGAAGGAAGAGGAAATGGACCCCCCCCCCCCCCCCCCCCCCCACCCAGACGGAAAATGCAGCTCCAGTCACCACCCAGTCAGCAAATGCCTCCAACTCCAGTTCCATTTCAAGCTTCGACTCCCACGCTGAGATAGAAGACAAGGAAGAAATAAGCAAGTTTGCCCACGAACTGGAAAACCAGATCATGGGCACTGAAGAAGAAGAGCCATCATCAATAAGAGCTAGCAAAACTAAAAACCAACGTCGCGATTGCATACCCTCTAGTACAAGAAAAGGTGAGACCGGAACCTCCGCAACCTCCATCACCAATTATCAAGGAATCGCCACCTCCACCTCCAAAGAAGAAGCGGAGGAAACACAAAAAATAGAAAGAACAGCCGAGCAGCCACCAGTCCACGACAGCAGTTTATGTACGAGAAACGAAACACCGACATCTATCCACTTATGGGATGCATGTCGCATCCCCAAGTGCAGATTCTTTCTCAGCGGGTAGGGAGGCATTCATAATGATTCACACCTCTGACTTCAGAGTGTGAAGACCTTGATTGACTAGCCATCATGGATAATTTGGAGATACCAATCAGACTAAGAAAAGCCATTTCAGCTCTAGGCGTCTCTTGCCCTATCTCCTGGACTATCCAGGAAATAGGCAAGAGCGTCCAGCTGATACTGGAATTTAGAGTAGAAGATCCGGAGGTCATCACTACACCACCCGGGGAGAGGTAGTAACTTTGGTGAGAGGATTCCCTCTCACATTGGTCCTCACCCGAGCAGGTCAGGAGGCCATGAAGAGAGGAAGAGATGGAAGAAAAGCCCGTCCACCAAGCGGGGGAATTCCCGACGCTTTGAGTCTTTCTTGGAAAAGAAGAGAGAAAAGAGCCAGGAAAAGGAGGAGTCAGAGGCCGTCACCATTTCCGCTCTCACTTCCACAGAGGCGCCCATCTTGCCTCTAGCCCCACAGCTGGAGGCACCAGATGTGGACACCTCTGTGGAGACTGAGATGGAAATGGAAGGCGTCTTCTCGCCACTTCCAGATCCCCACTCGCCTCTCCCTTCGCGATATAAAGAAGAGCAAACTTGAAGTACATACCTTTTTAAACTTGCTTCTGCGTTACATTTGTCATCGTTGAAAGCACAAGCCTTACAGAAAAAAATTCACTGCGCTTCAATCGGTGATTAGCAGGTTGTGGTCAAGCTACCGTCAAACAGGCAATGTTGATGACGGACGTCAGTCAGGTCGTCCAAGGACGACAACTGCTAACCAGGATCGTTTTATCCGAACCACAGCATTACGCAACCGCCATCAAAGTGCCTCGGAAATAGGACAGCAGCTGCACCAAGCGACAGATGTGCGAGTCAGTGGTCAGACTATCCGAAATCGCCCACACAGCTGGAATTTGTATTCTCGACGACCTTGAATAATTCCACGTTTGACTGAACGTCACATCACAGCAAGGCGTAATTGGTGTGGAGCACGACAGTGCTGGGACAATCGCCGGTGGAGCAACATCATGTTTTCCTATTAATCGAGGTTCACTCTCCACTTCCACGACATGCGAAACAGAGTTTGGCGGCGGCGGAACGAACGATACCATGACGTAACCGTTAGGCAGCACGATCGTTTTGGTGTGGTGAGGCATACCATGACAAGCAGAACAGCATTACATGCAATCCAAGGGTGTGTCACAGGGCAGTACTATAGTGTCAACATTTTAGCTGCTCATGTGGTCCCATTTGCGCGACGTCACGGCACTCGATTCATTGTTCAAGATGACAATCCAAGAGCACACAGGGCCCGTGTCGCTACGGAGAACCTCCAGGAGCAGAGCATGACTGCACTGCCTTGGCCAGCACTAAGTTCAGACCTTTCACCAATCGAGCACGTCTGGGATATGTTTGGCAGGCGTGTACGACAACGCCAACGCCACCCCCCCCCCCCCCCACACACACACACACACGCACCCGCGTACCAATGTCCAGGATCTCGCCGCTGGACTGCAGGAAGAATGGAATAACATCAAGCTGATATTGGACGTTTCGTGAGGCGTGAGCAAGGTTGGATCCGCGCTTATCTCGCAAGCCGAGGAGGATTTACAAGGTATGGAGGTCTTGGACTGAATGTGGTAAATTCTCTGACTGACCGCCCATGTCTTCTACAACTCAGTGCGTGGAATGTGTGTTTGTCAGACACCCAACTATCGCTGAAATCATTCACCAGATGTCACAGTGCAATGCCTCATCTGTCTTTTTGATGAAAATATAAATATATTTCTTCATACATCTCACTTTTATCAAATATCCCCTACTTTTTTTGAATAGTATACAGTACGTGGAGAGTATATTATCACTAAATCACCCGCAGAGTGGAGATTCCACCCGAGCAATAATTGCATTTTTGTTGTAAAGCATAACCAGCACCAGCAAAGTTTCAGCCAATGGACCTCCGGGTTAAACATTGCTTGTGTTTTTGTCGATATGTACAAAATTTGAAAGTTATAGCTTGAGTGAGTCACTCCGCGGGTGATTTACTTACAATCCACTCTCCACGTACTGTACATACTAAATGTACTGAATATTATAAATATCAGTAACAAAAAGTTCAACTATTTGGTGCGACAACAAATTAAACATTAATCCTTTGAACCCCAGATGCCATTTTTCCGGCCGGGTCACAAGCTACATCATAATGTCATCAGGTGGGATGGCTACAAGGTAAATGAGCGGTGTAGACCAATCAATATTTTCAACGTTGAAAATATTAATTGGTCTACCCCCAAATAATGAATATAGACTCTTCCAACTGCTGTCATTGAACTGACATGGAAGATACCACCAGGGTTCAAAGATTTAAACTAATCCAGTGATGAACTATCAGCTCTCTGTTCTGATACATCAACTCATCAACAAAGTCCGGAGATGAAACGTCAGCTCTCTGTTTTGATACGGACTATAACCTTCTCTCAAGTGTTCATAAAAACTAGTGGGCTGGGTGAACAGGAATAACCCAATATTTTCTATAATGAAATATGATATTTATCCAAGTATACCCGTTTATTTATTATTTATTTATTTATTTATTTATTTGTGTTTAGGGCCACATATTTCTGCACAATGGCTAATCATGACCGTGGCAGTCTACGGGTGGAGGAAGCCGGAGTACCCGCAGAGAACCACCGAGCAACGACGAGCACCTCTCAGCTCCCCAACATACTAACCCCACACAAGCAGGGTTAGCATTGGTTGAAGGCAAGTGCACAATCAACGTGTAGTACGTCTTAGTACACAACGCCACCGTGCCTCCACATGGGCATTGGGGTGAAGTGTCTTGCCCAAGGACACAACGCGGTTGCCGCAGGTGGGATTCGAACGAAGGACCTCTCGGCTTGCAGCCTGCACCTCTACCTACTAAGCCACCGCGTCCCCAGTATACCCGTTTGACGGAGCTTGATGAGCCCTGCCAACCAGGGTATATTTAAGAGAAAAGGAGTTATTGGAGAAAATGTTTTTGCACTACCAGTGTCACAGGGGTGAAGATAAGGTTGTTAATACAATAGCAGTTTATAGATGAATATACTCATGGCGGGGGCGGGTGGTGAATGGTTGGGTGGAACAATGGTGGGTGGAAAATGTTTTTGCACTACCTGTGTCACATGGGTGAAGATAAGGTTGTTAATACAATAGCAGTTTATAGATGAATATACTCATGGCGGGGGCGGGTGGTGAATGGGTTGTGTGGAACAATGGTGGGTGGAAAATGTTTTTGCACTACCTGTGTCACATGGGTGAAGATTAGGTTGTTAATACAATAGCAGTTTATAGATGAATATACTCATGGCGGGGGCGGGTGGTGAATCGTTGGGTGGAACAATGATGGGTGGAAAATGTTTTTGCACTACCTGTGTCACATGGGTGAAGATAAGGTTGTTAATACAATAGCAGTTTATAGATGAATATACTCATGGCGGGGGCGGGTGGTGAATGGTTGGGTGGAACAATGGTGGGTGGAAAATGTTTTTGCACTACCTGTGTCACATGGGTGAAGATAAGGTTGTTAATACAATAGCAGTTTATAGATGAATATACTCATGGCGGGGGCAGGTGGTGAATGGGTTGGGTGGAACAATGGTGGGTGGAAAATGTTTTTGCACTACCTGTGTCACATGGGTGAAGATAAGGTTGTTAATACAATAGCAGTTTATAGATGAATATACTCATGACGGGGGCGGGTGGTGAATGGGTTGGGTGGAACAATGGTGGGTGGAAAATGTTTTTGCACTACCTGTGTCACATGGGTGAAGATAAGGTTGTTAATACAATAGCAGTTTATAGATGAATATACTCATGGCGGGGGCGGGTGGTGAATGGGTTGTGTGGAACAATGGTGGGTGGAAAATGTTTTTGCACTACCTGTGTCACATGGGTGAAGATTAGGTTGTTAATACAATAGCAGTTTATAGATGAATATACTCATGGCGGGGGCGGGTGGTGAATGGTTGGGTGGAACAATGATGGGTGGAAAATGTTTTTGCACTACCTGTGTCACATGGGTGAAGATAAGGTTGTTAATACAATAGCAGTTTATAGATGAATATACTCATGGCGGGGGCGGGTGGTGAATGGTTGGGTGGAACAATGGTGGGTGGAAAATGTTTTTGCACTACCTGTGTCACATGGGTGAAGATAAGGTTGTTAATACAATAGCAGTTTATAGATGAATATACTCATGGCGGGGGCGGGTGGTGAATGGTTGGGTGGAACAATGGTGGGTGGAAAATGTTTTTGCACTACCTGTGTCACATGGGTGAAGATAAGGTTGTTAATACAATAGCAGTTTATAGATGAATATACTCATGGCGGGGGCGGGTGGTGAATGGTTGGGTGGAACAATGGTGGGTGGAAAATGTTTTTGCACTACCTGTGTCACATGGGTGAAGATAAGGTTGTTAATACAATAGCAGTTTATAGATGAATATACTCATGGCGGGGGCGGGTGGTGAATGGTTGGGTGGAACAATGGTGGGTGGGCCTAATTTTAGATACACTCAGGAAGTTTTCAGATAATTGACAGGAAGCATCTCAATAACAGAACATTCCTTTAATTCCCTTGAGGCAGGCATAGTTTACCGATAGACTCAAATAACATACAGCAGCCCATTTTAAAATATTTGCATTCAAATTATTATTCGACAATTGTATTGCATTTGAATAGCCTTTCCATTCATCAACAGACATTATTCTGATACTTTGTCAGTTGTCTTTTCCCAGAGTGTATGTTCACAATTCATACTTTTAAAAATTACAGCTCCATTTTATTCTACAAGTACAGTTAAAACTAGAAGTCCTGTCCCGAATTGTGCGCTTATCTAGGCTTAATTGCGCGTAGGAATTGCGCGCAATTGCCATATCGAATGACAGCCAAAGCACGGCATGTTCTCCTGATTACTCATAGCAAATACAGGCAATGTTTCTGCCAATGGACCTCCGGGTTACCCGGAGGTCCATTGGCTGAAACACTGCTTGTGCACAGGCCATATGTACAGAATTTGATAGCCTTACTATGGTCATAACGCGTAGATTAACGCGCAGATTGACGTGCTATTTGTGCGCATTTCATGACAGGACTTCTAGTTTTAACTGTACCTCCTAGAGCAGATTGGCCGTTTTACTTCAACATGGAAGGTTTTTGTGTTGTTTTTTTTTTATTTTCAAACTATTATCAGTATAGTATTATTGTCATTTCCATACAATATGGTTTTGTGGAAACAGATTGTATCGTTATCGTATATAATTCTCTGTTCTTATTCAGGTATCTCCCGGACTCCCGTGTGACTTCTTTCATTCGTATTTAATTCTCTGTTCTTATTCGTGTATCTCTCGGAGTCCCGTGTGACTTCTTTCATTCGTATATAATTCTCTGTTCTTATTCATGTATCTCCCGGAGTCCCGTGTGACTTCTTTCAATCGTATATAATTCTCTGTTCTTATTCATGTATCTCCCGGAGTCCCGTGTGACTTCTTTCATTCGTATATAATTCTCTGTTCTTATTCATGTATCTCCCGGAGTCCCGTGTGACTTCTTTCAATCGTATATAATTCTCTGTTCTTATTCATGTATCTTCCGGAGTCCCGTGTGACTTCTTTCAATCGTATATAATTCTCTGTTCTTATTCATGTATCTCCCGGAGTCCCGTGTGACTTCTTTCATTCGTATTTAATTCTCTGTTCTTATTCGTGTATCTCTCGGAGTCCCGTGTGACTTCTTTCATTCGTATATAATTCTCTGTTCTTATTCGTGTATCTCCCGGAGTCCCGTGTGACTTCTTTCAATCGTATATAATTCTCTGTTCTTATTCATGTATCTCCCGGAGTCCCGCGTGACTTCTTTCATCCACTTTAACAGATCAGACTGGGGTGCGGTGGTGTTGTGGTAACCGGTTCTCGTCAGATCACCGGAGTTAGTCCTTAGATGGGTGACCGTCTGGGCGATTTTTGGACTCCCGCCGTGTGTCCTTGGGCAAGGCACTTAACCCCGACTGTCCACATGGGGGCACGATGACGCCGTGTACCAAGGCGTACTGAACGTCGATGGTGAGCAAGTCTTCAACAAATCTAACCCAGCCTATGCTGCAGTGCAGAGTTACGATGTTTTGGGAGCCTGCCGGCTCGTATTTGCTCGGTGGCAATCTCCGGGTACTCCGGTTTCCCTCACCCGTAAAACTGTCACCGACGCAAAATGACATTGGCTGTCAAAGTGCCATTAAACCTTAATAAAAAACAGATCAGACAAATGCCAAGATTGTTTTCAGTTTTTGGAGTAAAGTCACTTATCTTGACGAACAATAAATAAAAATTGTTTCAGAATCCCAGACATGTTTACGTATAACATATGTTTGTTTCCTGTACAGATTTTGGGCAAAATTTTCTTTAAGAATTGAATGCAATTTTTATAATCTTTATTGGAGTATGAACGTGTGGGAATGGGTACAAATTATGTATGAATCCGTTTGGGATTCATACAATGTGTACCCATTCCCACACGTTCATACTCCAATAAAGATTATAAAAATTGCATTCAATTCTTATAATTACATTCCGTAACTGTTTAAACTACTTTTTACCAAACAACAAAGCAGAAAGACGAAATAAAACATGTACGAACGAACGAGGTGAAAAACCACCCTCACACAAAAGACAAAGCGCACAACTCTGAGTTGAGCGCCGGTTTTCGGCATTGACCCAGATTTGTCAAATTGCCCTCTTTCGCAACGAAACTTGGAATGTTCAAAAGAATTTATTTAACATATCAGTAAACTATAAGCACTGATCACTGCGAGAAAATGAATTACATTTGGTCATGACTTTTTCATCCAGCTGACCAATGGGAATTGAGTATTTGGACCCAAAACGTATAACTACATTAACAATGTAATTATTATGCCTTACACAGTTAGTTTAAAAATTTTAATATAAAAAATCCTCGATAACAAATTTGGAAAAAACTTATGGTTCCGCTCCACAGTTTTCCAGGCATTTCCAAAAAGTGCATGCCATACACGCTCTTCAAATGCAAATATTCTGTAACTTAGTTATCTAACCCAAAACATGTAGTACATTTCCCAAATCCACAAAAAACATTCAACACTACCTGACTAAGTAGAAATAAACAATCTGAATGTGGATGGAATAATTTATTACTTCAACCTGAAAAATTGCATGAAAAAAATGCCGAAACCAGTCATTTTCAGCCACCCAGCAGCCTCAGAAGCAGAATGTCCCCACCAACCCCACCTACCTACCCCTGGAGAAAACCGTCCCCTGTTTCTAAAAAGCAAAAAAAAAAATTAATGTTTCCATTTCATTTTTTAGTTACCTGTCTGGGAACAAACCCGTGTAAAACTGACATTTTAAAAAATAGCCCATTTTTCGAAGCCACTGTTTCCCTAATTCATCTGGTAATTTACCCCTATGTATCGGACTCCAACATTGAGACCAAAACTTCAAATTCTCTTGTCCAACAAAAAGCCTAATGTAATCATATATCTGATACTAAAAATATATCTCTGTTTTACATGGCCTTACTTTAAACATATGCTCTATGTTTAGAATTCCACTCCTGTGCAATAGAGCGAAACTGTAGAGTGGAACCTTAAATAGAAAACAAGAGTGATCTCCCCTTGGATTTCACTCAGGCAAAATAATCTGGAGTCTATCCTGAGTTGAATGAACAAAAACCACAAGTCTCTATTTTCGACCAGTAGAAAGACACAGCATGGCCTTTCGGACTACCGAATAGCTTTTGCGGCCAGTTTTTGCCTGATTTTCACAACCACGCCACACCATCTCAACCCTCACATTTCTCTGAGCCACTCCAGAGAGCATTTTTGTTTTTACCACCAGCCACATTGACAACCCAGGTCCTGCCAATAGCACTGTTAAATATAATGTATAATGTAAATATAATGTAAAACAATAAGCGGAAATAACCATTGCGTATGGGTGGGGTGTTGCTTTCTAGATATGAAAGTGTAATAGCTTAACGGATGGATGACACACAGACATGCCACCAATGACCAAAATGAAAAAGTAGACACCATGACTGCAAATCTCTGGTCAATAATAACAACCAGGCTTTTCATAATTGCACATATTTGTCATGAATACATGGCTCGGAGTTAAGGAAAGGCAGTGCTCCACCTTAATGTGTTTCTTCAAATTTCCACTTATATCCTTCCAGTTGTGCTGCGATATCACCTGATCAATGTTAAATATCACTAACAATTGAACCAACTTCGCAATAATGAAACGTTTTTTTGAAAAATGGTGTATTTATAACTCAAACACAAATAAGGAACTTTCTGGTTCAAGAAGTGACACCGACGGCAAAATGCTCTTTGAAGAGAAAGAAAGAGTGATCTCCCATTGGATTTCACTCAGGCAAAGGAATCTAGAGTCTATCCTGAGTTGAATGAACAAAAACCACAAGTCTCTATTTCAACCAGTAAAAAGATACAGCATGGCCTTTTTTACTGCCGGAAAGATTTTGCGGCCAGTTTTTGCCTGATTTTCACAACCACGCCACACCATCTCAACCCTCACATTTCGTGGTGCCACTCCAGAGAGCATTTTTGTTTTACTACCAGCCACAATGACTAACCAGGCCCTGTCAATAGCACTGTTAAATACATTCAAAATGTAAAACAATAAGGACTAATAACCATTGCTTTGGGATGGGGTGTTGTTCTCTAGATGTGAAAGTGTAAACAGTTTAACGGACGGATGACACACAGACATGACACCAATGACCAAAATGAAAAAGTAGACACCATGACTGCAAATCTCTGGTCAACAATAACAACCAGGCTATTCATAATTGCATATATTTGTCACGAGTACAAGGCTCGGAAATTAGGAAAGGCAGTGCTCCATCTCAATGTGTTTTCGAAATCTTGACAAAAATTCTAAACAGGTGCGAAATTAGGATACATCAATAAATTTCTCCAAATTTCCACGTATTTCCTTCCAGTTGTGCTGATATATCACTTGATGAATGTTAAATATCACTAACAATTGCACACAAACCAGAAATAATGAAAATATTTTTGCGATATCACCTGATCAATGTTAACTATCACTAACAATTGCACCAACTTCGCAATAATGAAACGTTTTTTTTTGAAAAAGGGTGTATTTATAACTCGAACACAAATAAGGAACTTCCCTGTTCAAGAATTTACACCGACCGCAAAATGCTCCTTAAAGAGAAAACGAGTGATTTCTCCTTGGATTTCACTCAGGCAAAAGAATCTGGAGCCTATCCTGAGTTGAATGAACAAAAACCACAAGTCTCTATTTTTAACCAGTAAAAAGATACGGCGTGGCCCTTCTGACTGCCGTATAGCTTTTGCGGCCAGTTTTTGCCTGATTTTCACAACCACGCCACACCATCTCAACCCTCACATTTCTGTGAGCCACTCCAGAGAGCATTTTTGTTTTTACCACCAGCCACATTGACTACCCACGTCCTGTCAGTAGCACTGTAAAATGCAATCAGAATGTTAAACAATAAGCAGTAATAATCATTGCTTTGGGGTTGGGTGTTGCTCTCTAGATATGAAAATGTAAACAACTTAACGGACGGATGACACACAGACATGACACCTATGACCAAAATCAAAAAGTAGACACCATGACTGCAAATCTCTGGTCAACAATAACAACCAGGCTGTCCATAATTGCATATATTTATCATGAATACAAGGCTTGGTGTTTAGGAAAGGCAGTGAACTACCTTAATGTGTTTTCGAAATCTTGATGAAAATTCAAAATGGGTGCGAAATTAGGCTACATCAATAAATTTCTCCAAATTTCCACTTATGTCCTTCCAGTTGTGCTGAGATATCACTTGATGAATGTTAACTACCACTAACAATTGCACACAAAGCACAAATAATGAAAAGTTTTTTGAAAAAGGGTGAATTTATAACTCGAACACAGATAAGGAACTTCCTGGTTCAAGAATTGACACCGACTGCAAAATGCTCTTTAAAGAGAAAACAAGAGTGATCTGCCCTTGGATTTCACTCAGGCAAAAGAATCTGGAGTGTATAATCAGTTGGATGAACAAAAACCACAAGTCTCTATTTTCAACCAGTAAACAGATAAAGCATGGCCTTTCTGACTGCAGAATAGCCTTTGCGGCCAGTTTTTGCCTGATTTTCACAACCACGCCACACCATCTCAACCCTCACATTTCTCTGAGCCACCACAGAGATCATTTTTGTTTTTATCACCAGCCACACTGACTACCCACGTCCTGTCAGTAGCTCTCTTAAATACAATCAAAATGTAAAACAACAAGCAGTAATAACCATTGCTTTGGGGTGGGGGTGATGATCTTTAGATAAACAGCTTAATGGACGGATGACACACAGACATGACACCAATGACCAAAATGAAAAAGTAGACACCATGACTGCAAATCTCTGGTCAACAATAACAACCAGGCTGTTCATAATTGCATATATTTGTCACGAGTACAAGGCTCGGAATTTAGGAAAGGCAGTGGTCCACCTTAATGTGTTTTCGAAATCTTGACAAAAATTCAAAACAGGTGCGAAATTAGGATACATCAATAAATTTCTCCAAATTTCCACGTATTTCCTTCCAGTTGTGCTGAGATATCACTTGATGAATGTTAACTACCACTAACAATTGCACACAAACCAGAAATAATGAAAAGTTTTTTGAAAAAGAATGTATTTATAACTCGAACACAAATAAGGAACTTCCTGGTTCAAGAATTGACAACGACGGCAAAGTGCTCTTTACAGAGAAAACAAGAGTGATCTCCCCTTGGATTTAACTCAGACAAAGGAATCTGAAGTCTATTCTGAGTTGAATGAACAAAATCCACAAGTCTATATTTACAACCAGTAAAAAGATACAACATGGCCTTTTTGACTGCCGAATAGCTTTTCGCGGCCAGTTTTTGTCTGCTTTTCACAAACACGCCACTCCATCTCAACCCTCACATTTTTCTGAGTCACTCCAGAAAGCATTTTGATTTTTACTACCAGCCACATTGACTACCCACGTCCTGCCAATAGCACTTTTAAATACAATCAAAATGTAAAACAATAAGCAGTAATAACCATTGCTTTGGGGTGGGGTGTTGTTCTCTACATATGAAAGTGTCAACAGCTGAACGGACGGATGATATACAGGCATGACACCAATGACCAAAATGAAAATGTAGACTCCATGACTACAAATCTCTGGTCAACAATAACAACCAAGCTTTTCAAAATTGCATATATTTGTCATGAGTACAAGGCTCGGAGTTTAGGAAAGGCAGTGCTCCACCTTAACGTGTTTTCGAAATCTTTACAAAAAAGTCAAAACAGGTGCGAAATTAGGATACATTAAATTTCTCCAAATTTCCACTTATTTCCTTCCAGTTGTGCTGAGATATCACTTGATGAATGTTAACTATCACTAACAATTGCACACAAACCAGAAGTAATGAAAAGTTTTTTTGAAAAATGGTGTATTTATAACTCAAACACAAATAAGGAACTTCCTCGTTCAAGAATTGACACCGACGGCAGAATGCTCTTTAAGGTTCCGCTCCACAGTTTTCTAGGCATTTCCAAAAATGACATGCCATACACGCTCTTCAAATGCAAATATTCTGTAACTTAGTTATCTAACCCATAACATGTATTACATTTCTCAAATCCATAAAAAACATTCAACACTATCTGACTAAGTAGAAATAAACAATCTGAATTACATGGAATAATTTATTACTTCAACCTGAAAAATGGCATGAAAAAATGCCGAAACCAGTCATTTTCAGCCACCCAGAAGCCTCAAAAGCAGAATGTTCCCACCAACCCCACCTACCTACCTCTGGAGCAAACCATCCCCTGTTTCTAAAATGCCAAAACAAATTAATGTTTCCATTTCATTTTTTAGTTACCTGTCTGGTAACAAACCCCTGTAATACTTACATTTTAAAAAATAGCCAATTTTTCGAAGCTTCTGTTTCCCATAATTCATCTGGTAATTTACCCCTATGTATCAGACTCCAACATTGGGACCAAAACTTCAAATTCTCTTGTCCAACAAAAAAACTAATGTAATCATATATCTGATACTAGAAATACATCTCTATTTTACATGGCCTTAGTTTCAACTTATGCCCTATGTTTAGAATTTCAGAACCCGAGTACACATTAAAGGGAAATAACTACTCGGCAGCTTCAAGTTTACAAATTATTAACAGTCGAGCCACCCTAAAATTTTATGAACGTAAAATTGCGCCTTGTGTAACTTACAACTACATCGAAACTGAATTCAAAATGATGTCTCAAATTGAACTTAATTTATTATTATAATATATTTTCCTATTAACCTGTCTGTGATAACTGTGAAAATATATTTTTGGTATGTTTTGAAGTTTTTGTTTACAGGCAGTGTTGCCGAGGGTTCGAATCCCGGCAGGGATCAGAAAACACAAACAAGCCCGTGCCAGTCTTCGTCTGAGGCCATCCATAGCACTTTCGTCATATTGTAGCCAGCGCGTTCCATACTTTCATGCTGCTGTCGAAAGGAAGATGAACCAACTAATGAGGACTTCATTTGAAAAGCTAGATTCCAACCATTGTTTTAGACAGTGTACGATAGTCTAGTGGGTTAGGCGTTGGACTCCTGATTGCCAGGCAGTGTTGTCGAGGATTCGAGTCCCTACGGGGGATCAGAAATCAACATTCTAAGTTCCACTAAAACATGATTCGGTCATTTTTATTTTTATTCCTCCAAACAGAAAACGAATTCTCTGATCCGCATGGGACATCAACTTAAGAAATTATAGATGACACACCGCATTAGGTGAAAACTGAGAATATTACAAGCCTCAAAATGTCTCCAAACCTATCATTTTGGGCATGTATCTCATTTTGTTTTAAAGTATATCCCCCCTCCCCCCCACCCCCCCCCACACACATAGCTGTACAAAACGAGAGGGAAATCTTCGCAACTCAAGACTTCGATCTTCGTGTTGTGCCTACGTCATAACAATGCTCTCCGGACTCCCCCCCACCTCCCCCACCCCCCCCAAAAAAAAAAAACGATCTATCAACCCAATCCTAACAGAAGAACCTATTATTTATTCATTCATTTATACATTTATTGGGGCTGAACGACACATTCGACAGCCAGGATCACCTCCAGTTGGACAGTTTTACGGTTGAGGAAGCCGGGGTACTCGGGGAGAAGCACCGAGCAATGGCGAGCAACTGTCAGACTCCCAAACCTACTAAGTCCGCGCAAGCAGGGCTAGCATTGGTTAAAGACAAGGGCGCCATCGACTTGCAATACGCTTTAGTACACAGCGCCATCGTGCCCCCACGTTGTGAGCGGGATTAAGCATCTTAAGGACACAACGCAGTTAGCCCTGGTGGGGATCGAACTGTGTACCTTTCGGTTTGAAGTTCAATGCCGTAACCACGAAGCCATCGCGCGCCAAATATAGACACCTGGCAATGTACCTGATGAATAGAAGTAAACTCACACTGACCTTTATGTTCTGTTAAAAGATACAAACACAATATTCCAACGGCAACCAATAGAAGGCAGAAAGCGTGATGGACTCGAAAACTTCTGCATTTAGGAATCATTGTCTGTACTGAAATAATAAAACAGTAATCTTCACTATAATGCATAAATCGATGGTTTGGGTGACTAATACTAAATAGTATATTATCGATTGATAGATGGCGTGATCACTGAATGTTTCAAATATGATATGAATTCTGGATACTGCACAGGTTGAAAATTAATCCAAAGTAGCTAAGTTGAGTTAATATGTACCTAAATAGGTTCATATCTACTCAGGCCAGTTGATTTGGGTTGATTTTTAACCCAATTAATTCAAGAGTGCACCCTCCCATATCAATAAGTTCTGGTCGACATTTCAGTACTTCATTGACGATTATATTTGTTTTCCCCATGGGGTCAAAGTTGACAACAATAGGAAAATAACACAATGTCCTTTCTCAATATAAAATCACAGTAGGAAAAAACATTCTTATCGATCTATTGTTCTGTGGTCGAATTCGGCGAATAAACTGCAATCTTCATCTTCAAACTGTCGGAAGTGGCCCTCTAACTTTTGTACTGACTTGGGAAAGGTCACGCCATCTTACTTGCGTACTTTGAATTAATTTATTTATTGGTGTTTAAGGTCACATACTTATGCACAGTGGCTAATCGTGACCGTGACAGTTTTACGGGTGGAGGAAGCCGGAGTACCCAGTGAGAACCACCGAGCATCGACGAGCAACTGCCAGCTCCTCAACATACTAACTCTGTTCAAACTCCGCTCAAGCAGGGTTACAGCGGTTGACGACATGTGCACCAGTGCAGTACGCCTTATTACACGGCGTCGTCGTTTTCATATTAATCAGTGATAAATAAAGCCTTCCGTCAATTTCATTGGTAAATTTCAAAACTAGACAATTTGATTGGCTGAACAAAATAAAACTGAGCCACATTTTCATAATTTGCATAATTAGAGTTGGGAGCTTTCATTGGTCAATTTCAAAACTTTACAATTTGATTGGCTAAACAAAATACAACTGGGTCGCATTTGCATAATTTCAGTAGGGAGAATCTAAGTTATCTGTCCTATTTAGGGTAGGTTATATTGTATTAATCTTTTACCTAACGTAACGACAAAAACCGTCTCACGCAGTACAAGAAAAACGCCATTCATTGTTTTTTTTTTATATTTTCACTTGTTGCTTCCAAAACATAGGTTATGACTCCTCATTGGGACTAGCGTGTTGCGCTCGTTCCAATGAGGGGTCATAACCTATGTTTTGGGAGCAAAAAATGAAAAATTTTAGTTATACGAGGATGTTTTTTCCAAGTGCCGTCTGCAACTCAAGTTAGGTGATGGGTTAAAAAGTCATACTAAGTGGCTAATTTGTGCGTGTGTGTGTGTCATATGATAAATAGAATATGAAATGAGTGTTTTTCTCATATAATATTTATGAAACTCGTCCGAATTTTCCGTTTAGGCTCGCCAGAGGCTCGCCCAAACGGAAAATTCTTAGACTCGTTTCATAAATATTATATGAGAAAAACACTCATTCCATGTCCTCTATATACGATATGTTTGCCTCTATCTCTTTGGATCGAAGTAGGATAAATCATTTTTATGTATACAGATGTACACACAGTTATTATTTAGCCGAATTCCTTGTCGACATCACTACCTACCCGTTGTGTTTTGAGGCCTTTGAGATACATTCCTGTGTTCAGCTTGTTATGACGCCGTAGCATTCAAGTTGTCGGTTGCACCAAACAGTAGTAGATCTCACAGCATGAAGTGACGATATTATCCACTTTGAACATTCATAGTGTTTTAAATCAAATTTATTACTTTGTGTACAGTATGATTGTTGTTTCCAACTGTCACCTCCTTGTTACAAAGTTTTCTATGTGGAGATCATATGCTTCTGCTGGTAATTAATTATTCCAATGTCGGTAGACTTCTTTTGTTTTGTCTGGATGGACATATACAGAACCACACTTATGTTTGAATGGGTTAATGATTACCGGGCGAGAGCGAGTGGCGCAGGGATACCACGAGAGCCGGTAGGCTCGAGTGGTATCCCAGCGCCATACGCTCGAGTCCAGTAATCGATAGCCCATTCAAAAGTAAGCGGGGTTCTGTATTTATTACACACCCAACCCTGAAAAGGAATTCACTGTAATTAATCGCTAATTTAATTAAACAGTCGACGATTTGAACGGTTGAAAGAATTTTGGAGACAAACGGGCAATTTCGTCAGAGAACCAGTCTTAAGTCTTTGACCTTGCCAACAGTAGAATCGCTGTTGATTCATTTTATTCGCAAAAATTGTCGGTCCGAACACTCAAAAGATTGCGTTTAACGTATCAGACACCGCCAATTATGAGGTCTTAAATGTGTTTTCAAAAGTGTGTGTGCAGGCATCATTATATCTGGAGGAGGGAAAATGTACAAGGATTTTAATTTAAATACGGTACGATATGGCTGCTCTGGTTAAATTTCATGCTTTTTAAACTGAAACTAAAATAGAAGTTTGAACTCGGCCTGACTAAAAATGCACTACTGCCATTAGGCTATCGCATGTGGACATCGGTCATTTCTGTTCTGCACTTTAACAAAAGTATACACTGGGCGAGAAAAGACATTTTGTGCAATAATTAACCTTCCGGGGCATTCATTCGATCGTTTAGAGTAACTGAGGCAGTTTGAGATTCCATTCTGAGTGAACTCTGCAGTCTTGGTAAGTTAGCATTTTATTTTTCAACATTAGATCTATAAAGTTCCTGTCTTGAAATTTAGTCTTCTTTGTTTGGAATGGGCTGCACTTACAACGAAAGGCTTTAGGTTGTCCACATTTACTACAGATATGCAAAGGCAGAAATATATTGCACGATAACAGCAAGAAAATGTCATGTCTTGTCTCCACAAGTAATTTAGTTTGGACACCTTTTTTACACCCCCCCCCCCCCCCCCCCCCCATCTATAACCTGACAGCATTTTCTCACAAGCTCACGAAACGAGTATCCAACAGTCTTAGTCAGAGGCTGAAAGAGAAATAAGAGGGAGTGAGGGGGGGGGGGGGGGGGGGGGGGGGGAGGTCTTCTCATCAGTAAACTCTAACTTATTTTAGTTGATAATATTTTCAAAGATTGATTAATGTTTACATTATTTTTTCTAGTACTATACTTCACCAGTATGTTATCTGAACGCTCTTGTCAATATTTTTTTCTTGGTATCTGGTTCAAAACAAAATAATTTATTTGTCTCCTCCAGTATCTCGTCAATCTTAAATTTGGAATTTGGTATTCTGAATTTGCATTTAGTAAGTAGCTTTAAAGAGGACTGATAGAATGTGGCTAATGATAGGTTTGTGGAGGACATTTTCTTGGGGATGGCGGCTGACCAATCAAACTGTCCTGAACTATTGTTTCAAAATCAAAATGCAGGCCCTTGCCTCGAATTTGTCCATGAAAATACTCTGCCCACTACCCTGATATTTGCCAAAATTATAAAAATACCCCCTCCCTCTCAACAATATGTTCTGAAAATACCAGTCCCTTTCAACGAAAACTGAAAAATTATCTGCTTATTGGTGGAGGGGGGGGGGGGGGGGGGTTAGAGTGCCGCAACCCCCACACCATCTCATACACCCATGTAGTTAATTTATATAGGTGACATTCGATGTAAGTTTTGTTGCTGAGAATTAAAGCAAAATAATATCCTTGTATCAAACAAAAATACCAGCAAAAATCCTTAATTAGTCATTCCATAAAAATACACATCAATCTGTGTCTGGAAAATATTGTCATATTGTCTATGTTTTAAATATTCTAATAATTATTTTTGAATTTCATGGAAGTCATCTCATAAAACTGGCAATATATTGCATTCATCAGACCACATGTATTTACCACCCCTTCCCTCTTCATGGTCTCATTCCCACCCTACTCAAGACTTTTCAGAATTTCAGTAGTGGGTAGCTGTTAACTCTTTTTAATTTCCCCAGTACAAACTCCAGAAAGTCATATTTTAGCAGTACTACACCCCACTAACCCCCCCCCCCCTCCCCACCGCGCCCCACAAAAAATTAAGTAAAATAAAGCAGATGACCCAATATCCACTAGCACGTAAAAAAAACATTGGTTCCACAAATGTAAACTACTGAGTTTTTCTTATAAAACCAGGCTTTTGACGGTCCGACCCCAGTTTATTAACACTCAGTATACAAACCACGAATACTATTCTCGATTGAGTCTCAATCGAGAATAGTATTCATGGTTTGTATACTGAGTGTTAATAAACTCAATTTTTGCCATGATGTGAAAAATATACGCAGTTCGCATTTGATAAGATTATGCCCCCCCCCCCCCCCCCCCCCACACACACACATACAGGCGGCCTGTGTGAGGGGCATAATCTTATCAAACGCGACTGGCGACTTTTACTTGATAACCCGCACATTCATTCAAGGGACGAACAAAAAATGACTAATGATGTGTAGTAACAACACTGATAATCAGATATTTTGACGAGAAACCAAGAA
Source organism: Pictodentalium vernedei (assembly GCA_031216915.1). Lineage (NCBI taxonomy): Eukaryota > Metazoa > Mollusca > Scaphopoda > Dentaliida > Dentaliidae > Pictodentalium > Pictodentalium vernedei. The sequence goes on from CM062295.1 coordinate 778,845,886, forward strand.
AGTCCTGACATTTCTCACGGAAACTGGATACAAGAATGTCGTCGAAACATATTTAGGCTTGGTCGTTTATCAGACAGAGCAGCCCCATCCAATGACAAAAATATGGTGGGGGGGGGGGGGGGTAAAGCCCCACCCCCCCCCCCCCCCCCCGCCGGCTCCGACGTCCCTGTTAATACTTCAGTGTGAGTACAAACACCTTTTAATATAACTCATGGTTACAAAAGGTTTTTCACTTTCTTTTCTGTAACATTTAATTCTAAGTGAAATGGGACACCTTTTCAGTGTGACTTCCAAAGTGAGGCATTATTTACCCAACATAACTGCTAAAACCGGTCAGTGTCATTCACGGGAATGTTTATTCAGTTTTAATTAATTTTTCAGTTTTGCTTGAAAAACATAGCTTCTGATCCCTCATTGGGATGAGCTCGTTTTTAAAGGATTATTTATTTATTTATTGATTTTTAAGGTCACATATTTCTGAACTATGGCCAATCATGACCACGACGGTTTTATGGGTGGAGGAAGCCGGAGTACCTGGAAAGAACCACCGGACAACAGTGAGCAACAGCTATCCAACATACTAACGCCACACAAGCAGGGTTAGCATTGGTTGAAGACAGACCTGTACACCATCGATGTGCAATACACCTTAGTACACAGCTCCGTGGGCAATGGGGTAAAGTGTCTTGCCCAAGCACACAGCGTGGTTGCCGCAGGTGGGATTCGAACCAAGGACCTCCCGGATTGCAGCCTGCACCTCTACCAACTGAGCTACGGCGCCCTCGTTTAACTCTTTTGGCGCGGAATAATCTGAGAAACATAATTCTTAGCGCCTAATATTCATCAGGAATTTTACAAAAAGTATAGGTTGTTAGACTAAAGCGTTATTATTTTAAAAGATGTTCTAATGATCTCATTGGCAGTTTTTCAAATGATTTCCTGTATATATTTAAATGGCACCTTTATACTTTCAAGGGACGATATCGTTGTTCATGGATAGGACATAAATGGTGCATGAAACATAGGAATGCGTATGTTTGTTCAACCATTTACCCAACAAATCGGCCGCACCCCCCCCCCCCCTCCGAGTAATATGCAACTTCAGCAGCTGAAAAAATATTTTTAAAGAAATTTCAACAAAACCATATCATGTGACCCTTCGTTGGAACGAGCTTTTCGAGCTCGTTCCATCGAGGGGTCACGTCATATGGTTTTGTTCATATTTTTTTAAAAATTTGAAAAAATGATATTTAAAATAATAAATTTTGATATCGTCTGCGTTGGGTAAAGAGTTAAAAGCACTTGGAAATGGACACACACAGTTGGCTAAAATGACTACTGCAGTACCTTTCCACGATCTGCCGTCTGTCGACTTTAGACGCCTGTCACACCAAAAGAGTTAAAGGAATAAGATGTAGTATTTAACGGGAGTATTTTAACCCTCTTAAGATCTTAATATGGGTCCCAAAAATTTGATTTTTCGCAAAATCGAGAATAATGAAAACCCTTTCCATTCTCACGATGTAGTTCTAAACAGACGTGGACATAGATGGGACCTTGGTATTTTGTCAATGCCAATAAGTCTTCAGATAGGCTCCCAGGGGCCCTTGAAGCCTTTTTACATCTATATTCCAACATTACTGAACCCCTTTATTCTCAAGATATATTCCCCAGAGGTACCATGTACCTTAACATTTTCCAGCTAAATATTTGCCATCATCTACAAATATGGCAGATCCGGAGATGGTGGAGCCAATATTTTTAAGGTGGTTTATGCTCATACTTCAGGATTGGTACGACTCAAAGCCATGGAACCTACGCCGAATAAGTTGAAACTTGCTGGAGGTTCAAAATGTGGTCCACCTCAATGCGGCCAACAGAGGTTATAAAATGCATATTTTCCAGACCTATTTTATGCCAGCTAATGCAGTTCTGGAGCCTATACATGTATCTCATCATTCAAATAGATGGCAGAGCCATTAATGTCAATTTCTGATTCCCTTGCTCGAACCCTTTAAATGATGCACACATATATGCCTTTTCTGGTTTCTTAGAAAAATTGTTCTGAGTCCTGTATGAATATCTGTAAATACAGTTAAGAAAAATTCATTTCTGACTTTTAAAAAAATATTTTACTCCCGAAAATAAGCCTCCATAAATTCTCTTTCTATATAGTTTTTTTCATGATACTTTAACACTTTTCACACAGACTTCAATTTACTGGATGCAGTAAATTCCGTTTCTCTAGTTAGTCTGTGTGATTTTTGGCATGCTGATAGACAGTCAAATGTTCTTCGCCACCTATGTTTTTCTTCAGATTCCTGCGGCATTAGGGGTGTCCATAGACGTGTTCTGAAAGTGGGCCAATCCCATATCTCAGACATGGTATGACGTATGGACCTGAGACCAACACCAAATGAGTCGACATTCGATGGAGATTCAAAATATGGGCCAAGGTCACTGAGGTCACCCAAGGGTCATTGAGTACATTTTTCAGAATTGCGGGAAATCAAATTTTTTGACTCCATAATGCATTCCCGAAGTTCATACATGCATTTTTACATAAAAAGTAGGCGTGGACAAAATCTGGAAAGTGTGTCACTCTCATATCTCAAACATGGTGTGATGTATGGCCCTGGGATCAACATAAAATGAGTTGAAACTCGATGGAGGTACAAAATATGGGTCAACGTCACAGACGTCATCCACAAATATGGCATTGAGTGCATTTTTAGAATTGCAGGAATTTGTTGGCCCCTAATGTATTCCCTAAGTTCGTGCATGCATTTTTGCATGAAAAAAGTGGGCGTGGCCAAAGATTTTGAAAGTAGGCCATGTTCAAATCGCAAGAATGGTATGACATATGGGCCTGGGACCAACACCAAATGAGTCGAAACTCGATGCATGTTCAAACTATGTGTCCAGGTCACTGAGTTTACCCAGGGGTCATTGAGTGCATTTTTCAGAATTGCTGGAAATAACATTTCTTGACTTCAAAATGCATTCCCGAAGTGCATTTTTACACGAAAAAAGGGAGCGTTTTTAAAATTTTGTAAGTGGGTAATGCTCATATCTCAAACATGGTATGATGTATGAACCTGGGACCAACACCAAAAAGAGTCGACATTCGGTGAAGGTAAAATATTTGGCTCAAGGTCACTGAGGTAACCCAGGGGTCAAGGAGTGCATTTTCCAGAATTGCTGGAAATTACATTATCTTTCCCAAAGTTCATACATGCATATTTATACGAAAAAAAGTGGGCGCGTCCAAAATTTTGAAAGTGGGTTACGCTCATATCTCAAGTATGGTATGATGTATGGACCTGGGACCAACATCAAATGAGTCGACACTCGATGGAGGTTCAAAATATGGGTCAAGGTCACTGGGGCATCCAGGAGTCATTGAGTGCATTTTTTAAGAATTGCCGGAATCACATTTTTGAACCTCCAATGCATTCCCAAAGTCCATACATGCATTTTTGATCGTTGCCAAAAACTTTGAAAGTGGGTCACGCTCATATCTCAAGCATGGTATGACAAATAGACCTGGGACCATTAGCAAATGAGTCGACACTCAATGAGGGATCAAAATATGGGTCAAGGTCACCCAGGGGTCAATGAGTGCATTCTTCAGAATTGATAGAAATTACTTTTTTAACCCACTAATGGATTCCTGAAGTTCATATATGCATTTTTACACCAAAAATAGTCCACAATATCAATTTCTGATTCCTTTATAGAACACATTTAATGCTATGCACAGAAGTTATTTCCAAATACTTGAAAAAATGCATCTGAATCCTGTATAAAAATCTTTAAATGCTGTTTACGAAAACCTGTTTCTGAATTCTTTGAAAATATTTTAGTGCTGAAAAAAGTTTCCATAATTTTTTTTTCTATAAAGTTTAGTTCTAATGCTTTCACTATTTTCTCACAGACCAGAATTTACTGGTTGCCGTAAATTCTGTTCCTCCTGTATTCCAATTATATTTGTATAGGGCATGCCTTAATGATGTAGTTGGAATATTGCTGTCTTCTAAGCACTCTCTGCTTGCACGATAACTCGAATATGACATTCCCGATCTCAGTGAATTTTGTTATACTGTTTGGTAGTCACCAGTACTCGGTCATCTATGATTTTAAGGCATGTAAGGCCTAGGGTGTATCTCTACCGGCTTTAAGATATCCATACCCACAACTTGTACAGGTAAAGGTAATCATTGAAGCAATAGCTATAATTTATCCATGAGAGAATCTCTTATAAACAAAGCGGTTAGGGAGTAAGCGGTGATTGTCACATAGTAAAACATAATTTGTTTATTTAATCTCATTGTACAGAATTAATTCTTAAACAAAGTTAAATAAAAACAATCAACTTGATTATGACGAATTCCAGTCGGAAGCATGTAATTGTAAAACTGCACTGAATAATTGTTATTGAAACCTATCAGAAAACTGTCAGATTGCCGGTAAAAGGTACAACACTGACATAATTGTACTGTCAACAGTGTTAGTGCTATGACTGTTGAAAAAAAAAAATATTAGAGGAGTTCTATAGACTTTCTCTGCGCTTGGCTAAATCTCATTGAGAGTGCAGAAAACCGTGGTGCCAAAGTGCCATTAAGAGAATGTCTCTGATTGGGGTTGTTTGGTCCCTCCGGTGTTTAAAAACAGATACTTTCAGCCGACAACCTCCAATTCGTAGCTCTGCCGAGCTGACACATTCACTCCTCTCAAAGTACTGCCAGTGTGGATGACCACTCGCACTGAATTTTCTTAAAGAGCTAAACTCTCCTAACGAGCTCATGAATGCTAGATTTTGGGGTGAGTTTTAATTTGCTCTGTTAGGCTAATTTGAGGGGGCGCGGTGGCGTCGCGGTAACCGGTTCTCGTCCGATCACCGAAGTTAAGCAACGTGGAGCGCGGTTAGTAGTTGGATGGGTGACCGTTTCAGCGACTGATTCGTACTCCCGCGTTGTGTCCTTGGGGAAGGCACTTAACCCCGATTGCCTACACTGGGGGCACGATGACGCTGTGTACTAAGGCATACTGCACGTCGATGGTGCGCATGTCTTCAACCAATCTAATCCTGCCTGTGCCGCGGTGCAGAGTTCAATGTTCGAGAGCTGACAGCTGTTCGTCGTTGCTCGGTGGTTCTCTCCGGATACTCCGGCTTCCTCCACCTGTAAAACTGTCACCGACATGATATGACCCTGGCTGTTAATGAGTCGTTAAACCCTAATAAAAAAATAGGCTAATTTGAGCTAAAGAGCTTATAACCTGGTTTTTATTATAATACATTACTAATTTTGGTCGTATACTGCCCTAGAAGATGAGCTATAGCTCTCTTGTAGAGCAATAGCTCCATTAAGTTGTACCTTGGTGTGTATTAAATTGTTTCACTCATCGGGAATGTAGAATGTAGAATAATAGTTTCAGTTTTACATTATAATGCATAATATGAATAACATGTTTTAGAACAATTAAACCAAATAATCCGTGAAATTTTAACTAGTCGTTGTTGGTCTATTAGCTGAAAATATCTTTTAACTCTTAGTGGCCAAGCCCAACTTCAAATCTGAGTATTGTCCTTTAATTTAACCCCTAGACATCACTTTAGAATCGGTCCTAATTAAACCTTATTAGTCAATGCCAACCACTTAAGATCTACTGGGCTCTGTTATATTATTTATTCTCAATCATAACTCAAGATCGACGGGTTTCAAGAAGCAATGGTGAGTGGCTTTCTCGAAACACCTATCACAATTATAAATTAATAAAATAAAATATTTATATAGGTATCTTATTAACCCTCTAAATACTTCAATGTGAGTCCAAACGTTTTCATTTAACCCAGGACAGCAGAACGTTCTGTAAGTTTGCAGTCACATGCCCATCTGTTCACAACAGCCATTCTTGAGATCCAGTCATCTTCTTATTTCCCGTACGCCTTGTTTAGGACCCTAGATGCATTTTAAGGCCCTTTAAATGGATCGGGCAGGCGCGTGATGGCGATGAAGTTACGGCGTTGGACTTCAAACTGCCGCGTGATGGCGATGAAGTTACGGCGTTGGACTTCAATCTGGCGCGTGATGGCGATGAAGTTACGGCGTTGGACTTCAAACTGGCGCGTGATGGCGATGAAGTTACGGCGTTGGACTTCAAACTGGCGCGTGATGGCGATGAATTTACGGCGTTGGACTTCAAACTGGCGCGTGATGGCGATGAAGTTACGGCGTTGGACTTCAAACTGGCGCGTGATGGCGATGAAGTTACGGCGTTGGACTTCAAACTGGCGCGTGATGGCGATGAAGTTACGGCGTTGGACTTCAAACTGAAAGGTTTACGGTTCCAACGCCACCGGGTGTATCTGTGTTGTGTCCCTGGCAAGGCACATAATCCCGATTGTCCGCGAAGAGGCACGGTGATGCTGTGCACTTGTTTAATCCTTTACGTAACATAAAAAGCAGACGACACTTGCAAAATTCTTGAATAACTAATTTTTTTCATTTTTTGTCTCAAAAACATAGGTTATCACCCCTCATTGGAACGAGCTCGACGAGCTCGTCCCAATGAGGGGTCATAACCTATGTTTTTGAGACAAAAAAAGAAAAAGTGATGAAAATTAATTGACGATTTTTGAGAATAGCGCTGGCCGGTTTTGGCCGTTACGTTGGGTAAAGAGTTAATAGCTTGCTTTTAACCCCCTCAATAAAGATTTCTTAACCCTTTACCAACGTAACGGCGAAAAACGGCCAGCGTTATTCACAGAAATTCCCATTTAACTTTTATTTTTTTTCATTTTTGCATGAAAAACATAGCTTATGACCCCACACTGGATTGAAGCCATTTTCAAAGGGTTAAAATGTTGTATTTAAAGGGAGTATTTTAACCCTTTCTAGATCCATATATGGCTCCCCAAGGGACCGATCAGGACTATTTAAAATACGCTCTAGCCTCGGAGCCTATTTTTTCAATTCATGCGCCAGATTTCAATTTATGGAGTCACACTGCTGTTTGTAACACACACTGCAAGTATGTAATAACTCTCATCATTTTCATTTAGTACACTATAGCAAACATTAATCTTCACTGTGGTTTCTGATCAAGTCTTGGCTGCCTATTTAGGCAGCCAAGACTTGATCAGAAACCACAGTGAAGTTTAATGCTTGGTTATTAAGACTTGAAGTATAAACTTAAGCACTCTACAACAATGATAAATGATAATCATATATATAATACATGTAAGAGTGTCTCTCTCGATTATCCATCGAAAGAATATCAAAATATGATCTGAGAAGTTACGCGCCAACTGAGAAGCCTATTTCTGAGATTTAAGAGCCAGGTCCTGATGTTTCAGAACCAAATACGCACTGGCGCATGCCCAGGTCGGTCCCTGGTCCCCAAAATTGTATTTCATGCAATGCGAGAGTAATGTTAATCCTTCACATTTTCGCAATGTTGCTCTAATTACACATGGGCATCGATGGGACCTCGGTATTTTGCTAATGCCAATAAGCCTTCAGATAGGCTCTTGGGAGCCTTTAAGGACTTTTGACGTCTAGATTCCAACATTACACAATTCTTTCACTTGCAATATATTTTTCAGAGGTACTATGTACCTTAATATTTTCTAGGTAATATGAATATTTGCTATCATCTACAAATCTGGCAGATGCGGAGTTGGCGGAGTCAGTACATCAGGTTTGGTATGACCTATAGACATTGGACCTACATCGAATGAGATGAACTTGCTGGAGGTTCAAAATAGGGTCCACCACAATGCGGTGAACAGAGGGCATTAAGTGCGCATTTTTCCAAACTGTTAGGAACTGCATATAACAACTAATTACGATCGCATTACTTCAATTTTGGAATTCAAATATCTTTGTCAAGTATAGCCCTTCAGACAACTTTTTGGCTCGAAAACAGGGGGTCCTGCAACAAATAAGAGAGAAAACCTGACCGGAAGGGAAGTACCGGTCACGTGCACATATTTTTCAGGGAATTCCACAAAACCACACGAAAAGTCAATTGTATTTTTTAGGTCCAAAAGTCATCAAATCACCCTCTTTATTTATCTGGAATATTCAACAATAATGCAAGATATCAAATGCTTGTTGAAACAATATATTTTTCCAAGGTTGCTTATTTTTAGAGATTGCATCACTTCCGCGAATGCAACATTCCAAAATGGGAAACTCGAATTCCAATATTTACTGTAGCGATACATATAGCCACGCCCAACCCTATCAAAGTTACATTTTACCACTTTCATGAGATAAAAGAACCATTTCTGCATTAGAATTCAGCTTTTGGCTTATGTTGACTCAAAAACACGAGAAATTTGTTCTTTTAAAGAAAAGTTTCGAAACTTTGTCAAATAGGCTTAAAAACTTGCATTTCCCTAAAAGATTTGTTTTAGCCTGTAACGTAATAAGCATGCTGAGAGGGATAAAAATTCACAGCTTTTTTTGAAAACAACCCTGATCCCAAAATCAATCTAAAATCTCCATCAGCACATCATTATGTTGGGAAAATCTGTCTCAATTAACCACACGACAAGAGAAATAGTGTTATAAACCGCTTGAAACTATTTGAACAGCATTTTTTTTTTTCAAAAGTGGGGTTCCAGCTATAAATTTCACCAATATCAAAGGATAGTGCCTTTTTATTCCAACAATTTATTTTCTTCCTCCTAAAATATAGCCCTGAATGTGCCCCCCCCCCACCCCCAGTATGTCCATTTTCATCAAAATTTATATAATGATTCATAAATTAATTCATGCTGGCACAAAACAAGCCTGTTGTGATATTTAACCCTTTACCCAACGCAAACGATATCAAAATTTATTATTTTAAATATCATTTTTTGAAATTTTTCAAAGAATTTCAACAAAACCATATCAAGTGACCCCTCGTTGGAACGGTCTCGAAGAGGGGTCACATGATATGGTTTTGTTGAAATTGTTTGAAAAATAATATTTTATCAACTGTTGAATTTGCATATTACGCGGGCGGATGCGGCCGATTCGTTGGGTAAAGGGTTAATTTCCCATTAGTGATAATGTGTATATTGCGTTATGTCTTCTGGAGAGTTGTGTTTGATGAATATTCTGCAATTTTTCTCAGAAAAAGCCCCAATTTTCTCAATTAAGCCACACTAAGTCTAGTGCTGAAACGGTTAACCTGATAACCGGGTTGAAAACGGTTACCTACCTAACCGATTAAAAAAAAACGTCAATCGGTTATCCGAAATATCGATAGTGATCGTCATTCCACGGTTAAAACGTAATAAATCTGCCGTTTCTCCTTTGGGCTAGATTACATCTCGAAGCAACGCTGTTTTTATTTAGAAATAATCGACTTTGGCGTTCAAGACTTCGTTAATGGTCGGCAATTTCCGTTAGTACTGAGTAATCGTTAATGGTCGGCAATTTCCGTTAGTACTGAGTAACCGTTAATGGTCGGCAATTTTCCGTGAGTACTGAGTAACCGCAAAAACTATTCCGTAGTATGTATACAAACGAGCGTTGTCGAGTACTCGACAACGCTCGTTTGTATACACACTACGGAATAGTTTTTGCGGTAACTCAGTACTCACGGAAATTGCCGACCATTAACGTTGTCGAGTACTCATCAAATTCCACTCCTTATTTATTTGGAATATTTAACATTAATCCACAGCACGTCACTTTTCCTTTGTTCTGTTGATGTTTTATCGTACAAATATATCGGCATAATGTACTGTAAAATGAATGAAAGGTTTTAGCGCGCCGAAGGCGCGCATGGACGATGTGGGATTTACAAATCCCTTGCGACCCGGTTAGCCTTATTTTATTTCACTTGGATCTTGGATCACACAGGCCTAGCTTTCCTATTGCCTCAAATGGGGTCTGAAGGGGTATGCACGCGGTTAGTATTCCTGGCAGTTTGCATTGGAGTGATAGATTGTCAAAGACCAAACCCTCAACGCCATTAAGACTATTGGAGAGTGGGCTCTATTCGGTTCCAGCTTGGCGATGGTAGAGGTTTGAGTCCCACCATGGTGGCGAGCCAGAATATAATGTTGTGCGATGGCAATTTTAAGGGAAAAAGAAAAAAGAAAATCAAACAGCAACGCCGGTTTGGTAGCGGCCCCGGTATATGACCATAGCGGTTACAAAAAAGGAATGGAGAAAGCTCCAACAGTTTAGTTTGAAAAAAACCGGGAGTCATCCTTCAAGCCTTCTGGGAGATAGGATGCCGTATGTGATTTTGAGGTATCTGGTTATCCTTCGGGAATTCCAAATGACCTCCACCCCCCCCCCCCCCCCCCCCCCCCCCCCACAAAAAAAAAAAAAAAAAAAAGCCCTTAAAAGGGCTGTTTGCTGGCAAGATTGTTTCAATCCTTGCCTTGGTCTTGTTAGGTTTTCTGCACATTTTTGCTTGAGGATTGTTTCAATCCCTCATAGTTTGTCATTCAGTTTGGTCGTGTGTCTGATGAGATAGAGGAGGTAGAAAAGATAGAGAGCTGGAAATTAGAGCAATTCGGTTTTTAATTTACAACTTTTCCGTCCTTTTGGATGGGGAAGCCAGCATTTTTTCCCCGAGATTTATATCTCAAGGAGGGGAGACCCGGCAGCAGGTGGAGATTTTCCTCGCTGTTTGCAACTCCCACTGGTAACAGAGGCAAGCTTTCGTGCGTATCGTGTCACCCACAGCCAGTTCTAAATTTAGGTCACAGAATGCCTGGCTCACCCCATCACAATGATGTAATCTTTAACCCTTTCGATAGACATGCCCCAGATTATTTAGTTTTCCTATTGAGGACGCGATGCGCATTGAGTTCTATTATTAATTCGCTGTCTTGAAGTCTATTTAGAGTTTTGCTTTGAAGATCTTTTAAGCGCATTGCTATAGTGTCTATTTTTGCTATCTCGTGAAGTTGTTTTATCGATGTCCACGTGGGCTTGCGCAGAGCCACGCGCAAGGCATGATTTTGGACCCGTTGTAGTTTTTCAATGTTGGTTTTATTCAGGTCACTTGTTATTATGGCCCCATACTCTAGTACTGGGCGTATATATGATTTGTAAAGATTGAGGAGAATTTCTTTATTGGCTCCCCAATTTTTACCTCTGATCATTTTCAGGAAATTGATGCGTTTAGTGGCTTTGACGGTGACTGAGTTTATGTGATTGTTTAGATTGAGACTGCTATCCAGGTTGAATCCCAGAAACTTTGCCTCATTGCTAGCTTCAAGTTTATGATCGTAAAGCTTAAGCTCAATATTAGGGACAGGCTTTTTCCTTTGTTTTTTATAGAATGTGATTCTTTGTGTTTTCGTGGCATTTAGCTTGATGCGCCACAGAGCGCACCAGTCTTGCAGGTCGCGGATGGTATCCTGCAGGCGGTTTTGTATTATGTTTCCAGACTTACTGGCCGTCCACATTCCTTTGTCGTCTGAGAATTGAGATAGTTCAACATGGTTCTTCCCTAGTTTGTCAATGTCATTCACATATATTATAAATAGAAGCGGGCTGGGGACCGAACCCTGTGGAGTGCCCGCTTCGAGTTTTACCTCGGCTGACACTTCGCGGTTGACTCTCACTTTGATTTTTCGATCAGATAAAAATGATGATATGATCCTTAGAATTTTGGTAGGTAGCCCCATTTTAGCTAGTTTGTATCTAATGCCATTGTGCCAGACAGAGTCAAACGCTTTTTCTACGTCGAGTAATAGCGCGGTTCCTATTTCATTTTGACTGAACGCCGTTTTCATATAATCTACCAGTCTATAAACATACTCGGTTCCCTCTCTTTGGCTCCTGTATGCCCTTTGCCACTTATTGAAAAAGCTGATTGATTCGAGATGGCTGCGGAGTCTAGTCGTGAGAATCCGTTCGAAAATTTTTCCAATACAGCTGAGTAGGCTACTTTGTACTGTAAAAGGTGATTAGCCCAGATATTTGTATTGTTTCAGGTATTTGGACGGTACAAATATCTGGACAAAAGACCATTATTTGTTGAGTTAAGTGAGATTGATTAACACAGAAAGACATTGTCGCGAGTGTTGCAAACATAGAAGAGAGGAAACTCTTCCAGTCCTGTTTATATCGCTTTATCGTTAATTTTCGCACATTCAGAAAATATTTGATTCGCTGGGTTATGGGAGTGTGCGTGTGATGGGGGGGGGGGGGGGGGTGGAGAGTGATTGTTTACAACAGGTGTGTAAGAAGCATTGTGCACTCGGAGGAACGGCCATAGAAGAGAACTAGCACACTGATATTTGTTATTGGTGGCCTACGAACCTCCGCGTCTGACATGGTGCCCAAAGCTATTTTTGGAACTAAAACATTCTACTCTGAGAAAGAAAACGCATTGTTTTCTACTTTTCTGACCAATTCACCAAACAGGTGAAGATTGTTTCGTCCCGGTGAAGAACCATGTTAACTCTTTACCCAACTTAACGCCAAACACCACACAGCGCTACATCCATTACATCTTCATTAAATTGTTATTATGTTTTGAATTGTTGTCTTAGAAATATAGATTTTGGTCCATCATTCGAACGACCTTATTGAGCTCGTTCCAATGAGGGGCAATAAGTTATGTTTTTAAGACAAAATTTGAGAATTAGTTTAAACATCTTCTAATCGCGTTGGGTAAAGGGTTAAATATTTTGTGAATTGTTTGCACTTTTTAGATAAATCATACGAGGTATCTTTGATCATACTTTAGGAGTAAACAGCATGTGTACCCCATTTCTTCCACTACCCAAGAGCATTGTAAGCCCGCCCCCTCCCACCCCTTCCACTCACAACCCTTAAATATTATTTTGGCATGGTATCTCTCTCTCTTTCTCTCTCTCTCTTTATCTCTCTCTCTCTCTCTCTCTCTCTCTCTCTCTCTCGTTCCCTCTGTCTGTGTGTGTGTCCCTCTCTCTTTTGTCGATCGTTTTGTCGTTTGGCAATTGTTGAACTTGTATTTGCGAAAGTGTAAAATCGTCTATTTCATCGGTATGCCAAATTGTTTTGTTTTCAGCTATCTTCTACTGCTTGACTCAATAAAAAATCTTCCCCGTGATCACCATTCCACATGATTCCACTCTTTAGATATCGAATATTTGTTAAAAATATGGGTTTAGAAATAGATACTTTAAAATTTGTGTGTACACAGTCGTTAACTCGCGAATATTATTAAATTTGCAACTGGGAAATCACATTGCTCACACAATCACTCGCACGGATGACGATGTGATGCGTGTTCAGTTTATATCAATCGTACTGTCACACTTGCACTTTACATATCTATTGTATATTCAGTGGACGTTTCAGATAAGTAACAATGAGATATATCCATTTAATTTTGGGGGTCGATAAGTAACTGTAAAACGCATTTTGACCATATTTTCACTTAAAATAAATTAAGTCAATTTTTTTTTGTTGACATTCCTTAATAGGAAAGGGCTGTGGATTAAAATAGATATAAAAATAGATAAAATAGATACCACACAAACAGTGTGGTATATCTATTACATAATGCAAGATATCATTAGAATGTTTCAAATATTTATTGAAACAATATATTTCCCCAAGGCTGCTTATTTTTAGAGATTGCATCACTTCCGTAAGTGCAACATTTCAAAGCGGGTAACTCTACTTCAAATATTTATTGTAGCGATACATATAGCCATGTCCAACCCTATCAAAGTTATATTTTACCACTTTCATGAGATAGAAGAACCATTTCTGCATTTGAATTCAACTTTAGGCTTATGTTGACTCAAAAACACGAGAAATTTGTTCTTTTAAACAAAAGTCTCGGAACTTTGTCAAATGGGCTTAAAAACTGGCTTTGCCCACAAAAGATTTGTTTAGCCTGCAACGTAATAAGTATGCTGAGAGGGATAAGAATTCACAGCTGTCTTTGAAAACTACCCTGATCCCAAAATCAAACTAAAACCTCAATCAGCGCATCATATGCTGGGAAACATATGTCTCAATTAACCACACGGTAAGCGAAATAGTGTCATAACCCCTTCGAAACAATATGAATAGCAATTTTTGTTTCAATAAGTGGGGTTCAAGCTATAAATTTCACCAGTATCAAAAGATAGTGCTTTTTATTCCAACAACTGATGTCAAATTGTCTTCCTCCGACTGATGTAGTAAAATATTGACCTGAATGTAAGCCCCCCCCCACCCCCACCCCCCACCCCCCCCCCACCCCCCCCGCTCAGTATGTCCATTTTCATCAACATTTATATAATGATTCATAAATTAATTGATGCCGACACACAACAAGCCTCTTGTGATACTTAACCCTTTACCCAACGCAAACGATTTCAAAACGATATCAAAATTTATTATTTTAAATATCATTTTTTGAAATTTATCAAAAACTTTCAACAAAACCATATCATGTGACCTCTCGTAGGAACGAGCTCGACGAACTCGTTCCAACGAGGGGTCACATGATATGGTTGTGTTGAAATTGTTTGAAAAATAATATTTTTTCAACTGCTGAATTTGCATAGTACGCGGACGGATGCGGCCGATTCGTTGAGTAAAGGGTTAATTTCCCATTAGTGATAATGTATATATTGCGTTATGTCTTCTGGAGACATTTCACATTGTGTTTGATGAATATTCTGCAATTTTTCTCAGAAAAATCCCCAATTTTCTCAATTAAGCCACACAGAGTCAGTGATATGACACTAACAAAACAGAACACTGAGTTTTTCCAGCACTATGACCAGTACTGTTACTGTGGTATCTCAGAACACTGTTAAACTGCCCAAAACCATTAATTATTGATTCTACAGGGCACTGCTTGTGCAGCAAGTACCCATAAGTTCATTTTCACAAATTAAGTTTTAAGCCCGCCACAGACAACCATTCTGACAAAAAGAGTGAAGTTGTAGAAAATATGTTTCCAAAACGGGTGACCACAGATATGTGTATGTAGAATAGAGGGGAACGGGTCAACTCGCCCTCGGGTCAAGTCGGCCCGGATCAAGTCGCCCCGGGTCAAGTCGCCCCCAGTTAAAAAAAAACGTAACTCTAGTTATATCAGCATTTTTTTTTTTTATTTTAATACTATAATCTATTATTTACAACAATATTATGAAGTCCAGTCAGACCAGCATTTTTTATTTCAATAATATATATTTTATTATTTTACAATATAAATTACAATATAAAGTTGGTTAAAGCAATTTTGCACATTAGAGGTAAGGTATCTGATCTGAGAGTTAAACAATTGAGGAAATAACTCCGTGGACAATTTTTCAGACAATGGACCTTCGAGTGTAACCCGAAGGTCCATTCGTTGAAACTATGGGTATGTTCAAAGCGAACTCGCAGACTGGAAGTAGTGTAGCTGATCTGAGAGTTAAACGAATGAGGAACATGCATATATATACACACACACACACACACACACACATACATGTGCACACATACATACATATATATATACATCTAAGCGTTGCGATATCATCTAAAAACAAAAAATTAAATCGAGGTTTAATATACAGTAATATATATATACATACACCAGAGGACGTTAATCGGGAGCAGCGTCGAGGTTACATGAAGTCCATTTTATTGGCAATTCGTCGGCCAATAAAATTCAACATTTGCACCAATGCGAACGCGATAAGCAGAGTTCAGTAAGAGGTCCTCCGAGTACAACTTGGAAGATCATTCTTTGAAACTCTTTTTGTGTCCAGAGTAATCTCATAGATGGGAAGAGGCCTAGCTAAACTAAAGGTTAAACTAATAAAAAAACAATTACCATTGTCTGACCCACACAATTTAAGCACAACAGACACACAAGTCTACAACTACAAGTGGTTTATTTGGTCAAAAGGAGAACCACTAAGAAGGAGGATTAGAGGTAAGATTAAGGTAATCACTCCATGACACCCACACTCCAAACCCAAGAACACACAAATCGCACAGTAACAATTGACTTTTTTGTCGTGAAGGTGAACGGTATGGCTGAGACAACTGACTGACATTAATTGAGACTTCGAATTACAAGAAGTGCAAGAGAAAAATGGCAGCCCCCCCCCCCCCCCCCCCCCAGGCGTTTACCTGATAGATGAACCAAATTGGTGGCGACAGGGGTGAGATCGCTCGTTCTAAAATAACAACGGCCCATTGCCACCTATGTGAGTCAGGCTTATCTGAGAAATCCGAAAAGAGGGGTGTGGTATCTGAGAAATCCGAAAAGAGGGGTGTGGTAGATTTTTGCTTATCCTGATATTTACGGCACGATAAACACGTTTACCCAATGGCAAAAGGGATATCAACCAATGGGCAGGCTGTCTGCCGTTTACTTACGAACTGCTTCGTCTAATTTGGGTCAAAACAAAAACTCAATTTTGGTCACGCCCGGTAAACGAATTTACGTTCTGAGTGCACAATCTGTGAGAACACAATACCCCGTGAACAAATCAAGTCTTCACGTGTGAACAATTTCATCGCACCTTCCCAGCGCATTGAGATTGAAATTAATCGGAGATCAGTGAATACAACACTGATGTGATGCGATACTCGAAATTATTTTTCAGTGTACAGAGGACAAAGTATGACCCAGATGGTGAACATTGTAATCTGGACGGTATTTTGGTATTGTTGTGAGTTTCCCCGATCACAACTGGGCCGTCACGCAACGATTCTTGATTTTACAGAGTGTTGACGACGAGAATTTGTACGGTGTATACATCCCTCAAGTTTACGAACCAGGGGTACTGGTTTTTAAGGGCCTATATAAGTAATGGAATTTTGTTTATTTTGAAATTCTCACCTCTCATATTCCTTAAATTCAGATTAAATATACACAAATTATACATCAAAATGAAGGTTGGGATGTGTAGCACACGAAACACATATGTAATCAACTCATAGAGTCGACTGTAGGCACCACTGGTTCCTGGAAATCTGCTACCGTATTCGCACCAGAATTGATAATAAAATAATATTTCATCAGAACAACTTGTGGCCAAATGTGCTTCATATATCCAAGAACAAAGCTAGGCATTCAAAACACTTTCGAATACACTGGCAGGACTGCATTTTGGAAAAAGGACAACACTGTCTGCATTTTTTATTGAAGATGGTTTCCATGCTCGACAGACATGCGCAAATCACTCGTTACCACGAATTTCCATCCAAAAACAAAATCGTAATTCTAAGAAATTTCAACAGGTATCATGATACCTTGCACTGCATATTGCAACTATGCAGTCTCTATCTAATAACAGTATACTGTATGAAGGCGATCTTTTTCATTATTTGATTTTAGACGGCGTTGTTTTACATGCTTTTTCTGTCCGATGACGTCGACCGGAAGTCGAAAGTAGACACATACGTAAACAAAAGCAAGGGCTTTGGAATTTTCCCCAATGTAGCTCTGTCGCAGTGTTTTGAAGAATTTTTATCCCCTAGCTTTGTTCTTGGATATATAAAGCACATTTGGCCACAAGTTGTTTTCGTGAAATATTATTAAATTATCAGTTCTGGTGCGAATACGGCAGCAGACTTCCAGGAACCAGTGGTGCCTACAGTCGACTCAATGAGTTGATTACTTATGTGTTTCGTGTTCAAACATCCCAACCTTCATTTTGATGTACATTTTGTGTATATTTAATTTGAATTGAAGGAATATCAGAGGTGAGAATTTTCAAAATAAACAAAATTTCATTACTTATATAGGCCCTTAAGGGAGGAGGTGGGCGAACCGCCCTTTATGGCAAACTCAGTCGAAACTTTTGATCTCTCTCTTGTGGAGATTGTGGCCTATTTTTACGGGAGTTTATGCGCAGTATGGAGGATTTGGGGCCATTTTCCCCAATGTTTCAACCGCCGCCCAACAGGAACAGTAAGCGAAATATGCAAGCACATTTCTTGAATTACTGAAGGTGATCATTCCTTGGCCCCATAACAGCTCATGACCCTCACTGGAACGAGCTTAACAAGCTTGCTCCAATGAGGGGGTCACATTCCATGTTCTGGAGGAATTGCACGCAATTGCCAAATCGAATGGCATCCAAAGCACGGCAGGTTCGTCTGGTTACTCATAAAAAACACAGGCAATGTTTCTGTCAGTGGACCTCCGGGTTACCCGGAGGTCCATTGGCTGAAACATTGCTTGTGCACATGCCTTACGAACAGAATTTGATAGCCTTACTATGGGCACAACGCGTAAATTAACGCGCAGATCGACGTGCTGGGGGCGCGGTGGCTCAGTTGGTAGAGGTGCAGGCTGCAAGCCGAGAGGTCCTCGGTTCGAATCCCGCCTGCGGCAACCGCGTTGTGTCCTTGGGCAAGACACTTCACCCCGATTGCCTACATGGGGGCACGATGACGCTGTGTACTGAGGCGTACTGCACGTCGATGGTGCGCGTGTCTTCAACCAATCTAACCCTGCCTGTGCTGTGGTGCAGAGTTCAGAGTTACGATGTTGGAGAGCTGACAGCTGCTCGTCGTTGCTCGGTGGTTCTCTCCGGGTACTCCGGCTTCCTTCACCCGTAAAACTGTCACGGTCACGATTAGCCATTGTGCATAAGTATGTGACCTTAAACACCAATAAATAAATAAATAAATAAATAAATATCGACGTGCTATTTGTGCGCCTTTCATGATAGGACTTCTAGTTTTAACTGTATCCTCCAGACAGGATATCAGTTTGAGTTTGTTAGAGATTTTGTATTTGACAAATATTTTGCCATCATGAGACCAAGAGTCTTGAATATTTGGGTGGTCATTGCTTGATTTTAACAGTAACTGATTGGCTTTTGTTAAGTCCTCTTTGATCACAATACCAGTCCCCTTAAGTTTTCTTCTGTTTCCAGTTACCTGCGATTTCAGCCTCCGAGTGACAAACTTGCTTTAATTTTGGAATTCAAATATCTTTGTCAAGTATAGCCCTTCAGACCCGAAAACAGGGGGTTATGCAACAAATAAGAGAGAAAACCTGACCAGAAGGGAAATTTTGGTAAAAAATAGACTTTATTGCTGACTGTGTCAACAATATAACTTTTCAAAATAATTAAACAGTGTTGTAAGGTGTGTGGTCCCCCAATGGGCATTTAAATGTGAAATGAGCTCAACAAATAATAATTAAAACAGATTTGGAAGCCACAAAAGACAAATAACATATTTCCAATCGGTATCACAACCTGAAAAATCATACTGTGTTTCTGTTCACTGATGTTCAGAAGTTTTCTCCATATTACGCACTTAAAGATGTCAGAAACATTTCTTTCATTGAAAGAGTACTTTGGAATGGATATTTTTTCGAGTAGGGTGGGTGGGGTGCTACATTTGGAAAATCAACATAATACAGTAGTAAATGTGAATGAATGGCATTTGTGCATAGCTACCAATATAGTAGAATAGTACTAGTGCTGTTATGGTTGCTGTGTTACTGCACAGAACTACAATGGCAGATGTGAAATATTGTTCACTTCTTGAACCAAGCCCCCCTCTCACCCACACTGAACCTCTCAGCTGATGGAAAACATTTTGAAAGACTGTACGGTATGTTTTTGGAGACTGAATTTAATATCATACATTTTCATTTTCTGATGATTGCCTTGGGACTGTCGCACTCATGGTCCACTGAACCTTGGTTGTCACTAAAAAGTGTACTCCGACCCCGACTCCGACCCCGAAATTACCGACTCCAAAACTATTTCTTTTTCTAACTCTGTTATTAATTGATCAATTACACTGAAATTCAACATAAATGTACAGAATTATGTGTAGTATACATAAAATCATATAAATGTTACAAAAAAATTAAGATTTTCATTAAATTGACATTTATTGAGTTTTGACTCACTAAAAAGTGTACTCGGCGATTTCAACGAAATTTCATTCTCTCATTCATATAATACATTCTTCCAGCTAATTTGTTGCAGTATTAAGAATATATTCGTATTTTACGATGTCTTATGCAAGATTTATAATTAATTTGGAAATTAATCGTGCTTAAAATGGAAATTTACTCGAAGATGAGAATCGCCGACTCCGTGTTAAAACACGGAATCCAAATTCTACGGACTCGAATAGGAATCCCATTTTACAGAATCCCTTTTTAAGAATCCCTTTTTCGAAAACGGCTATGGCTATGGAATCCCTTTTTCTGAAATGAGTCTAAGAGTCGTTCGAGGAGTCACTCGAACGAGCAATTGCTCGTTAGCTCATTTGCTCAATGGGATTCGAGTCATTCGAGCAGCATGTCGAGTCACTCGATCGAGCAATTACTCGATAGCTCATTTGACAAAAAAGGGATTCTCCAGAAGGCACCCCAATTTCGGCACCCCTTTTTGGAAAACATATGACCTTCGGCACCCCTTTTTCTGAAATGAGTCTAAGAGTCGTTCGAGGAGTCACTCGAACGAGCAGTTACTCGATAGCTCATTTGCTCGATGAGCGTCGAGTCGTTCGAGCAATATACCGAGTCACTCGATCGAGCAATTGCTCTTAGGCTCATTTGCTCGATGAGCTTCGAGTCGATCGAGCAATTGCTCATGGAGCAATTATTCTCTTGCTCTTTAGCTTATAAGGGATATTTGGGATAGGTATGCCTTGTGATATAGATAATAGTATCCTCTGATAAGTATCCTATAAAAGGTATCCTCGATAGGTATCCTCAAATAATAAAATGCCGGGCCATAGGCATCCTCAAATACTGAAATGAGTCGAAGAGTCGTTCGAGGAGTCACTCGAACGAGCAATTACTCGATAGCTCATTTGCTTGACGGACTTCGAGTCATTCGAGCAATATGCCGAGTCACTCGATCGAGCAATTGCTCTAAGGCTCATTTGCTCGATGAGCTTCGAGTCGTTCGAGCAATGACTTATCAGTAACTGCTCGATAGCTTATTGGCTTTGGGAATGATATTGGCTTTGGGAATGATATTGGCTTTTGTTGTACAGAAGGGAGATAACTCTGCATATAGGTTATGGGAAATCAAGGAATCTGATTGGTTAGTTATAATTTATATAAATGATCTAGATAAATGAAAAAACAAGAGTACTTGGAATAGGGTCAGAACTAACAAGAATAGACTAGAATAGCTAAATATAGTAATAATAAGCAAAGCTGTTCCAGTTAATAGGCTCTTCTACGCTATTGGAGTATACTCTAGAACAAAGAAACCGGGCCAGATAGACGAAAAGTATTGCATATATGGATAGAAGCAGAGAATTCTGGGTAAATTTGTCCTATAGCACTACATGCTACTCTTAATAGGGAAATAACACGTCATGGGATAGGGATCCAAAAAGGGATTCTGAGAGAATTCTAAACCAGAACGTTACTCCTGTTCAATCGAATGCACCCCCGATACCCTCTCGGTACTATAGCACTACGTGCTAAACCGATCAATTGGGGAAATAAAGTCAATTTCGGTGATTTCGGGTGGATTTTGGTGATTTGGAAGGATTGTCGGGTTGTTTGTGGTAATTATATTTACTCTTCTACAATGGAACACACCCTCCGAACATACCCCGTCCCATTGCAGAACAATTGGGTAACATAGCAATCACGTGCTATCATAGAAACCAAGATGGCGGCCTCCAGTATACAAAATGGAAACACGTATCACCCTAACAACACGCGATGCGCATGCGCACTAACGCCACGTATCACTATGGAGATGATGTCACAACATGGCCGCTCACGCGGGTTACCATGACAACACAACATGGCGCCACTACGTCAAGTGGCATGACGTCACTTCCGGGGTCCGGCACCGGGGTCCGGCAACTATTCCCTCAAACGTGCATGACATACTACTGACATTTTTGCTAAGTGGATTCAACATCATTAGACGAGACCGTCCCACACAACTTGGGGGCGGAGTCGCTCTCCTCATAAGGCAGAACTTAAAATATAAAACGATATCAAGCGATCATCTCAACGCAGAGGTGATTGCCGCTGAGATTGAAGTAGATCATAAAAAAGTTGTCGTAATCTCATATTATAATGAACCGAAAAAAAAAACAGTTGACAGCAAAGTCCTTGAATTCTTTCTGAAAAATCACAAACACTGTATTTTCTTAGGCGATTTCAATGCCAAACATCAGGTTTTCGGATGCAATAAAACGGAGCCCAATGGCGACGCTCTCTTCAATATCATCGAACAATTTGATCTTTTTGTATTAAATAACGACCACGACATTACTCACGTCAGTAACAACACCCTCCACCAATCCGACATCCTTGACCTAATTATAACCAGTAAATCACTAACTAATCAAATGCAAGACATATTTGTGGGGGACGATGATTTAGGTAGCGACCACCTGCCTGTTCATGCTACATTACACGGTTGCAGCGGACCCGCAAGATACCCCACAATGAGGAGAAGGAATCTATCCAAAATTGACTGGGACCTCTTCAGAAAAATAATTCAGGTTAAAATAAACAAAAACCACCCAATGAATACCTGCGAACTCGAGCAAGTATGTACCAATCTCAGTGAAGTCATTAACAACACTCTTGATGAGATTTGTCCCAAACAGACAGTTAAACCGCGGGCCAACAGAATAACTGAAACCACATTCCAAATAATAAAACAAAAAAGAAAGGCCTTCCGTGCATACAAATCAGAAAAACTTCCAACTAAAAAGGTCGAACTTAAAGCCGTGTATAATCGCCTCCACGGCGAAGTTAAAAAAAGCAATAGCAAACGACAATCGCGTGAGATGGGAAAAAGCAACGGAAAATCTAAATGGACTCAGGGAGACTAAAAAGTTTTGGGATACTTTTAAAACCCTTACTGGACAAAAACATAAAGACGCCAACAGTAAGGCACTAAAGATCAACGATGGAACTATGGCCCTGGATGACAAGGCGAAGGCTAGCGCCTTTGCTGAGCTCCTTAAGAAATATCATCGCCCACATGAGGGCGATAGGTTTGATGACGAGTTCAAAGAAAAAGTAAACAAATTTATTCAAGACAACAAGACAACGTTTAACGATGCCAACTTTAGCCAAACGCCCGAGGACGGTGATGGCCATGAACTCACGGAACCGATAAGCAAAGAAGAAGTGGCTAACACAATTAAAAAATGTAAGTCTTCTTCTTCCCCAGGAGGGGACGAGGTCTCATACAAAATCCTGAAACAATGTCCCAACACTTTTTTCGGTAGACTCACTAACCTCCTAAACTGCCGTCTCTAGTGGATACTTCCCAAAATGTTGGAAAGTAGCTACAGGAGTCATGATACCCAAACCCGACAAAGATTTGAGCAACCTAGCTAATTACCGCCCAATCAGCCTACTCAGCTGTATTGGAAAAATTTTCGAACGGATTCTCACGACTAGACTCCGCAGCCATCTCGAATCAATCAGCTTTTTCAATAAGTGGCAAAGGGCATACATGAGCCAAAGAGAGGGAATCGAGCATGTTTATAGACTGGTAGATTATATGAAAACGGCGTTCAGTCAAAATGAAATAGGAACCGCGCTATTACTCGACGTAGAAAAAGCGTTTGACTCTGTCTGGCACAATGGCATGAGATACAAACTAGCTAAAATGGGGCTACCTACCAAAATTCTAAGGATCATATCATCATTTTTATCTGATCGAAAAATCAAAGTGAGGGTCAACCGCGAAGTGTCAGCCGAGGTAAAACTCGAAGCGGGCACTCCACAGGGTTCGGTCCTCAGCCCTCTTTTATTTATAATATATGTGAATGACATTGACAAACTTGGGAAGAACCATGTTGAACTATCTCAATTCTCAGACGACAAAGGAATGTGGACGGCCAGTAAGTCTGGAAACATAATACAAAACCGCCTGCAGGATACCATCCGCGACCTTCAAGACTGGTGCGCTCTGTGGCGCATCAAGCTAAATGCCACGAAAACACAAAGTATCACATTCTATAAAAAACAAAGGAAAAAGCTTGTCCCTAATATTGAGCTTAAGCTTTACGATCATGAACTTGAAGCTAATAATGAGGCAAAGTTTCTGGGATTCAACCTGGATAGCAGTCTCAATCTAAACAATCACATAAACTCAGTCACCGTCAAAGCCACTAAACGCATCAATTTCCTGAAAATGATCAGAGGTAAAAATTGGGGAGCCAATAAAGAAATTCTCCTCAATCTTTACAAATCATATATACGCCCAGTACTAGAGTATGGGGCCATAATAACAAGTGACCTGAATAAAACCAACATTGAAAAACTACAACGGGTCCAAAATCATGCCTTGCGCGTGGCTCTGCGCAAGCCCACGTGGACATCGATAAAACAACTTCACGAGATAGCAAAAATAGACACTATAGCAATGCACTTAAAAGATCTTCAAAGCAAAACTCTAAATAGACTTCAAGACAGCGAATTAATAATAGAACTCAATGCGCATCGCGTCCTCAATAGGAAAACTAAATAATCTGGGGCATGTCTATCGAAAGGGTTAAAGATTACATCATTGTGATGGGGTGAGCCAGGCATTCTGTGACCTAAATTTAGAACTGGCTGCGGGTGACACGATACGCACGAAAGCTTGCCTCTGTTACCACTGGGAGTTGCAAACAGCGAGGAAAATCTCCACCTGTTGCCGGGTCTCCCCTCCCTGAGATATAAATCTCGGGGAAAAATGCTGGCTTCCCCATCCAAAAGGACGGAAAAGTTGTAAATTAAAAACCGAATTGCTCTAATTTCCAGCTCTCTATCTTTTCTACCACCTCTATCTCATTAGACACACGACCAAATTGAATGACAAACTATGAGGGATTGAAACAATCCTCAAGCAAAGATGTGCAGAAAACCTAACAAACAATCTTGCCAGCAAACAGCCCTTTTAAGGGCTTTTTTTTTTTTTTTTTTTTTGTGGGGGGGGGGGGGGGGTGGAGGTCATTTGGAATTCCCGAAGGATAACCAGATACCTCAAAACCACATACGGCATCCTATCTCCCAGAAGGCTTGATGGATGACTCCCGGTTTTTTTCAAACTAAACTGTTGGAGCTTTCTCCATTCCTTTTTTGTAACCGCTATGGTCATATACCGGGGCCGCTACCAAACCGGCGTTGCTGTTTGGTTTTCTTTTTTCTTTTTCCCTTTAAATTGCCACCGCACAACATTATATTCTGGCTCGCCACCATGGTGGGACTCAAACCTCTACCATCGCCAAGCTGGAACCGAATAGAGCCCACTCTCTAATAGTCTTAATGGCGTTGAGGGTTTGGTCTTTGACAATCTATCACTCCAGTGCAAACTGCCGGGAATTCTAACCGCGTGCATACCCCTTCAGACCCCATTTGAGGCAATAGGAAAGCTAGGCCTGGGTGATGCAAGATCCAAGTGAAATAAAATAAGGCTTACCGGATCGCAAGGGATTTGTAAATCCCACATCGTCCCTGCGCGCCTTCGGCGCGCTAAAACCTTTCATTCATTCATCTACGTTTCTGCAACATACACAAGAAACCACCAAACACTAGGCAAGGATTGAAACAAGCTTTCAATCCTTGCCTGGGGACGAGTGTACATTTTACATTTACACAATCTAACACTCCAACGTAAACTGCCGGGAATTCTAACCGCGTGCATACCCCCCAGACTCCATTTGAGGCAATAGCAATGCTAGGCATGTGTGACCCAAGTGAAATACCATTTCCCCACTCCTCGGCGAAAAGGAAATAGGTTTTACTTCCCCATAATTCGTCATATATTTCTCGGCGATTTCAATACATTTTCAGGTTTAGTTAGTATAAATGTGTCTTTACGTGTTTTGTACGAGTGCTTTAACCAACTTTATATTGTAATTTATATTGTAAAATAATAAAATATATATTATTGAAATAAAAAATGCTGGTCTGACTGGACTTCATAATATTGTTGTAAATAATAGATTATAGTATTAAAATTAAAACAAAAATGCTGATATAACTAGAGTTACGTTTTTTTTTACTGGGGGCGACTTGACCCGGGGCGAGTTGACCCGGGCGACTTGACCCGGGTCGACATGACCCGAGGGCGACATGACCCGGGGGCGAGTTGACCCGAGGGCGAGTTGACCCGTTCCCTTTTAAACTGCTAGTAATTACTGACCGTTATCAGTATACTTCAACCAATGGACTTCCGAGTGACACTCGAAGGCCGACACAATGACGGTCTTCTAAACTGCTGGTAATTACTGACCGGTTATAAGTGTACTTCAACCAGTGGACTTCCGAGTGACACTCGAAGGCCCACACATTGACGGTCTTCTAAACTGCTAGTAATTACTGACCGGTTATAAGTATACTTCAACCAGTGGACTACCGAGTGACACTCGAAGGCCCACACATTGACGGTCTTCTAAACTGCTAGTAATTACTGACCGGTTATAAGTATACTTCAACCAGTGGACTTCCGAGTGACACTCGAAGACCGACACATTGACGGTCTTCTAAGCTGCTTGTAATTACTGACCAGTTGTAAGTATACTTCAACCAATGGACTTCCGAGTGACACTCGAAAACCCAAACATTGACGGTCTTCTAAACTGCTAGTAATTACTGACCAGTTATAAGTATACTTCAACTGATGGACTTCCGAGTGACACTCGAAGGCCGACACATTGACTGTCTTCTAAACTGCTAGTAATTACTGACCGGTTATAAGTATACTTCAACCAGTGGACTTCCGAGTGACACTCGAAGGCCGACACAATGACGGTCTTCTAAACTGCTAGTAATAACTGACTGGTTATAAGTATACTTCAACCGATGGACTTCCGAGTGACACTCGAAGGCCCACACATTGACGGTCTTCTAAACTGCTAGTAATTACTGACCGGTTGTAAGTATACTTCAACCAATGGACTTCCGAGTGACACTCGAAGGCCCACGCATTGACGGTCTTCTAAACTGCTGGTAATTACTGACCGGTTATAAGTGTACTTCAACCAGTGGACTTCCGAGTGACACTCGAAGGCCCACACATTGACGGTCTTCTAAACTGCATGTAATTACTGATCGGTTATAAGTATACTTCAACCAATGGACTTCCGAGTGACACTCGAAGGCCCACGCATTGACGGTCTTCTAAACTGCTGGTAATTACTGACCGGTTATAAGTATACTTCAACCAATGGACTTCCGAGTGACACTCGAAGGCCCACACATTGACGGTCTTCTAAACTGCTAGTAATTACTGACCGGTTGTAAGTATACTTCAACCAATGGACTTCCGAGTGACACTCGAAGGCCCACGCATTGACGGTATTCTAAACTGCTAGTAATTACTGACCGGTTATAAGTGTACTTCAACCAATGGACTTCCGAGTGACACTCGAACGCCCACACATTGACGGTCTTCTAAACTGCTAGTAATTACCGACAGGTTATAAGTATACTTCAAGCAGTGGACTTCTGAGTGACACTCGAAGGCCCACGCATTGACGGCCTTCTAAACTGCTAGTAATTACTGACCGGTTATAAGTATACTTCAACCAGTGGACTTGCGAGTGACACTCGAAGACCCACACATTGACGGTCTTCTAAACTGCTAGTAATTACTGACCGGTTATAAGTATACTTCAACCAGTGGACTTCCGAGTGACACTCGAAGACCCACACATTGACGGTCTTCTAAACTGCTAGTAATTACCAACCGGTTATAAGTATACTTCAATCAGTGGACTTCTGAGTGACACTCGAAGGCCCACGCATTGACGGCCTTCTAAACTGCTTGTACAGTACGTGGAGAGTGTATTATCACTAAATCACTCACAGAGTGGAGATTCCACCCAAGCAATAATTGCAAATTTGTTTCAAAGCATAACCAGCGCAAGCAAAGTTTCAGCCAATGGACCTCCGGGTTAAACCCGGAGGTCCACTGGCTGAAACTTTGCTTGTGTTTTTTGTCGATATGTACAAAATTTGAAAGTTATAGCTTGGATGATAACTCCACTCCAAGGGTGATTTAGTTACAATCCACTCTCCATGTACTGTAATTACCGACCGGTTATAAGTATCCTTCAACCAGTGGACTTCTGAGTGACACTCGAAGGCCCACGCATTGACGGCCTTCTAAACTGCTAGTACTTAGCGACCGGTTATAAGTATACTTCAACCAGTGGACTTCTGAGTGACACTCGAAGGCCCACGCATTGACGGTCTTCTAAACTGCTAGTAATTACTGACCGGTTATAAGTATACTTCAACCAGTGGACTTCCGAGTGACACTCGAAGGCCGACACAATGACGGTCTTCTAAACTGCTAGTAATTACTGACCGGTTGTTAGTATACTTCAACCAATGGACTTCCGAGTAACACTCGAAGGCCCACGCATTGACAGTCTTCTAAACTGCTAGTAATTACTGACCGGTTATAAGTATACTTCAACCAGTGGACTTCCGAGTGACACTCGAAGGCCCACGCATTGACGGTCTCCTAAACTGCCAGTAATTACTGACCAGTTATAAATATACTTCAACCAGTGGACTTCCGAGTGGCACTCGAAGGCCCACACATTGACGGTCTTCTAAACTGCTAGTAATTACTGACTGAGTGACACTCGAAGGCCCACACATTGACGGTCTTCTAACCTGCTAGTAATTACTGATCGGTTATAAGTATACTTCGACCAATGGACTTCCGAGTGACACTCGAAGGCTCACGCTTTGACGGTCTTGATAAGATAACGTTGGATAAGATACAGAGTGACGACCGATACAATCTTGCATTCAAGTATAATCACTCGATGAATCGTTTGCAGGACGATGATTCAGAGTCCCCTTTCTCCATCCATGGTCATTCATGCAATTATTTTCCCCTTCCAACTTCCGACAAAATTTCCACGGAAAGGGCAAAAATGTAACCCTTCTTAGTCTAAATTGTAGAAGCCTTAATGCTAACTGGAACTCATTCACCAAATTCCTTTGTGACATTCAGCACGGTGAGAATAAATTAACGTAACTGGTCTAACAGAAATCTTCAAACTTCACTAGTTACAAAATTGATTGCTACCACCCAATTGTCTACTAGACCCGGCATAGTCCAAATGACAGCAGATGAGTGGGCCTTTTTTATTTCTGAGAATGTTTCTTTCAGACTGATATCCGATCTGACGATCTTCATTCCAAATTTCATTGAAACTATTTTCACAGAAATCAATCCAGGGCGCAAAAATTCGTACATTGTTGGATGCATATACCGGCCAAAACTGCACCTCTAACTGATATTGAAGTTTGTTTGTCTCTTCCTTAAGCGACATTCGCACCCAAATCAACTCAGGGCACAGTGGGGCTTTCTTACTAGGCGACTTTAACATAGATTTGCTGAATTATAATAATCACAGCAAAACTAACGCATTCATAGATAGCATGTTTGGTGACGGATTCTTGCCAGTAATAACAAAATCAACCAGAATAACCGAGCATTCAGCGACCTTAATTGACCATATTTATTCCAATAATGTATCCGTTAATTACAGTGCGGGAATATTAATCACTGACATTTCAGATCACTTCGCCACATTTTATATACAGGAAGGTGATAACGAGCCCGACAAGCCATAACCCCAACTTAGAAGATCATTCAAGAGAGAAAATATTGAACTATTCAAACAGTTGCTTCATAACACTAGCTTTGATTCAGTGTATAGCTGCACGTGTGCCAATGCAGCATACGAAACATTTTTGGGTGCCTACCTTGACACATTCGAATAGGCATTTCCGCTGAGAAGCTTGAATTTACCCAAAAAGCCCCCAAAACGTATGCCCTGGATGACATCCGGTCTACTACAGTCCCCCGAAACTAAACCCATGGAAATTAACATCAACAAATATAAAACGTACTCCTCGATTCCTAATCAATTAAAGAGACGAAGTAAGGCTACATACTACAATGAAGTTATAGAAACAAACAGACACGACTCTAAAAAAAACATGGCAAATACTTCGTACCTTAATCAACAAATCAAAATCAGCGGCGACACAACCACCTAGCATATCTCATAATAATGTTGAAATATCTGACCCAGATAAAATCGCCTCCAGTTTTGATGATTACTTCTCAGAAATTGGTCAGACTATTGACGATAACGTCTCTACCTCCGATAACAACTTCGGTGACTTCATGAATGGAAATTACCCGGACTCCTTTTTTATTACCCCAACAAACGAGCAAGAAATCATACTGACAGACGGACAATTGAAAGGAAAAATGAGTACCGACGCTTACAATTTATCTGCAGAAATAATGAAAGAGACAATTTGTAAGATCGCGAAACCCCTGGCCTATGTATCCAATCAGTCATTTATACAAGGTAAAGTCCCCGATAAAATGAAAATAGCAAAGGTGATACCAATTTTCAAAGGGGAAGTTCCCGTGAGCTAGGGAGCTACATACCAATTAGTTTTTTTCGAAACTTCTGGAGAAAATAATGAACAGGAGCCTCTCTAATTTTCTCAATGATTTTAATATACTGTACGAACATCAGTACGGCTTTCGCAAAAATCATTCCACTTTTCACCCCATCGTGCACCTTTTGCAGTATGTCGCTGAATGCAACGACAAACCTACAAAATACTCTACTCTAGCCGTCTTCCTTGATTTGTCTAAGGCATTTGACTCCATCAGTCACGATATTTTACTTAGCAAAATGGAATTCTACGGAATAAGAGGGATAAGTAAACTTTGGTTCCAAAGTTATTTATCAGGCAGAGAACAGTGTGTGGAATATAACACGAATCGATCTCCAAAATCGACATGTCACTTGCGGGCTACCCCAGGTGTCTGTGTTGGGGTCTATCCTCTTCTTAATTTACGTGAATGATATGAGATACTCCACTGTTCTTAACCTGTTATCATTTGCCGACAACACAACCCCGTTTACAGCTGGACATGACCTGAATACTCTGGAGACTACAGGTAATACTGAGCTGAATAAAATATTCGACTGGTGCTGTTGCAACAAACTCCAAGTGAACGCCAGTAAATGTAAATATATTATGCTACACCCACCGAACAGTCCGAACAAATCCGACTTACTAAATATTTTTCTTAACAATACTAAGCTTTCACCCATAGGTAACTCCCAACAAGAAAAAGTCGCTAAGTTCTTAGGCGTATACCTTGACGGAAACCTCAATTTTAAGTACCACATATCCACAGTATGTTCCAAGATGTCAAGTGCAATCTGTTGTTTGAATAAAGTGAAAAACGTTATCCCCAAGGAATCATTGAAATTACTGTATTATACATTAGTTCATAGTCACTTACAGTATGCAATCCAAATTTGGGGACATGGGCCATCCAGCAGTAAAATATACTCTCCACAGAAACGCGCGATGCGAGTAATTAGTTGTAAAAGGTTTAATAGACATACTGATCCCCTATTCAAGGATAATAACATTCTAAAATTTAACGATCATTACAAAGTAAATGTCTCTCTATTAATGCATGACTGGAAAAAGGATAGGTTGCCTCATTTGAAACATTTTTTAGTGTACACTCTTTATCCAGACTTCAAACAAGACAAGTTGGCATGATACAGTCGCAGAAAGCTAGAACCCAACTCTCTGCCATTCTACCAAAACATAGCTTCCCAAAGATTTGGAATGGAATTGATACTAACTTACGGGTCCTACCTTCCAGACATGTTTTCAAGAAACAACTTACTAATGAATGCTTAGCAAGCTACTCCCCACATGTTACCTGTTCGTATCAAATGTGTCCATAATGTAGGCCTAACGCTCAATACTCCACGCACGTCGCCACACTCCCCTGTGGGACCCTTCATATGAGAGAAAGAAGTCGTCGCCTGGGTGCTAGAGTGCTCTATGTACCAGTGGGACATGGGGCTTTCTAGCACTATGGCGACATTATGTATGACGTCAATGAAGACAGAAATCGTCCTATTTGCCAATAACATTCCCACCTCCCAGTTACAAACGAGCCATATTTTAAACACTTCTACTCAAGGCGAAGACTGTTTGAGTCTTACCTGCCAAGAAAAAAACATTCGTAGGACGTCATTGCCAGCCTATGCCGGTGACTTCTCCAGTTATCTCATCCCACCCGACCTCGAATTAATCTCCCAATCATGTCTTGACCAATCATCTCACGTTTAATCTTATTTATCCAAATCTGTAGTCTACCGTCAGATTGCACTCGCGCATATCGAGTGCAGTCTTTCGCGTAGACTGGGAAGGGGCCAGCATGTAGATTCGAGGTCTTCCTTCTACTGATCATTCACTCAATAGCTGAGCCATAGACAGTGGTACTTATGAACCAAAATATCCAGTCTACTCCATTTCTGTGTAGTCATTTCTATTTCGTCTTTTTCACTTAATGGGGGCAACAGGAAGACAGCCAAACAATTTACCAGTATATTCATATATGCAAAACTCTTTGTACAAATCTTACTTGTAAATTTGGTATTTTGTTGAATAAACTTCATTTAATTTCATCACAGCAGTAAATATGTTTCCATAGGCGAACATTATAACGTTCAAGAGAAAAACATTATTTTAATTTTGGAATTCAAATATCTTTTGTGAAGTATAGCCCTTGAGACCCGAAAACAGGGGGTTATGCAACAAATAAGAGAGAGAAAACCTGACCAGAAGGGAAGTACCGGCCACGTGCACATATTTTGCAGGGAATTCCCAAGAAAACCACACCGAATTCACTTGTGTTTTTTAGGTCCGAAAGTCATCAAATCACCCTTTTTATTCATCTGGAATATTCAACAATAATGCAAGATGTCATTAGAATGTTTCAAATGTTATTGAAACAATATATTTTCCCAAGGCTGCTTATTTTTAGAGTTTGCATCATTTCCGCAAGTGCAACATTTCAAGGCGGGTAACTCTAATTCAAATATTTACTGCAGCGATACCAAATGCAAATCTAGAGAATATACATGTATGTCTTCATTGAAATTAGTAGCAGAGCCAATAACGTCAATTTCTGATTGCTTGATCGAACCCTTTAGATGCTGTGCACATATATGCCTTTTCCGATTTCTTAGAAAAATTGTTCTGATTCCTGTATGAATGTCTGTAAATACTATTAACAAAACTCAATTTCTGATCTGTTTAAAAATATTTATTCCCGAAAATAATCCGAAAATAACCCTTTTCACACAGAGTTGAATTTACTGGATACAGTAAATTCTGTTTCTCTAGCATTCCAGTTACATTCGTAGAAGGGATGATGTGGTTGGAATATTTCTGTCTTCTCTGCACTCTTCTCTGTTCGCACGGTAACTCGAATTTAGAATACCCTATTTCAATGCTTGTTTTGCTCTCCTGGTACTTATTTACTTGTACCCGGCCATCTATGTTTCTCAGGCACTGGGGCATTGTGTTTGGCTCTAGAGGCTACAGTAAATTCACTGCTTCAACTTTTACTGTAATCTTTGAAACAATAGCCATTATTTAGAACAGGAGAGAATCTCTTATAAACTAAGCGGATATAGAGTAAGGTGAGACTGTCTACTTAGTAACATTATCTGTTTAATGTACGCGTTCAGTCGCATTGCCACTCTAAACACAAAACAATTCTTTAGATCCACAATATTCTTATTTCCAGTATGCCTTGTTTAGGACCCTAGAAGCCTTTTAACCCTTTACCCAAACGCAGACGATATCAAAATTTATTATTTTAAATATCATTTTTTCAAATTTTTCAAACATTTCAACAAAACCATATCATGTGACACCCCCGTTGGAACGAGCTCGTCGAGCTCGTTCCAACGAGGGGTCACATGATATGGTTTTGTTGAAATGTTTTAAAAAATAATATTTTTTCAACTGCTGAATCTGGATATTACGTGGGCGGAGGCGGCTGATTCGTCGTGCAAAGGTTAAAACCTTTTAAATGGGTCAGGCGGTGGCTCAGTGGTTGCGGCAAACGATTTCAAACCCAAAGACCCATGGCTCGATCCTCACCAGGGGTAGCAGCGTTGCGTCCTTGGGCAAGACATTTAATCCCCATTGCCCACACGAGGTAACATTGGGGTCACAGTGGCGCTGTGCAATAAGGCGTACTACACGTCGATGGTGCACTTGACTTCAGCCGATACTAACCCTGTTTGTGTGGAGTGCAGAGACGGTGGAAGCTCGATAAAAGTGGAAGGGCACAACTTTTCAAGGCTACCATGGTTCAGCCCAATGGGAGGAAAAGTTACAATCATATATCAGTAAATGTACCGTGAGACACTATAGTTACTTCTTTAGATGAGCATGCCGTGGTGTGGTCACTGCTATGTCCATTTCTTCTACTTCAATTATCTTCCAACCCGAAGGCTAGCCTTCGGGTTGGAAGATGGTCGAAGTAGAAGAAATGGACTGAAGCGACCAAAGGTGGGATTCATTGGCCAAATGTTGGATTTGCACATAAAATATTAGAGAAATGCTTGTATATTAGCACGTTTGCTTGCGCCCATTTCAAATCATGGTGTAATCACGCAACATGTCTGTGGAAAAATGTTGAGGGGCACGTGCCCCCTGTTCTCTCCTGGTTCCTCCGCCTCTGGCAGAATGGCAGAACGTTGGGGGAATGTAACAGTTGCTCGCCGTTGCTCGATGGTTCTCTCCGGGTACTCTCGCTTCCTTCACCCGTAAAACTGTCCGTCACGAGGAGAACCTGGCTGTCGAAAGTGTTAAGCCCAATCAGATATATGAGTCAGGCTTGTATCTCGAGCATAGTATGCGACTTATAGACCTGGGACAGATACCAAACGAGTCTAACCTCATTGGAGGTTCAAAATATGGGTCAGGGTCTTAAATGACCTCAAAATGCATTCCTGAAGTTCATATGTGTATTTCGTCACTCCGAAAAGTGGGCGTTGTCAAAAACGTTTTAAAGGGGATCCCGCTTATACCCCAAGTATGGTATGAGAACACGGGACCAACACTAAATCAGTAGAAACTTGCGGGAGGTTCAATATTTGGGTCCAGATCAATAAGGTTCACCCAGGGATCATTGCGTACACTTTTTCAGAACTGCTGGAAATTGTACTTTTTCCCTGCTAATGCATTGCTGAAGTTCATACAGTTAAAACTAGAAGTTATGTCATGAAATGCGCACTAATAGCACGTCGACTTGCGCGTTAATCTACGCGTTATGACCATAGTAAGGCTATCAAATTATGTACATATGGCCTGTGCACAGGCAATGTTTCAGCCAATGGACCTCCGGGTAACTCGGAGGTCCATTGACAGAAACATTGCCTGTGTTTGCTATGAGTAATCAGGAGAACCTGCCGTGCTTTGGATGCCATTCGATATGGCAATTGAGCGCAATTCCTACGCGCAATTAAGCCTAGATAAGCGCACAATTCGTGACAGGACTTCTAGTTTTAACTGCACACATACCAAGGTGCAGTACGCCTTAGTACATAGCGCCAGCGTGTCCAGTGTGGGTAAGCGACATTAAGTGCCTCACCCTAGGACGCAACGAAGTTCGCTCTGATGGGATTCAACCGTGGACCTTTCGGTTTGAAGTAGAGATGGGCGGTATTGGAATATTGAGTTGGGTATCGGTTTCGGTATTTTTAGGGGGATGGGGGGGGGGGGGGGGGGGGGGGGGTATACATCAGTTTTGGTCCGGCATTCGGTCTCTGACTTGACCGAGATTTGCTGTTAGCACCAAAGATGAATTCACATCAGGTAAAACAGAATAAGTAGTTGTAGTATCATTCTACGACGACACTATAAATTAAACTGCTAATGAGCTCAACAGTGGTATTCTTTTACGACCACAAATCATATCTACAGTAATGTTATGACTTGTTCGAAACGCACCTTAATGTCCTTTATCGGGCCTTTGCGGTCCCAGTCCATGTGGCCTGACCATGCTTTCTTCAGGAGGTCCTGCTGACAACAGACAAGACATCTGGGCAGAGATTTCTAATCAGGTCTAACAGGCAACCACGACATGACAAGAAATCACTGCTAAGCAATTAGACATGTAGAGGTTGTAGTGTAGTTGGAATTCAGGACAGTTGCTTAGTCCATGGAGTCCATTTTGACCTTGTTTACTCTATCCTGCATTTTAGTTGTTGGTTTATATCTATTCATGTATATCTCTGTGAACAGGCTGTCAGAGAAAATGAAAACTGTACATGCTGATTTATCACCCGCGCATAAAATGGTTGCCAAAAAGTGTATTTTTTAAGGGCTGATTTCGCAACGTATGTATGCGTCAGGTGCGAAAGTGATATGTGTCTATGATATTGCCTTTGTTTGTGCCACGGTATACACCACAACTTATTATAACCCCCCCCCCCCCAAAAAAAAAAAAAACAAAAAAAACAAAAAACAAAAGACAAACAAACAAAAAATCCGTCCGTCCGTGCTAGTCGTATCCGACTCAGACCTTTTGAAGGCCTTGAGGGATATTAATGATACTTGGTATTAATGTTGCTTACCAGCAGAGGGTGTGTCGCGAATAAGGTTGGAATGCCTGCCTACAAGGTCAATGTCACAGACTTAGTTCAAGTTCACAACCCCCCACCCCCACCCCACACACACATCCAAATCCAACTATAACAAGTCGTGTTCGGTTCATAACTTATGATGGCCTTGAACGATATTTATGATAGTTGGTATCAATGTTACCCACCACCAGAAGGTAGTTGCGAATAAGGTTGGTATGCCTGTCTACAAGGTCGAGGTCACAGACTTAGTTCAGGTTTACATACCCCCACATCCAAATCCAACTATAACAAGTCGAGTCCGTCTCAGAACTTTTGAATGTCTCTAAGGATATTAATGGTTCTTGGTATTAATGTCGCTCACTATCAGAGAGTGTGTCGCGGGGGGTATATTTGGTACCAAGTTGGGACGGGCCACATCTAGTTTGATCATATTTACACATCCAAACTAGTTTTCCGTAGCCTTCTCTTTTAAGAGGCCCAATTTTCCAATGAATAGAAGTCCGATGGGGAAGATAAATACGTCAGTGATCTTGACTTCGTTTTAGCCACTCTTCCCAACATTTTAATATACACCTGCTCTATGAAATCCCATTTACAGCAACAGTAAACCATGCGAAAAATGAAAAACTGTTCCGCACACATGTTCAGAACGGAAATCGTTGACGGACTATTTTTAAATAGAAGCGAAATTTCACTGGAATTTCCTACAAATCGTGCAATGCAATTACAATTTGTATCCCTAGCGATAGCTGAAAATCGTCCCCTGAGTTTCAATGTGTTCTATGTGCCAGTAGGCACATAGAACACATTGGAACTCAGGAGACGAAATAGTAACACGGGTCCACCTCGCAAATTTGGTTGGCGATAAAATGTGTTCTTTTTGTTGATACTTATCAAATGCATTGCTGAGTGTCCTGCTAATGATTGTTTTATAGACGTGAAGGCGTGTAATGAACACAGATAGACACACGCGCGTGAATGGGTTAATCGTGCGGACTCGAATTTTAGCCTTCCGCGATGACACAAGTGCCATATCGATTAATCCATTCACACACGTATATCGTTCTGTGTATTTCTGTCATAATTTATGGGAGATGGGGTGGGGGATGGGTTAAAAAATGAATATCAAAAAGAGAAAACAGGTATAAGGATTGACTTCACATATGAACAGTAATTTTGCGAATAAATGCAATACTTGTGCGAACAAACGCAATACTGTTTGCAAATAAACGTAATACTATTGTGAATAAACGTAATACTTTTTGCAAATAAACGCAATATTACCGCGAATATTCGCAGTAGCAATGGGATTCAATGCGGATATTTGCAAATGTATTGAAAATGTAGCGGAATTACGTTTAGTTTATTAATAGTTACCCAAAATGTTTTGTTTACCAGCTCACTTCACCATTGTAAACATTTCTTGTGGTATTTCGGCACTTCCGCTGGTCTTCGTGTGTTTGAGCCAACGTATTTCATTGGTTCTTTCCAACAACCCTTCTTCTCTTCTCTCGTTGGTTATTTCCAAAACGATGGATCAAATAGTATTCAGATGTTTCTTCTCAAATCGCCTGTATAAGGCCGTCTTTTCTCAGTAAAGACACCTTTCTTGGCATTAAAGCTTTGATTTAGCTGCGTCTAACAAGGTTAGTAGAGGGGGCATTATCTACCCGTAAAAGGGTTCATTGGAGTCACTCTGGGAATAATTCTAATTGCTCTCGTTTGAAAGGGGTGCATCCTCTGGTGCGAGTCGCATCACTGTGCGACTTGCTCCGGTTGTAGCGCACACTGCAATCAAGTGCATTTATTTAGCTTTTATTTTTAAAGCATACAGGTTCGACGACCCTCCCGAATTGGCACTATTAATTTTCGCCCCTCTCATGTTGAATTAAAGCAAAAGCTTTCCAAACCTCAAGTAAAAGGGTCCGTGGTTTTATCATTCATGTTCATTTCATCCCATTGAGTTTTTGTCAGTTTTCAATAAACCACGATTAAATTTAAAATGGCTGATTTATCTATTACAACCAACAAGTTTGTGTGATCTCTGGCATACAGTGTGCATTTATTCCATCTTTGGAAGGTTGAACCAGGTCCTCACGAAACTGAAGATTAACAGAGATATTCCAACCAGGGTTGTAGCCCTTGGGGAGTCTTTCACCCCACCCACCTGTTACACAAATAAACGCAATAGGCCTACCATTGGGAACACATATAATACTGTTGAAAATAAATACAACATTCCCCAACTTACTAATTGCGCCAGAAGCGGTGGAACCAGAGGGGGGGGGGGGGGGGGTGGCACAGAGAAAACGTGCCCCTCCACTTTCTTCCACAGACATGTTCCGTGATTACACCATAAGCTGAAATGGGCGCGTGAAAACGTGCTAATATACAGGCATTCCCGTTATATATTATTTGCAAATCCAAACAAAATTTAGCCAATGAATCCACCCTCGGTCCGCTTCTTCTACTTCGACTATCTTCCAACCCGAAGGCTAGCCTTCATATCTACAGTAAGGCTAACCTTCATATCTACAGTAAGGGTAGCCTTCGGGTTGGAAGATGATTCAAGTAGAAGAAGTGTACAGGACTGTGACCACATCGTGGCATGCTCATCTAAACGAGACAATTTAGTGTATCACGGTATATTTACTGATACACGATTGTAACTTTTCCTATCATTGGGCTGAACAATGGTAGCCTTGAACATTTGTGCCCCTCCACTTTTTTCGAGCTTTCGCCGCCTCTGAATTCCGCGCAAACAGAGTTAGTATCGGCGAATAAACGCAATAATGTATTTGTTTCTGGAGATTCCCGTGACAGCAATGGTCTTCCGTAAGTTGCAATCCAAACAACCAATAAAAGACTTATTCCGGCAGCCAAGGCACCGTTGCGTATTTTAGCGTCTAACGTGTTTTTTTCTCAGCGAATTATGGTTGTCCGCAACACGCATTTGAAGAATCAATCGGCTGGCCTTTGTCAGCCTTGAGGTATATGTGGTATTTCGGTTTTTAATAATGGCGGCCATTTTTAGAAACAGGAGGATTTTAACCAACGTGGAGTGCTAACTGAAACAAACTAGCCTGTTCGCACATATTTCTTATCCAGCTGATACACCTTTTCAATTTTGTGCAAAAAATCAGACTGCCTAAATCCAACCTGGCGGACTAAATGTCGACAAAAATCAGAAAAATCGATTTTTTTTCACAAATTTCACCAATTCCTTCCAGATTACTACTGCAATGATGGACCAGGACGTAGTGATCAGTGTTTGTGATGGACAATCACATGACAGTAATGTTTCGGCCTTTCCGTACAATTGTACAAGCTCTA
Source organism: Pictodentalium vernedei (assembly GCA_031216915.1). Classification (NCBI taxonomy): domain Eukaryota; kingdom Metazoa; phylum Mollusca; class Scaphopoda; order Dentaliida; family Dentaliidae; genus Pictodentalium; species Pictodentalium vernedei. The sequence continues at coordinate 778,885,611 of CM062295.1, forward strand.
TCGGTTCAGGTAGGAGGCGCGGTGGCTTTGAGTGGTAGACTGTTGGACTTCAATGCTGTAGGTCCAGAGTTCGATCCTCGTCCGGGGCGACCGCGTTGTGTCCTTGGGCAAGGCACTTTATCCCGGTTGCCTACACGGGGGCACGATAACGCCGTGTACTAAGGCGTACTGCACGTCGGTGGTGCACGTCTTCAACCGCTGTAACCCTGCTTGAGCGGTGCTTATACAGAGTTAGAATGTTGAGGAGCTGACAGTTGCTCGTCGATGCCCGGTGGTTCTCTCCGGGTACTCCGGCTTCCTCCACCCGTAAAACTGTCACGGCCCGGATTAGCCATTGTGCATAAGTAAGTGACCTTAAACACCAATAAGTAAATAAATTGGTACTAGTATATCGCATTGATATTAAGCATATTAGAAACAGAGAGTCCTGGTATATAGTATGACAAGAAAGATTATGTAGACCATTAGGAAATTTAAAAAATTGGTTAGTAATCAATAAGATAACAGAAAGGCGGCCAAATATTTTGTCCAATGTGGGATTTTCTAAACATTTAAGCAATGATTAGTGTTCATTTTCAGCAGACTCGTCGGTAGCTAGAGCTGTAGGTTTTTAAGTTTCTTGTTCGGTTTCGGTTTCGGTTTTTCAGGTTGAGTAAAACGACGGTTCGGTTCGGTTTTCGGTTTGTTCATGAGGCCAAATAAAATCCAATAGAACTCATTCTATATGTCTGGAATCATAACTTAATGGCAGTGAGATTGAATGAAACTCAATGAATTCCCGAAAATAGCTATAATACATGAAGAATCAGGAAGGCCAATATGATAATTACCTAAATATACAGAACTTTTATTGTGCTTGGCCATTTTTCGAGGTCTGACACCTACGCGCAACTTGAGGAAAGCTGCGAACACAACTAAATGTCGGAAAATCACAGAATGTAGCCATCCCAGAGTAGTGAGAGTACCCAGACACTGCCATTGACTCTAGGATGGCTACATTCTGTGAATTTCTGCAGCAAGAGAGTATTTTAATAAAAACGCAAAAACCTCAGATTACGGGATGTCGGTTCGGTTTCGGTTAACCTACAGCTCTATCGGTAGCCCCGCTCGTCTGTTCGTTACAGCACCCAGTTGTTGCTTGGCTAGTACAGAAAACAGTGCATGATAACCTCGAGGCAACACAGCTGCACCTTGACGTATTTACTGGAACACGAGCATCGAATCAATTTTAAGATAGTGTCAGGTGCTGGCGATACATTGTGAGGCAGAATCAATGGGAGAAGTTTACTGGAACACGAGCATCGAATCAATTTTAAGATAGTGTCAGGTGCTGGCGATACATTGTGAGGCAGAATCAATGGGAGAAGTTTACTGGAACACGAGCATCGAATCAATTTTAAGATAGTGTCAGGTGCTGGCGATACATTGTGAGGCAGAATCAATGGGAGAAGTTTACCGGAACACGAGCATCGAATCAATTTTAAGATAGTGTCAGGTGCTGGCGATACATTGTGAGGCAGAATCAATGGGAGAAGTGACTTCGCTTTCTCAGCTCTAACAAACTCATAATTTGTAGGTTCCATTTTGGGTGGGTCCGAATGCAGTGCATGTTCCCAAATGCATGCTTGCATGTGGCCTCATTTGACGTCCTCTGCAAACGACTCAGTACTCGGAGGGAGGGTACATAGTTTAGGGACTTTTACATAGTTTAGGGACTTTTATTGCTCCTGGTCGTCCTACCTTGGATGTCCAGCTACAGTCTCTTGCACCAAACATTGATTTGGATGTAGGACACCCATAACAGGCAGCCATGGACTGTGTAGCTTCACGCAAGACGTCATCCCAGGGAGGATCATTTTTTTTAACTGACTCTAGCGAAACCCTCTTTCAAAACTTTAAGGACACGGCCTTTTCCTATTCCAAAGCACCTATTGATGGTATCACACCCAGAGATACCGTGCGTGGCAAGGATACGTGGGATAATGTCACGATGCTTCTCGACAGTGGCACCAATTTCTATCACAGACCTGTCTCTAATGGGTGACTCTATAAATATGGGGGATGTTATATTCTGTTCCAGATAGTGGTGCAAGAGTAGGGTATACACATATGTGTCGTCTGCAAGAACGACAGCCTGCTTTTTGACATCCACAGCAAGTTTGACTGCCTGTTGAACTATACTATTATCAGCTTCTTCGTGACTGGTTTTCATGTCACGCCTTTCTATGACACCTTTCTTAATTTCAGTTGGGACGTTGTCTTGGACAATAATGACAAGTTTAATCCCCTCAGTATGTTCACCACCTAAACTCTTATTTGACTTGAAACACGGACATATTATACGGATGAGCTGCCTTTTATTCTCAGTGACCGTCAGCATAACTTTCTGAAACGGCAATACTGATGTTGCACTCAACCTGAATTCTCGGTAACACCTTCTAGCACTCCTGTGAGCCCGTTCTTTCTGAACTCGTTGTACCTGTCGAGAATAAGATAAACGTCGTCCAACAACAACTTCAGTTTCACAGATTCCTGAAATGTTTCAACGAAATCTAGCACAACAGGACTGCGATGTTTATTCGGTGCCGGCCAGTGAGGAATCCAGAGTTGGGCACATCCATCAATCACCGTTCAAACATCTACGCCTGTCAGTGTGGATTTCTGTGCTGATATTGTACACGCAGTTCGTGTTAGGTCCGATTTCGATTTTGTTATATACAAATCACCAGCTTCATTGAACAGTGCAGTTGAAACTGGCGCCAGCTCATATGAGATCACTTCCTTGATGTCAACATCTATCATTCTCGACTGAAGATGCATTACCCTCGAATAAATCAAGTTGCAATCATAAACGTGAGTGCAGGGATGTGGCTAGAGGGTTTCAGCCGGGGGGGGGGGGGGGGGGGGGGGGGGGGGGGTGGGGGGGGGGGGGGGGGGCAGCTGGGGGGGGGGGGGTTGCCACTGGTGTAAATTCCAACTGTGAGTAGTTTCGATAGGTTGTTGCACTGCAGCGCTGGGTGATATTTTTTAACCCTTTAACAATGAATCACCCGCATCCGCCCGCGTAATATGCAAGTACAGCTGCTGAAAAACTATTATATTTCGAAACATTTCAACAAAACCATATCATGTGACCCCTCTTTGGAACGAGCTCGTTCCAAAGAGGGGTCACATGATATGGTTTTGTTGAATCTTTTCTTTTAAATTTAAAAAATGATATTTAAAATAATTGTGAAATCGTCTGCGTTGGGTAAAAGGTTAAAGTGATATATATATATATATACATGCTTATGAACCCTTCCGAAAAATTTTACTAGTCCTGAAACGGAAAAAGCATCATTTATAATGTGTCTGGGTCAGAAAATTTACCGGATTGATGTCAGAGTCGAAATTTTGAGGCCAATGTAAATGTTAGAGCAGGAAATTTGAAACTCAAGTTTCCAGTTGGAAATAAAAGATCAAAATTTCTCATCATTAAGTTGGAATTTTAATATTTTTCATGAACAATGTTAATTTATTGAATTTGAAACTATTTGATTTTTTACCTCGGAATTTGCAACTATTGAAAAAAATACTCCTAGCTGGAGGGGGGACCCCTCACCCGCCACCCCCCCCCCCCCCCCCCCCCTGTCGCCACATCCCTGCGTGTCACCTACTTTTGTGACCTTCTTCCTGGCGGATATTGTCATCACTGTTGTGGAAATTGTGTCATAGAAACCGACTGATAACCGCCTCTCGAACTCAACAATCTTCTCTTGACCCAGAGCTGTGGCGTTGTAAACATTTCCGGACGCTGGCTCAATCCTACCAGTGTTGATATTCACGACTTCATTATGTTGATCTGGAAATGATATGGGTGGGTTCTACGCCACTTTGGGTCATGACATTCACGATAAATATTTCAAATGTTCGAAACGTGATTTGTTCGGTCATTTTTGAGGCCATGTTATTCGGGCCTAATATTTAAAATTTCTCAAGGCTGACAGGAGGCAAGCCGACGGAATATTCACGTGGGTTGTCCAAACTATCGGAAACCAGAGAGAAAATAACTTTAGACGCCAAAACACGCACGAGTACAACAGTGGGTTTGGCTGCCGGATTAACTATTTATTTATTCATCGGTGTTTACATACTTAGGTCACATACGTATGCACAGCGGCTAATCATGACCGTGACAGTTTTACGGGTGGAGGAAGCCGGAGTACCCGGAGAGAACCACCGAGCAACGACGATCAGCTGCCAGCTCCCCAACATCGTAACTCCGCACTGAAGCACAGGCAGGGTTAGATTGCTTGAAGACATGCGCACCATCGACGTGCAGCACGACTTAGTACACGGCGTCATCGTGCCCCCACGTGGACAATCGGGGGTAAGTGCCTTGCTCAAGGACACAACGCGGGAGTCCGAATCAATCGCTCAGACGGTCACACATCCGAGGATTAACCGGGCTCGATGTTGTTTAATTCCGGTGATCTGACGAGAACCGGTTACCGCAAGCCCCCCCCCCCCCCCCCCCCCCCACCCCCGCCGGACTAACTGGTTGGATCCAGGATAAAATCTTGATTACAGGAATCGATGTTGTGTCACAATTTCTGTTGCGTATGTATCTATTTATAGTGACACTCAGTCGTAGATAATAACTATACTATAATACTTACAATTCAAGTCACAGTAGAGAATAAGTAATCACATAGAACATGGCCACTTTTGTGGTGTGGGATTTATATGCAGTGACCTCTTTGTTACTGACAACAATGTGGACGTATCATGCACGAAAATGGCCCTTCTCTAAACTGACTTACGCAATGTTTTTTTTCCAGCCGTTGGGTGTCTTCTCTTCGCAGACAGATATGACAAATGCCTGAAAACAACGCCCGGATGCTACACGGTGAGTCAAAAACAATACCACGACTTTAACAGCTATTGTGAATTACCTGCAGCCGGTCGAGACAAAAAGTCAATCATGTGTCAAAATGGCGATCCGGGCGACACTACAAACCATTTTATTTGTGCACTCCGCGGAACCGACATTCAAAAAGAAAACCCAGCCGCTTTCCTATTTATCATACACGATTTGACCGATGGAGTATGTAAGGTTATTCGTAGGTCAACGTGCGCACGTACCGCATCTCACTAATGTGGTTCACTCTTCACCCAAATCGACTCTTGCTATAAAATATTTAATCAACTAAAAATTACATTTTTGCCTCAAAAACATAGTTTAAGACTACTCACTGGGAGGATCTCGTTGAGCTATATTTTGGGATAAACATTTCATTTGAATGCCGATTTTTTTTTCGAATAACCTTTTATGGTTGATAGTTAACAGACCTGAGCCCCGCCCCTCTCGATTTTCACCGCACCTAGAGCCTGGTGTGGTTCTAATCGAAGCCAGCGCCTCCAACAGTCCTCCACAGAGAAATGCCCGTGCACCGTCCCCGATCAAAACAACAAGAGGGTCCCATTGAGATCGCCGTTTGTGAAAAACTGGGGGTTAAGAAGCGGGTTCTCATTCCTAGCAGGGTTTCCAGCGACTAAATAACAAGAGAATAGATGATATAATATTTAATCAATTATAAACAAATCATTTTCAACTCTTTCCAGTAGATTAGTCTCCTCCTTACTCAGGTGGGAGGATCTTGCGTCATTAACAATTATTTAAATTGCCCAACGGTCCATTCAAGAAAACTTCTATACCAACAACCTTAAGGAGGGTTAACAAAACGATCAGGGCCTGCTTACCTGTGTAAACATGCATTGCTCCTCATTATAGCTAACGCGATACCTTCCGCCAAATATCAATCGCGAACGCTCAACCAATGCGCGAAATCATAAATAGGCTGCTAACCTTACCCTATCCCAGTCGGGAGGAGGGGAACTACAGATAGTTTCGGTTCTATGCACTCAAATGAGTTCCGCTACCAAAACTCCGCGCCCAAATCCTGTTCTATAGGTCTCACAGAACTAAATATTTTCCCATAGGCGACCATTATAACACTTATGTGGAAAAAAATATGATCGCATCACTTTAAATTAAATATTTAAATACCTACATAAAGTACAGACCTTCACACAACTTTCTCTGGCCAGAAAACATGGGGTCATGCAACAAATAAGAGAGAAAATCCACCAGGAATTGAAGTACCGTCCTTGAACTTAGTTTTTTCTGGGAATTCCCCACAAAAATACACAAATATTTAACTGAATTTTAAAGACCCAGAAAATACTTAGAAAATCTCCTTTTTCTTGTGAAATATTTAGTATTGTTGTAAAAACCTAATAAAATGCTTTAACAGTTTTCTCAAGCAATAAGTTTTTTTCTAGGAGTCTTATTTTAGACTATGATGCAATATCCGAGTGCAACATTTCAAGGAAGATCACTCTAAACTAAATATTTAGTTCTGCGAGACCTATAATACTTCTCACCCATGCCCTAATTTCATTTTTCCTGTTTTATGTGATAAAACAATCATTTCTACACTAAAATACAAGATTTGGCTTCTATTCATCCAATAAGATTAAAAATATAGCTTTTTTAAAAAAGTTGTTAAATTGTGAAAAAAAGCCCCAAAAATTAGGAAATTTCAGTATACCGCTTTCCTTACTTATCTTGATTCTGCTGCCAATCTATTTGACAGAGCAGTTCACCAATTGATGTTTTTTACTGGAATTTAGCCAGTTTACCTGATAAAAGTCCAATATCGGCATAGAAGAACTCAATTCGAGAAAAAATTGGTGATTTATGTGTCAAATAGCTGAAAATTTATGTCCGAGAGAGAACATTTACACAGGTATCATTCACAAAAAAGCTGTTCAAAAGTACAATTTTCATCTAAAAACCTTCCAAATATCATAATTCATGTATACTTTATCTATTTACTAAAATAGAAAGGTATACCACCCGATGGGTTGGTGATTAATGTCCCAACAGATGTGAGGATGTTTCACAGAAAATCACATGCTGAGTTCAAGCTACCAAATCACACTTGAAACACAACTATCATGTGTAACAGTTCTTGAGTGATACAATTCCTGAGAAGTCTACCTGATTTTTAGAATTTATTAAGCATATTTTTTCAATTCTTTCTCGAAATGAGTGCAAGAAAATTAAAATTTAATCGCAGGACACATCTGAGAAAATTTGCATTTCAGAAAAATCATCCGCCTTGCAATATTTCCAAGTGTGTGGCTACTACAAGTGCAGAACCTGAAAATGTAGTAAAATATGTAAGACTCACACAAGAAAAGCATGATAAGGTTACTTCAAGTCCACTTCCAGTGACAGCAGCAATAGAAGAGCCTGGAAAGAGCTTCAAACTCTTACGCCCATTGTCAAGATTAAAATCTGAGCTCGACATCTGCAATGAGAAAATAGATGAAAAATGGTAAATAATCATATGGACAGTTATCAAGACATACAAACATACATGCATGCCTGCCTGCCTGCCTGCCTGCCTGCCTGCCTGCCTTCCTTCCTTCCTTCCTTCCTGCAGGCAGGCAGGCAGGCAGGCAGGCAGGCAGGCAGGCAGGCAGGCGTGTGGTTCCGGTCGGGCGGGCGGGCGGGCGAGCGAGCGGGCAGGCAGATGGACGGATGGATGGACGGACGGACGGATGGACGGACGGACGGACGGACGGATGGACGGAGATGGGTAGGCATCCTGCCTGCCTGCCTGCCTGCCTGCCTGCCTGCCAGCCAGCCAGCCAGCCAGCCAGCCTACAAATCCACCTGATTATTGTTAGTTAGTATAAAGATACAAATTTGGAAAAAATTGCTCAGAAAGAAACATAACTCATTCTTTCATCCATCCATCTATCCATCCATCCACTCACTCATCCATCCAATTCATTTCATTTCATTTCAGTTCATTTCATTCATTCATTTCATTTCATTTCATTTCATTTCATTTCATTTCAGTTCATTTCATTCATTCATTCATTCATTCATTCATTCATATCTGAGCAATTTTCTTCAAATTTCAGGCCTGAAGAAGATAGTTACAGACTGGTACATGTGGGTAAAATGGCAGAGATGTGGAATACTGTTTTCAAAAAACACAGGCAACTTAATCCAGAATGTGATGGATACCTATCTTTTGATCCGAATGGGGAGGAGAGGCGTGGACTTGTTTGGAGGGAGCGAGTCATCTGCAATACCTGCTCCTATGTTTCTACTCGATTCTCTTTATATGAGGAAATTTCCAGCCCAAAACAGGGTCGCAGATCAGCATGCACAAACAGAGCACTTCAAGTGGGGCTCTCACAGACTAGTATAGGTAATGCAAGTTTCCGCAGGTTGTGCATGACACTAAATTCACCTGCCCCTTCTGAAAAAGGGATGCAGAAGACAGGGAATGTGGTATGTTCACAAATAGAGAAAACTAATGAGAATGAAATGAAGACCAGACGTGAAGAACTCAAAGAAATCAACACTTTGAGAAGTGTGAAGCGAAATATTATAAGTGTTGAATGTGATGCAGTGTACAATAATCCACTGTATTCAGGTATAGGGAAAACACCATTCCAACCTGCTACTCAGTGTACTTATATTCATGCAGAGAATGTTACCAGCAAAAAACAAGTGATTTCAGTTTGTAATAAGAATAAACTATGTTCCAGGAGAGGAAAACACATTAACCAACAGCCCTGTGGGCCGGAAAACCCAGAGTGCACAGTAACATTGAATATGAAAGAAAGTATTGGCAATGAAAAGGCATGGAATACTTCTTGCCTAGAACAACTAAAATCAGATGACTTGGAGGTCCAGTACATGACAACTGATTCTGATTCTAAAGCCTTTAAAGCAGCTGAGAACATTTACAAGAATAAAAGGAGTTCAATACGCCCTGAACATTTACTGGATACAAGGCACTTATCTGCAAATCACAGAAAGAAAATAAAGAATGACAAGAGTATTGTTGCAATAATGCCTGGGAAGACAAAGACTGAAAGACAAACACACTGTAACCGCTTTGCATTGGATATAGCAGCCAGATGCACAGCTGAACTGTCAGCTTGTCACAAGAAACATTTTGGAAACATAAATAAAGTTATAAATGCCATGTCATATGCTGTAGATGCAATTGTCGATTGTTACCAAGGAAATCATAAATTGTGCAAGCGATATTCATATGTTTGTTCTATCAAGAAAACTTGGCTTTCCAAGAGTGCATATTTGTCAAATTCATTTAAAATTCCTCTATCACCAATGGCAAGTCAAAGGTTACGAAAATGTGCTAATATACGACTGTCCAGGTGCAATATACTGAAGACCAAACTTCATAGCAATACCCAAAAAGTTGAGGCAGTGAATCGTTGTCTACGGAGGTCTTTGGCACGTAATATCACCTTTGCTAGGAACTTTCCGGGAAGAGCCCACAGTGCTATACATTCAGTGAACAATGGCCCAGGAGAATCTATTGTGAAACTCTGTAAAAAGTGTGAGTGCCCAGTGGCATCTGGTTCTCAAGCAGCAAAACAGCTGAAGCAGTTGCAGAGCAAAAATGATTCAGATAAAAAGAGACAGAAATCAATAGAATTCAAACTTCAGCGATGTGAAAAACGCACAAAAATGTATAAATTATATGAAGAACACCAAGAAGATGAAATTTACAGAAAAGCCTTGGACAAGGAAGAAGCCAAAGCTCAAAGGGCCATAGCAAAAGTAAAAAAATAAGAAAGATCGCCACAGATATCACGAGCAATAATTTTCTGGTAAGATTTCATTCTTGCACTTGCTTGCCTGCCGCCGCCACCCCCCCCCCCCCCCACACACTCTTTCTATCCTGTCCACTTGGAACATAGTGTGACACTTTAAAACAAAATGAAATAGTTTAACAAGTATTAACTGAACTAAATGAGTAGCCTGGATTAATTTTGCCAGTCTGAATACTTTTTTTTCAAATGGATAGTCAATCGGCCATGAAATTTGCCATAGAATTCACACTTTTTCTGAAGCTATAGCCCTAGCTGCTGAAATTGGCCATCTATTAATAATTATTTATAAATGTATGTAATAACCTATAAAATACATGCAGGGGTATGTTCATTCGAACAAATACCATTTTGGAGACACAATTTCCTGTATTCATTGGTAGAATGGCTCTCCAAAACTAGGTGCCCAGGCTCAACACAAAGCTTCTGATGACACAAGTGGCTAACATCTAGCTGCTGTCCATTTGCACCAAAATGTGGCATTTCATCCTTCATCAGTGCATTGACAGCCATGTACATGGTTCTGTGTACATATTCCAGTGAATTATTAGAATCTCCCCATGTTACTCTTATTAAGCCATATCCTCGGCTATTTTTTGCCCCCCTCCACAACAAACAAGCATGTCCACCCCCATCCCTTGAAGATCTAAACATAATTCTTTCTTTGAGCTTGTCAAAAAATGATGCCATTCTTGAAAATAGACAATAATGCACGTGCATCTTCATTCTGTTAGCAACAATCACCAAGGAAATGCAGAAAAACAGCATTCCTATAGGTCTCACAGAACTAAATATTTTCCCATAGGCGACCATTATAACACTTATGTGGAAAAAAATATGATCGCATCACTTTAAATTAAATATTTAAATACCTACATAAAGTACAGACCTTCACACAACTTTCTCTGGCCAGAAAACATGGGGTCATGCAACAAATAAGAGAGAAAATCCACCAGGAATTGAAGTACCGTCCTTGAACTTAGTTTTTTCTGGGAATTCCCAACAAAAATACACAAATATTTAACTGAATTTTAAAGACCCAGAAAATACTTAGAAAATCTCCTTTTTCTTGTGAAATATTTAGTATTGTTGTAAAAACCTAATAAAATGCTTTAACAGTTTTCTCAAGCAATAAGTTTTTTTCTAGGAGTCTTATTTTAGACTATGATGCAATATCCGAGTGCAACATTTCAAGGAAGATCACTCTAAACTAAATATTTAGTTCTGCGAGACCTATAATACTTCTCACCCATGCCCTAATTTCATTTTTCCTGTTTTATGTGATAAAACAATCATTTCTACACTAAAATACAAGATTTGGCTTCTATTCATCCAATAAGATTAAAAATATAGCTTTTTTAAAAAAGTTGTTAAATTGTGAAAAAAAGCCCCAAAAATTAGGAAATTTCAGTATACCGCTTTCCTTACTTATCTTGATTCTGCTGCCAATCTATTTGACAGAGCAGTTCACCAATTGATGTTTTTTACTGGAATTTAGCCAGTTTACCTGATAAAAGTCCAATATCGGCATAGAAGAACTCAATTCGAGAAAAAATTGGTGATTTATGTGTCAAATAGCTGAAAATTTATGTCCGAGAGAGAACATTTACACAGGTATCATTCACAAAAAAGCTGTTCAAAAGTACAATTTTCATCTAAAAACCTTCCAAATATCATAATTCATGTATACTTTATCTATTTACTAAAATAGAAAGGTATACCACCCGATGGGTTGGTGATTAATGTCCCAACAGATGTGAGGATGTTTCACAGAAAATCACATGCTGAGTTCAAGCTACCAAATCACACTTGAAACACAACTATCATGTGTAACAGTTCTTGAGTGATACAATTCCTGAGAAGTCTACCTGATTTTTAGAATTTATTAAGCATATTTTTTCAATTCTTTCTCGAAATGAGTGCAAGAAAATTAAAATTTAATCGCAGGACACATCTGAGAAAATTTGCATTTCAGAAAAATCATCCGCCTTGCAATATTTCCAAGTGTGTGGCTACTACAAGTGCAGAACCTGAAAATGTAGTAAAATATGTAAGACTCACACAAGAAAAGCATGATAAGGTTACTTCAAGTCCACTTCCAGTGACAGCAGCAATAGAAGAGCCTGGAAAGAGCTTCAAACTCTTACGCCCATTGTCAAGATTAAAATCTGAGCTCGACATCTGCAATGAGAAAATAGATGAAAAATGGTAAATAATCATATGGACAGTTATCAAGACATACAAACATACATGCATGCCTGCCTGCCTGCCTGCCTGCCTGCCTGCCTGCCTTCCTTCCTTCCTTCCTTCCTGCAGGCAGGCAGGCAGGCAGGCAGGCAGGCAGGCAGGCAGGCAGGCAGGCGTGTGGTTCCGGTCGGGCGGGCGGGCGGGCGAGCGAGCGGGCAGGCAGATGGACGGATGGATGGACGGACGGACGGATGGACGGACGGACGGATGGACGGAGATGGGTAGGCATCCTGCCTGCCTGCCTGCCTGCCTGCCTGCCTGCCAGCCAGCCAGCCAGCCAGCCAGCCAGCCAGCCAGCCAGCCTACAAATCCACCTGATTATTGTTAGTTAGTATAAAGATACAAATTTGGAAAAAATTGCTCAGAAAGAAACATAACTCATTCTTTCATCCATCCATCTATCCATCCATCCACTCACTCATCCATCCAATTCATTTCATTTCATTTCAGTTCATTTCATTCATTCATTTCATTTCATTTCATTTCATTTCATTTCATTTCAGTTCATTTCATTCATTCATTCATTCATTCATTCATTCATATCTGAGCAATTTTCTTCAAATTTCAGGCCTGAAGAAGATAGTTACAGACTGGTACATGTGGGTAAAATGGCAGAGATGTGGAATACTGTTTTCAAAAAACACAGGCAACTTAATCCAGAATGTGATGGATACCTATCTTTTGATCCGAATGGGGAGGAGAGGCGTGGACTTGTTTGGAGGGAGCGAGTCATCTGCAATACCTGCTCCTATGTTTCTACTCGATTCTCTTTATATGAGGAAATTTCCAGCCCAAAACAGGGTCGCAGATCAGCATGCACAAACAGAGCACTTCAAGTGGGGCTCTCACAGACTAGTATAGGTAATGCAAGTTTCCGCAGGTTGTGCATGACACTAAATTCACCTGCCCCTTCTGAAAAAGGGATGCAGAAGACAGGGAATGTGGTATGTTCACAAATAGAGAAAACTAATGAGAATGAAATGAAGACCAGACGTGAAGAACTCAAAGAAATCAACACTTTGAGAAGTGTGAAGCGAAATATTATAAGTGTTGAATGTGATGCAGTGTACAATAATCCACTGTATTCAGGTATAGGGAAAACACCATTCCAACCTGCTACTCAGTGTACTTATATTCATGCAGAGAATGTTACCAGCAAAAAACAAGTGATTTCAGTTTGTAATAAGAATAAACTATGTTCCAGGAGAGGAAAACACATTAACCAACAGCCCTGTGGGCCGGAAAACCCAGAGTGCACAGTAACATTGAATATGAAAGAAAGTATTGGCAATGAAAAGGCATGGAATACTTCTTGCCTAGAACAACTAAAATCAGATGACTTGGAGGTCCAGTACATGACAACTGATTCTGATTCTAAAGCCTTTAAAGCAGCTGAGAACATTTACAAGAATAAAAGGAGTTCAATACGCCCTGAACATTTACTGGATACAAGGCACTTATCTGCAAATCACAGAAAGAAAATAAAGAATGACAAGAGTATTGTTGCAATAATGCCTGGGAAGACAAAGACTGAAAGACAAACACACTGTAACCGCTTTGCATTGGATATAGCAGCCAGATGCACAGCTGAACTGTCAGCTTGTCACAAGAAACATTTTGGAAACATAAATAAAGTTATAAATGCCATGTCATATGCTGTAGATGCAATTGTCGATTGTTACCAAGGAAATCATAAATTGTGCAAGCGATATTCATATGTTTGTTCTATCAAGAAAACTTGGCTTTCCAAGAGTGCATATTTGTCAAATTCATTTAAAATTCCTCTATCACCAATGGCAAGTCAAAGGTTACGAAAATGTGCTAATATACGACTGTCCAGGTGCAATATACTGAAGACCAAACTTCATAGCAATACCCAAAAAGTTGAGGCAGTGAATCGTTGTCTACGGAGGTCTTTGGCACGTAATATCACCTTTGCTAGGAACTTTCCGGGAAGAGCCCACAGTGCTATACATTCAGTGAACAATGGCCCAGGAGAATCTATTGTGAAACTCTGTAAAAAGTGTGAGTGCCCAGTGGCATCTGGTTCTCAAGCAGCAAAACAGCTGAAGCAGTTGCAGAGCAAAAATGATTCAGATAAAAAGAGACAGAAATCAATAGAATTCAAACTTCAGCGATGTGAAAAACGCACAAAAATGTATAAATTATATGAAGAACACCAAGAAGATGAAATTTACAGAAAAGCCTTGGACAAGGAAGAAGCCAAAGCTCAAAGGGCCATAGCAAAAGTAAAAAAATAAGAAAGATCGCCACAGATATCACGAGCAATAATTTTCTGGTAAGATTTCATTCTTGCACTTGCTTGCCTGCCGCCGCCACCCCCCCCCCCCCCCCCCACACACTCTTTCTATCCTGTCCACTTGGAACATAGTGTGACACTTTAAAACAAAATGAAATAGTTTAACAAGTATTAACTGAACTAAATGAGTAGCCTGGATTAATTTTGCCAGTCTGAATACTTTTTTTTCAAATGGATAGTCAATCGGCCATGAAATTTGCCATAGAATTCACACTTTTTCTGAAGCTATAGCCCTAGCTGCTGAAATTGGCCATCTATTAATAATTATTTATAAATGTATGTAATAACCTATAAAATACATGCAGGGGTATGTTCATTCGAACAAATACCATTTTGGAGACACAATTTCCTGTATTCATTGGTAGAATGGCTCTCCAAAACTAGGTGCCCAGGCTCAACACAAAGCTTCTGATGACACAAGTGGCTAACATCTAGCTGCTGTCCATTTGCACCAAAATGTGGCATTTCATCCTTCATCAGTGCATTGACAGCCATGTACATGGTTCTGTGTACATATTCCAGTGAATTATTAGAATCTCCCCATGTTACTCTTATTAAGCCATATCCTCGGCTATTTTTTGCCCCCCTCCACAACAAACAAGCATGTCCACCCCCATCCCTTGAAGATCTAAACATAATTCTTTCTTTGAGCTTGTCAAAAAATGATGCCATTCTTGAAAATAGACAATAATGCACGTGCATCTTCATTCTGTTAGCAACAATCACCAAGGAAATGCAGAAAAACAGCATTCCTATAGGTCTCACAGAACTAAATATTTTCCCATAGGCGACCATTATAACACTTATGTGGAAAAAAATATGATCGCATCACTTTAAATTAAATATTTAAATACCTACATAAAGTACAGACCTTCACACAACTTTCTCTGGCCAGAAAACATGGGGTCATGCAACAAATAAGAGAGAAAATCCACCAGGAATTGAAGTACCGTCCTTGAACTTAGTTTTTTCTGGGAATTCCCAACAAAAATACACAAATATTTAACTGAATTTTAAAGACCCAGAAAATACTTAGAAAATCTCCTTTTTCTTGTGAAATATTTAGTATTGTTGTAAAAACCTAATAAAATGCTTTAACAGTTTTCTCAAGCAATAAGTTTTTTTCTAGGAGTCTTATTTTAGACTATGATGCAATATCCGAGTGCAACATTTCAAGGAAGATCACTCTAAACTAAATATTTAGTTCTGCGAGACCTATAATACTTCTCACCCATGCCCTAATTTCATTTTTCCTGTTTTATGTGATAAAACAATCATTTCTACACTAAAATACAAGATTTGGCTTCTATTCATCCAATAAGATTAAAAATATAGCTTTTTTAAAAAAGTTGTTAAATTGTGAAAAAAAGCCCCAAAAATTAGGAAATTTCAGTATACCGCTTTCCTTACTTATCTTGATTCTGCTGCCAATCTATTTGACAGAGCAGTTCACCAATTGATGTTTTTTACTGGAATTTAGCCAGTTTACCTGATAAAAGTCCAATATCGGCATAGAAGAACTCAATTCGAGAAAAAATTGGTGATTTATGTGTCAAATAGCTGAAAATTTATGTCCGAGAGAGAACATTTACACAGGTATCATTCACAAAAAAGCTGTTCAAAAGTACAATTTTCATCTAAAAACCTTCCAAATATCATAATTCATGTATACTTTATCTATTTACTAAAATAGAAAGGTATACCACCCGATGGGTTGGTGATTAATGTCCCAACAGATGTGAGGATGTTTCACAGAAAATCACATGCTGAGTTCAAGCTACCAAATCACACTTGAAACACAACTATCATGTGTAACAGTTCTTGAGTGATACAATTCCTGAGAAGTCTACCTGATTTTTAGAATTTATTAAGCATATTTTTTCAATTCTTTCTCGAAATGAGTGCAAGAAAATTAAAATTTAATCGCAGGACACATCTGAGAAAATTTGCATTTCAGAAAAATCATCCGCCTTGCAATATTTCCAAGTGTGTGGCTACTACAAGTGCAGAACCTGAAAATGTAGTAAAATATGTAAGACTCACACAAGAAAAGCATGATAAGGTTACTTCAAGTCCACTTCCAGTGACAGCAGCAATAGAAGAGCCTGGAAAGAGCTTCAAACTCTTACGCCCATTGTCAAGATTAAAATCTGAGCTCGACATCTGCAATGAGAAAATAGATGAAAAATGGTAAATAATCATATGGACAGTTATCAAGACATACAAACATACATGCATGCCTGCCTGCCTGCCTGCCTGCCTGCCTGCCTTCCTTCCTTCCTTCCTTCCTGCAGGCAGGCAGGCAGGCAGGCAGGCAGGCAGGCAGGCAGGCAGGCAGGCAGGCAGGCAGGCAGGCGTGTGGTTCCGGTCGGGCGGGCGGGCGGGCGAGCGAGCGGGCAGGCAGATGGACGGATGGATGGACGGACGGACGGATGGACGGATGGACGGACGGACGGATGGACGGAGATGGGTAGGCATCCTGCCTGCCTGCCTGCCTGCCTGCCTGCCAGCCAGCCAGCCAGCCAGCCAGCCAGCCAGCCAGCCAGCCAGCCTACAAATCCACCTGATTATTGTTAGTTAGTATAAAGATACAAATTTGGAAAAAATTGCTCAGAAAGAAACATAACTCATTCTTTCATCCATCCATCTATCCATCCATCCACTCACTCATCCATCCAATTCATTTCATTTCATTTCAGTTCATTTCATTCATTCATTTCATTTCATTTCATTTCATTTCATTTCATTTCAGTTCATTTCATTCATTCATTCATTCATTCATTCATTCATATCTGAGCAATTTTCTTCAAATTTCAGGCCTGAAGAAGATAGTTACAGACTGGTACATGTGGGTAAAATGGCAGAGATGTGGAATACTGTTTTCAAAAAACACAGGCAACTTAATCCAGAATGTGATGGATACCTATCTTTTGATCCGAATGGGGAGGAGAGGCGTGGACTTGTTTGGAGGGAGCGAGTCATCTGCAATACCTGCTCCTATGTTTCTACTCGATTCTCTTTATATGAGGAAATTTCCAGCCCAAAACAGGGTCGCAGATCAGCATGCACAAACAGAGCACTTCAAGTGGGGCTCTCACAGACTAGTATAGGTAATGCAAGTTTCCGCAGGTTGTGCATGACACTAAATTCACCTGCCCCTTCTGAAAAAGGGATGCAGAAGACAGGGAATGTGGTATGTTCACAAATAGAGAAAACTAATGAGAATGAAATGAAGACCAGACGTGAAGAACTCAAAGAAATCAACACTTTGAGAAGTGTGAAGCGAAATATTATAAGTGTTGAATGTGATGCAGTGTACAATAATCCACTGTATTCAGGTATAGGGAAAACACCATTCCAACCTGCTACTCAGTGTACTTATATTCATGCAGAGAATGTTACCAGCAAAAAACAAGTGATTTCAGTTTGTAATAAGAATAAACTATGTTCCAGGAGAGGAAAACACATTAACCAACAGCCCTGTGGGCCGGAAAACCCAGAGTGCACAGTAACATTGAATATGAAAGAAAGTATTGGCAATGAAAAGGCATGGAATACTTCTTGCCTAGAACAACTAAAATCAGATGACTTGGAGGTCCAGTACATGACAACTGATTCTGATTCTAAAGCCTTTAAAGCAGCTGAGAACATTTACAAGAATAAAAGGAGTTCAATACGCCCTGAACATTTACTGGATACAAGGCACTTATCTGCAAATCACAGAAAGAAAATAAAGAATGACAAGAGTATTGTTGCAATAATGCCTGGGAAGACAAAGACTGAAAGACAAACACACTGTAACCGCTTTGCATTGGATATAGCAGCCAGATGCACAGCTGAACTGTCAGCTTGTCACAAGAAACATTTTGGAAACATAAATAAAGTTATAAATGCCATGTCATATGCTGTAGATGCAATTGTCGATTGTTACCAAGGAAATCATAAATTGTGCAAGCGATATTCATATGTTTGTTCTATCAAGAAAACTTGGCTTTCCAAGAGTGCATATTTGTCAAATTCATTTAAAATTCCTCTATCACCAATGGCAAGTCAAAGGTTACGAAAATGTGCTAATATACGACTGTCCAGGTGCAATATACTGAAGACCAAACTTCATAGCAATACCCAAAAAGTTGAGGCAGTGAATCGTTGTCTACGGAGGTCTTTGGCACGTAATATCACCTTTGCTAGGAACTTTCCGGGAAGAGCCCACAGTGCTATACATTCAGTGAACAATGGCCCAGGAGAATCTATTGTGAAACTCTGTAAAAAGTGTGAGTGCCCAGTGGCATCTGGTTCTCAAGCAGCAAAACAGCTGAAGCAGTTGCAGAGCAAAAATGATTCAGATAAAAAGAGACAGAAATCAATAGAATTCAAACTTCAGCGATGTGAAAAACGCACAAAAATGTATAAATTATATGAAGAACACCAAGAAGATGAAATTTACAGAAAAGCCTTGGACAAGGAAGAAGCCAAAGCTCAAAGGGCCATAGCAAAAGTAAAAAAATAAGAAAGATCGCCACAGATATCACGAGCAATAATTTTCTGGTAAGATTTCATTCTTGCACTTGCTTGCCTGCCGCCGCCACCCCCCCCCCCCCCCCCCCCACACACTCTTTCTATCCTGTCCACTTGGAACATAGTGTGACACTTTAAAACAAAATGAAATAGTTTAACAAGTATTAACTGAACTAAATGAGTAGCCTGGATTAATTTTGCCAGTCTGAATACTTTTTTTTCAAATGGATAGTCAATCGGCCATGAAATTTGCCATAGAATTCACACTTTTTCTGAAGCTATAGCCCTAGCTGCTGAAATTGGCCATCTATTAATAATTATTTATAAATGTATGTAATAACCTATAAAATACATGCAGGGGTATGTTCATTCGAACAAATACCATTTTGGAGACACAATTTCCTGTATTCATTGGTAGAATGGCTCTCCAAAACTAGGTGCCCAGGCTCAACACAAAGCTTCTGATGACACAAGTGGCTAACATCTAGCTGCTGTCCATTTGCACCAAAATGTGGCATTTCATCCTTCATCAGTGCATTGACAGCCATGTACATGGTTCTGTGTACATATTCCAGTGAATTATTAGAATCTCCCCATGTTACTCTTATTAAGCCATATCCTCGGCTATTTTTTGCCCCCCTCCACAACAAACAAGCATGTCCACCCCCATCCCTTGAAGATCTAAACATAATTCTTTCTTTGAGCTTGTCAAAAAATGATGCCATTCTTGAAAATAGACAATAATGCACGTGCATCTTCATTCTGTTAGCAACAATCACCAAGGAAATGCAGAAAAACAGCATTCCTATAGGTCTCACAGAACTAAATATTTTCCCATAGGCGACCATTATAACACTTATGTGGAAAAAAATATGATCGCATCACTTTAAATTAAATATTTAAATACCTACATAAAGTACAGACCTTCACACAACTTTCTCTGGCCAGAAAACATGGGGTCATGCAACAAATAAGAGAGAAAATCCACCAGGAATTGAAGTACCGTCCTTGAACTTAGTTTTTTCTGGGAATTCCCAACAAAAATACACAAATATTTAACTGAATTTTAAAGACCCAGAAAATACTTAGAAAATCTCCTTTTTCTTGTGAAATATTTAGTATTGTTGTAAAAACCTAATAAAATGCTTTAACAGTTTTCTCAAGCAATAAGTTTTTTTCTAGGAGTCTTATTTTAGACTATGATGCAATATCCGAGTGCAACATTTCAAGGAAGATCACTCTAAACTAAATATTTAGTTCTGCGAGACCTATAATACTTCTCACCCATGCCCTAATTTCATTTTTCCTGTTTTATGTGATAAAACAATCATTTCTACACTAAAATACAAGATTTGGCTTCTATTCATCCAATAAGATTAAAAATATAGCTTTTTTAAAAAAGTTGTTAAATTGTGAAAAAAAGCCCCAAAAATTAGGAAATTTCAGTATACCGCTTTCCTTACTTATCTTGATTCTGCTGCCAATCTATTTGACAGAGCAGTTCACCAATTGATGTTTTTTACTGGAATTTAGCCAGTTTACCTGATAAAAGTCCAATATCGGCATAGAAGAACTCAATTCGAGAAAAAATTGGTGATTTATGTGTCAAATAGCTGAAAATTTATGTCCGAGAGAGAACATTTACACAGGTATCATTCACAAAAAAGCTGTTCAAAAGTACAATTTTCATCTAAAAACCTTCCAAATATCATAATTCATGTATACTTTATCTATTTACTAAAATAGAAAGGTATACCACCCGATGGGTTGGTGATTAATGTCCCAACAGATGTGAGGATGTTTCACAGAAAATCACATGCTGAGTTCAAGCTACCAAATCACACTTGAAACACAACTATCATGTGTAACAGTTCTTGAGTGATACAATTCCTGAGAAGTCTACCTGATTTTTAGAATTTATTAAGCATATTTTTTCAATTCTTTCTCGAAATGAGTGCAAGAAAATTAAAATTTAATCGCAGGACACATCTGAGAAAATTTGCATTTCAGAAAAATCATCCGCCTTGCAATATTTCCAAGTGTGTGGCTACTACAAGTGCAGAACCTGAAAATGTAGTAAAATATGTAAGACTCACACAAGAAAAGCATGATAAGGTTACTTCAAGTCCACTTCCAGTGACAGCAGCAATAGAAGAGCCTGGAAAGAGCTTCAAACTCTTACGCCCATTGTCAAGATTAAAATCTGAGCTCGACATCTGCAATGAGAAAATAGATGAAAAATGGTAAATAATCATATGGACAGTTATCAAGACATACAAACATACATGCATGCCTGCCTGCCTGCCTGCCTGCCTGCCTGCCTGCCTGCCTTCCTTCCTTCCTTCCTTCCTGCAGGCAGGCAGGCAGGCAGGCAGGCAGGCAGGCAGGCAGGCAGGCAGGCAGGCGTGTGGTTCCGGTCGGGCGGGCGGGCGGGCGAGCGAGCGGGCAGGCAGATGGACGGATGGATGGACGGACGGACGGACGGACGGACGGACGGATGGACGGACGGACGGATGGACGGAGATGGGTAGGCATCCTGCCTGCCTGCCTGCCTGCCTGCCAGCCAGCCAGCCAGCCAGCCAGCCAGCCAGCCAGCCAGCCAGCCTACAAATCCACCTGATTATTGTTAGTTAGTATAAAGATACAAATTTGGAAAAAATTGCTCAGAAAGAAACATAACTCATTCTTTCATCCATCCATCTATCCATCCATCCACTCACTCATCCATCCAATTCATTTCATTTCATTTCAGTTCATTTCATTCATTCATTTCATTTCATTTCATTTCATTTCATTTCAGTTCATTTCATTCATTCATTCATTCATTCATTCATTCATTCATTCATTCATTCATTCATATCTGAGCAATTTTCTTCAAATTTCAGGCCTGAAGAAGATAGTTACAGACTGGTACATGTGGGTAAAATGGCAGAGATGTGGAATACTGTTTTCAAAAAACACAGGCAACTTAATCCAGAATGTGATGGATACCTATCTTTTGATCCGAATGGGGAGGAGAGGCGTGGACTTGTTTGGAGGGAGCGAGTCATCTGCAATACCTGCTCCTATGTTTCTACTCGATTCTCTTTATATGAGGAAATTTCCAGCCCAAAACAGGGTCGCAGATCAGCATGCACAAACAGAGCACTTCAAGTGGGGCTCTCACAGACTAGTATAGGTAATGCAAGTTTCCGCAGGTTGTGCATGACACTAAATTCACCTGCCCCTTCTGAAAAAGGGATGCAGAAGACAGGGAATGTGGTATGTTCACAAATAGAGAAAACTAATGAGAATGAAATGAAGACCAGACGTGAAGAACTCAAAGAAATCAACACTTTGAGAAGTGTGAAGCGAAATATTATAAGTGTTGAATGTGATGCAGTGTACAATAATCCACTGTATTCAGGTATAGGGAAAACACCATTCCAACCTGCTACTCAGTGTACTTATATTCATGCAGAGAATGTTACCAGCAAAAAACAAGTGATTTCAGTTTGTAATAAGAATAAACTATGTTCCAGGAGAGGAAAACACATTAACCAACAGCCCTGTGGGCCGGAAAACCCAGAGTGCACAGTAACATTGAATATGAAAGAAAGTATTGGCAATGAAAAGGCATGGAATACTTCTTGCCTAGAACAACTAAAATCAGATGACTTGGAGGTCCAGTACATGACAACTGATTCTGATTCTAAAGCCTTTAAAGCAGCTGAGAACATTTACAAGAATAAAAGGAGTTCAATACGCCCTGAACATTTACTGGATACAAGGCACTTATCTGCAAATCACAGAAAGAAAATAAAGAATGACAAGAGTATTGTTGCAATAATGCCTGGGAAGACAAAGACTGAAAGACAAACACACTGTAACCGCTTTGCATTGGATATAGCAGCCAGATGCACAGCTGAACTGTCAGCTTGTCACAAGAAACATTTTGGAAACATAAATAAAGTTATAAATGCCATGTCATATGCTGTAGATGCAATTGTCGATTGTTACCAAGGAAATCATAAATTGTGCAAGCGATATTCATATGTTTGTTCTATCAAGAAAACTTGGCTTTCCAAGAGTGCATATTTGTCAAATTCATTTAAAATTCCTCTATCACCAATGGCAAGTCAAAGGTTACGAAAATGTGCTAATATACGACTGTCCAGGTGCAATATACTGAAGACCAAACTTCATAGCAATACCCAAAAAGTTGAGGCAGTGAATCGTTGTCTACGGAGGTCTTTGGCACGTAATATCACCTTTGCTAGGAACTTTCCGGGAAGAGCCCACAGTGCTATACATTCAGTGAACAATGGCCCAGGAGAATCTATTGTGAAACTCTGTAAAAAGTGTGAGTGCCCAGTGGCATCTGGTTCTCAAGCAGCAAAACAGCTGAAGCAGTTGCAGAGCAAAAATGATTCAGATAAAAAGAGACAGAAATCAATAGAATTCAAACTTCAGCGATGTGAAAAACGCACAAAAATGTATAAATTATATGAAGAACACCAAGAAGATGAAATTTACAGAAAAGCCTTGGACAAGGAAGAAGCCAAAGCTCAAAGGGCCATAGCAAAAGTAAAAAAATAAGAAAGATCGCCACAGATATCACGAGCAATAATTTTCTGGTAAGATTTCATTCTTGCACTTGCTTGCCTGCCGCCGCCACCCCCCCCCCCCCCCACACACTCTTTCTATCCTGTCCACTTGGAACATAGTGTGACACTTTAAAACAAAATGAAATAGTTTAACAAGTATTAACTGAACTAAATGAGTAGCCTGGATTAATTTTGCCAGTCTGAATACTTTTTTTTCAAATGGATAGTCAATCGGCCATGAAATTTGCCATAGAATTCACACTTTTTCTGAAGCTATAGCCCTAGCTGCTGAAATTGGCCATCTATTAATAATTATTTATAAATGTATGTAATAACCTATAAAATACATGCAGGGGTATGTTCATTCGAACAAATACCATTTTGGAGACACAATTTCCTGTATTCATTGGTAGAATGGCTCTCCAAAACTAGGTGCCCAGGCTCAACACAAAGCTTCTGATGACACAAGTGGCTAACATCTAGCTGCTGTCCATTTGCACCAAAATGTGGCATTTCATCCTTCATCAGTGCATTGACAGCCATGTACATGGTTCTGTGTACATATTCCAGTGAATTATTAGAATCTCCCCATGTTACTCTTATTAAGCCATATCCTCGGCTATTTTTTGCCCCCCTCCACAACAAACAAGCATGTCCACCCCCATCCCTTGAAGATCTAAACATAATTCTTTCTTTGAGCTTGTCAATCACCAAGGAAATGCAGAAAAACAGCATTCCTATAGGAATGCTGTTTTTCTGCATTTCCTTGGTGATTGTTGCTAACAGAATGAAGATGCACGTGCATTATTGTCTATTTTCAAGAATGGCATCATTTTTTGACAAGCTCAAAGAAAGAATTATGTTTAGATCTTCAAGGGATGGGGGTGGACATGCTTGTTTGTTGTGGAGGGGGGCAAAAAATAGCCGAGGATATGGCTTAATAAGAGTAACATGGGGAGATTCTAATAATTCACTGGAATATGTACACAGAACCATGTACATGGCTGTCAATGCACTGATGAAGGATGAAATGCCACATTTTGGTGCAAATGGACAGCAGCTAGATGTTAGCCACTTGTGTCATCAGAAGCTTTGTGTTGAGCCTGGGCACCTAGTTTTGGAGAGCCATTCTACCAATGAATACAGGAAATTGTGTCTCCAAAATGGTATTTGTTCGAATGAACATACCCCTGCATGTATTTTATAGGTTATTACATACATTTATAAATAATTATTAATAGATGGCCAATTTCAGCAGCTAGGGCTATAGCTTCAGAAAAAGTGTGAATTCTATGGCAAATTTCATGGCCGATTGACTATCCATTTGAAAAAAAAGTATTCAGACTGGCAAAATTAATCCAGGCTACTCATTTAGTTCAGTTAATACTTGTTAAACTATTTCATTTTGTTTTAAAGTGTCACACTATGTTCCAAGTGGACAGGATAGAAAGAGTGTGTGGGGGGGGGGTGGGGGGGGTGGCGGCGGCAGGCAAGCAAGTGCAAGAATGAAATCTTACCAGAAAATTATTGCTCGTGATATCTGTGGCGATCTTTCTTATTTTTTTACTTTTGCTATGGCCCTTTGAGCTTTGGCTTCTTCCTTGTCCAAGGCTTTTCTGTAAATTTCATCTTCTTGGTGTTCTTCATATAATTTATACATTTTTGTGCGTTTTTCACATCGCTGAAGTTTGAATTCTATTGATTTCTGTCTCTTTTTATCTGAATCATTTTTGCTCTGCAACTGCTTCAGCTGTTTTGCTGCTTGAGAACCAGATGCCACTGGGCACTCACACTTTTTACAGAGTTTCACAATAGATTCTCCTGGGCCATTGTTCACTGAATGTATAGCACTGTGGGCTCTTCCCGGAAAGTTCCTAGCAAAGGTGATATTACGTGCCAAAGACCTCCGTAGACAACGATTCACTGCCTCAACTTTTTGGGTATTGCTATGAAGTTTGGTCTTCAGTATATTGCACCTGGACAGTCGTATATTAGCACATTTTCGTAACCTTTGACTTGCCATTGGTGATAGAGGAATTTTAAATGAATTTGACAAATATGCACTCTTGGAAAGCCAAGTTTTCTTGATAGAACAAACATATGAATATCGCTTGCACAATTTATGATTTCCTTGGTAACAATCGACAATTGCATCTACAGCATATGACATGGCATTTATAACTTTATTTATGTTTCCAAAATGTTTCTTGTGACAAGCTGACAGTTCAGCTGTGCATCTGGCTGCTATATCCAATGCAAAGCGGTTACAGTGTGTTTGTCTTTCAGTCTTTGTCTTCCCAGGCATTATTGCAACAATACTCTTGTCATTCTTTATTTTCTTTCTGTGATTTGCAGATAAGTGCCTTGTATCCAGTAAATGTTCAGGGCGTATTGAACTCCTTTTATTCTTGTAAATGTTCTCAGCTGCTTTAAAGGCTTTAGAATCAGAATCAGTTGTCATGTACTGGACCTCCAAGTCATCTGATTTTAGTTGTTCTAGGCAAGAAGTATTCCATGCCTTTTCATTGCCAATACTTTCTTTCATATTCAATGTTACTGTGCACTCTGGGTTTTCCGGCCCACAGGGCTGTTGGTTAATGTGTTTTCCTCTCCTGGAACATAGTTTATTCTTATTACAAACTGAAATCACTTGTTTTTTGCTGGTAACATTCTCTGCATGAATATAAGTACACTGAGTAGCAGGTTGGAATGGTGTTTTCCCTATACCTGAATACAGTGGATTATTGTACACTGCATCACATTCAACACTTATAATATTTCGCTTCACACTTCTCAAAGTGTTGATTTCTTTGAGTTCTTCACGTCTGGTCTTCATTTCATTCTCATTAGTTTTCTCTATTTGTGAACATACCACATTCCCTGTCTTCTGCATCCCTTTTTCAGAAGGGGCAGGTGAATTTAGTGTCATGCACAACCTGCGGAAACTTGCATTACCTATACTAGTCTGTGAGAGCCCCACTTGAAGTGCTCTGTTTGTGCATGCTGATCTGCGACCCTGTTTTGGGCTGGAAATTTCCTCATATAAAGAGAATCGAGTAGAAACATAGGAGCAGGTATTGCAGATGACTCGCTCCCTCCAAACAAGTCCACGCCTCTCCTCCCCATTCGGATCAAAAGATAGGTATCCATCACATTCTGGATTAAGTTGCCTGTGTTTTTTGAAAACAGTATTCCACATCTCTGCCATTTTACCCACATGTACCAGTCTGTAACTATCTTCTTCAGGCCTGAAATTTGAAGAAAATTGCTCAGATATGAATGAATGAATGAATGAATGAATGAATGAATGAATGAAATGAACTGAAATGAAATGAAATGAAATGAAATGAAATGAATGAATGAAATGAACTGAAATGAAATGAAATGAATTGGATGGATGAGTGAGTGGATGGATGGATAGATGGATGGATGAAAGAATGAGTTATGTTTCTTTCTGAGCAATTTTTTCCAAATTTGTATCTTTATACTAACTAACAATAATCAGGTGGATTTGTAGGCTGGCTGGCTGGCTGGCTGGCTGGCTGGCTGGCAGGCAGGCAGGCAGGCAGGCAGGATGCCTACCCATCTCCGTCCATCCGTCCGTCCGTCCGTCCGTCCGTCCATCCGTCCGTCCGTCCGTCCGTCCGTCCATCCATCCGTCCATCTGCCTGCCCGCTCGCTCGCCCGCCCGCCTGCCCGACCGGAACCACACGCCTGCCTGCCTGCCTGCCTGCCTGCCTGCCTGCCTGCCTGCAGGAAGGAAGGAAGGAAGGAAGGAAGGCAGGCAGGCAGGCAGGCAGGCAGGCAGGCAGGCAGGCAGGCATGTATGTTTGTATGTCTTGATAACTGTCCATATGATTATTTACCATTTTTCATCTATTTTCTCATTGCAGATGTCGAGCTCAGATTTTAATCTTGACAATGGGCGTAAGAGTTTGAAGCTCTTTCCAGGCTCTTCTATTGCTGCTGTCACTGGAAGTGGACTTGAAGTAACCTTATCATGCTTTTCTTGTGTGAGTCTTACATATTTTACTACATTTTCAGGTTCTGCACTTGTAGTAGCCACACACTTGGAAATATTGCAAGGCGGATGATTTTTCTGAAATGCAAATTTTCTCAGATGTGTCCTGCGATTAAATTTTAATTTTCTTGCACTCATTTCGAGAAAGAATTGAAAAAATATGCTTAATAAATTCTAAAAATCAGGTAGACTTCTCAGGAATTGTATCACTCAAGAACTGTTACACATGATAGTTGTGTTTCAAGTGTGATTTGGTAGCTTGAACTCAGCATGTGATTTTCTGTGAAACATCCTCACATCTGTTGGGACATTAATCACCAACCCATCGGGTGGTATACCTTTCTATTTTAGTAAATAGATAAAGTATACATGAATTATGATATTTGGAAGGTTTTTAGATGAAAATTGTACTTTTGAACAGCTTTTTTGTGAATGATACCTGTGTAAATGTTCTCTCTCGGACATAAATTTTCAGCTATTTGACACATAAATCACCAATTTTTTCTCGAATTGAGTTCTTCTATGCCGATATTGGACTTTTATCAGGTAAACTGGCTAAATTCCAGTAAAAAACATCAATTGGTGAACTGCTCTGTCAAATAGATTGGCAGCAGAATCAAGATAAGTAAGGAAAGCGGTATACTGAAATTTCCTAATTTTTGGGGCTTTTTTTCACAATTTAACAACTTTTTTAAAAAAGCTATATTTTTAATCTTATTGGATGAATAGAAGCCAAATCTTGTATTTTAGTGTAGAAATGATTGTTTTATCACATAAAACAGGAAAAATGAAATTAGGGCATGGGTGAGAAGTATTATAGGTCTCGCAGAACTAAATATTTAGTTTAGAGTGATCTTCCTTGAAATGTTGCACTCGGATATTGCATCATAGTCTAAAATAAGACTCCTAGAAAAAAACTTATTGCTTGAGAAAACTGTTAAAGCATTTTATTAGGTT
Source organism: Pictodentalium vernedei (assembly GCA_031216915.1). Taxonomy (NCBI): domain Eukaryota; kingdom Metazoa; phylum Mollusca; class Scaphopoda; order Dentaliida; family Dentaliidae; genus Pictodentalium; species Pictodentalium vernedei. Next base: position 778,913,971 of record CM062295.1, read on the forward strand.
TTTACAACAATACTAAATATTTCACAAGAAAAAGGAGATTTTCTAAGTATTTTCTGGGTCTTTAAAATTCAGTTAAATATTTGTGTATTTTTGTTGGGAATTCCCAGAAAAAACTAAGTTCAAGGACGGTACTTCAATTCCTGGTGGATTTTCTCTCTTATTTGTTGCATGACCCCATGTTTTCTGGCCAGAGAAAGTTGTGTGAAGGTCTGTACTTTATGTAGGTATTTAAATATTTAATTTAAAGTGATGCGATCATATTTTTTTCCACATAAGTGTTATAATGGTCGCCTATGGGAAAATATTTAGTTCTGTGAGACCTATAGGAATGCTGTTTTTCTGCATTTCCTTGGTGATTGTTGCTAACAGAATGAAGATGCACGTGCATTATTGTCTATTTTCAAGAATGGCATCATTTTTTGACAAGCTCAAAGAAAGAATTATGTTTAGATCTTCAAGGGATGGGGGTGGACATGCTTGTTTGTTGTGGAGGGGGGCAAAAAATAGCCGAGGATATGGCTTAATAAGAGTAACATGGGGAGATTCTAATAATTCACTGGAATATGTACACAGAACCATGTACATGGCTGTCAATGCACTGATGAAGGATGAAATGCCACATTTTGGTGCAAATGGACAGCAGCTAGATGTTAGCCACTTGTGTCATCAGAAGCTTTGTGTTGAGCCTGGGCACCTAGTTTTGGAGAGCCATTCTACCAATGAATACAGGAAATTGTGTCTCCAAAATGGTATTTGTTCGAATGAACATACCCCTGCATGTATTTTATAGGTTATTACATACATTTATAAATAATTATTAATAGATGGCCAATTTCAGCAGCTAGGGCTATAGCTTCAGAAAAAGTGTGAATTCTATGGCAAATTTCATGGCCGATTGACTATCCATTTGAAAAAAAAGTATTCAGACTGGCAAAATTAATCCAGGCTACTCATTTAGTTCAGTTAATACTTGTTAAACTATTTCATTTTGTTTTAAAGTGTCACACTATGTTCCAAGTGGACAGGATAGAAAGAGTGTGTGGGGGGGGGGGGGGGGGGTGGCGGCGGCAGGCAAGCAAGTGCAAGAATGAAATCTTACCAGAAAATTATTGCTCGTGATATCTGTGGCGATCTTTCTTATTTTTTTACTTTTGCTATGGCCCTTTGAGCTTTGGCTTCTTCCTTGTCCAAGGCTTTTCTGTAAATTTCATCTTCTTGGTGTTCTTCATATAATTTATACATTTTTGTGCGTTTTTCACATCGCTGAAGTTTGAATTCTATTGATTTCTGTCTCTTTTTATCTGAATCATTTTTGCTCTGCAACTGCTTCAGCTGTTTTGCTGCTTGAGAACCAGATGCCACTGGGCACTCACACTTTTTACAGAGTTTCACAATAGATTCTCCTGGGCCATTGTTCACTGAATGTATAGCACTGTGGGCTCTTCCCGGAAAGTTCCTAGCAAAGGTGATATTACGTGCCAAAGACCTCCGTAGACAACGATTCACTGCCTCAACTTTTTGGGTATTGCTATGAAGTTTGGTCTTCAGTATATTGCACCTGGACAGTCGTATATTAGCACATTTTCGTAACCTTTGACTTGCCATTGGTGATAGAGGAATTTTAAATGAATTTGACAAATATGCACTCTTGGAAAGCCAAGTTTTCTTGATAGAACAAACATATGAATATCGCTTGCACAATTTATGATTTCCTTGGTAACAATCGACAATTGCATCTACAGCATATGACATGGCATTTATAACTTTATTTATGTTTCCAAAATGTTTCTTGTGACAAGCTGACAGTTCAGCTGTGCATCTGGCTGCTATATCCAATGCAAAGCGGTTACAGTGTGTTTGTCTTTCAGTCTTTGTCTTCCCAGGCATTATTGCAACAATACTCTTGTCATTCTTTATTTTCTTTCTGTGATTTGCAGATAAGTGCCTTGTATCCAGTAAATGTTCAGGGCGTATTGAACTCCTTTTATTCTTGTAAATGTTCTCAGCTGCTTTAAAGGCTTTAGAATCAGAATCAGTTGTCATGTACTGGACCTCCAAGTCATCTGATTTTAGTTGTTCTAGGCAAGAAGTATTCCATGCCTTTTCATTGCCAATACTTTCTTTCATATTCAATGTTACTGTGCACTCTGGGTTTTCCGGCCCACAGGGCTGTTGGTTAATGTGTTTTCCTCTCCTGGAACATAGTTTATTCTTATTACAAACTGAAATCACTTGTTTTTTGCTGGTAACATTCTCTGCATGAATATAAGTACACTGAGTAGCAGGTTGGAATGGTGTTTTCCCTATACCTGAATACAGTGGATTATTGTACACTGCATCACATTCAACACTTATAATATTTCGCTTCACACTTCTCAAAGTGTTGATTTCTTTGAGTTCTTCACGTCTGGTCTTCATTTCATTCTCATTAGTTTTCTCTATTTGTGAACATACCACATTCCCTGTCTTCTGCATCCCTTTTTCAGAAGGGGCAGGTGAATTTAGTGTCATGCACAACCTGCGGAAACTTGCATTACCTATACTAGTCTGTGAGAGCCCCACTTGAAGTGCTCTGTTTGTGCATGCTGATCTGCGACCCTGTTTTGGGCTGGAAATTTCCTCATATAAAGAGAATCGAGTAGAAACATAGGAGCAGGTATTGCAGATGACTCGCTCCCTCCAAACAAGTCCACGCCTCTCCTCCCCATTCGGATCAAAAGATAGGTATCCATCACATTCTGGATTAAGTTGCCTGTGTTTTTTGAAAACAGTATTCCACATCTCTGCCATTTTACCCACATGTACCAGTCTGTAACTATCTTCTTCAGGCCTGAAATTTGAAGAAAATTGCTCAGATATGAATGAATGAATGAATGAATGAATGAATAAATGAATGAATGAATGAAATGAACTGAAATGAAATGAAATGAAATGAAATGAAATGAATGAATGAAATGAACTGAAATGAAATGAAATGAATTGGATGGATGAGTGAGTGGATGGATGGATAGATGGATGGATGAAAGAATGAGTTATGTTTCTTTCTGAGCAATTTTTTCCAAATTTGTATCTTTATACTAACTAACAATAATCAGGTGGATTTGTAGGCTGGCTGGCTGGCTGGCTGGCTGGCTGCCTGCCTGCGTCCATCCGTCCTTCCGTCCGTCCGTCCATCCGTCCGTCCGTCCGTCCGTCCATCCATCCGTCCATCTGCCTGCCCGCTCGCTCGCCCGCCCGCCCGCCCGACCGGAACCACACGCCTGCCTGCCTGCCTGCCTGCCTGCCTGCCTGCCTGCCTGCCTGCCTGCAGGAAGGAAGGAAGGAAGGAAGGAAGGCAGGCAGGCAGGCAGGCAGGCAGGCAGGCATGCATGTATGTTTGTATGTCTTGATAACTGTCCATATGATTATTTACCATTTTTCATCTATTTTCTCATTGCAGATGTCGAGCTCAGATTTTAATCTTGACAATGGGCGTAAGAGTTTGAAGCTCTTTCCAGGCTCTTCTATTGCTGCTGTCACTGGAAGTGGACTTGAAGTAACCTTATCATGCTTTTCTTGTGTGAGTCTTACATATTTTACTACATTTTCAGGTTCTGCACTTGTAGTAGCCACACACTTGGAAATATTGCAAGGCGGATGATTTTTCTGAAATGCAAATTTTCTCAGATGTGTCCTACGATTAAATTTTAATTTTCTTGCACTCATTTCGAGAAAGAATTGAAAAAGTATGCTTAATAAATTCTAAAAATCAGGTAGACTTCTCAGGAATTGTATCACTCAAGAACTGTTACACATGATAGTTGTGTTTCAAGTGTGATTTGGTAGCTTGAACTCAGCATGTGATTTTCTGTGAAACATCCTCACATCTGTTGGGACATTAATCACCAACCCATCGGGTGGTATACCTTTCTATTTTAGTAAATAGATAAAGTATACATGAATTATGATATTTGGAAGGTTTTTAGATGAAAATTGTACTTTTGAACAGCTTTTTTGTGAATGATACCTGTGTAAATGTTCTCTCTCGGACATAAATTTTCAGCTATTTGACACATAAATCACCAATTTTTTCTCGAATTGAGTTCTTCTATGCCGATATTGGACTTTTATCAGGTAAACTGGCTAAATTCCAGTAAAAAACATCAATTGGTGAACTGCTCTGTCAAATAGATTGGCAGCAGAATCAAGATAAGTAAGGAAAGCGGTATACTGAAATTTCCTAATTTTTGGGGCTTTTTTTCACAATTTAACAACTTTTTTAAAAAAGCTATATTTTTAATCTTATTGGATGAATAGAAGCCAAATCTTGTATTTTAGTGTAGAAATGATTGTTTTATCACATAAAACAGGAAAAATGAAATTAGGGCATGGGTGAGAAGTATTATAGGTCTCGCAGAACTAAATATTTAGTTTAGAGTGATCTTCCTTGAAATGTTGCACTCGGATATTGCATCATAGTCTAAAATAAGACTCCTAGAAAAAAACTTATTGCTTGAGAAAACTGTTAAAGCATTTTATTAGGTTTTTACAACAATACTAAATATTTCACAAGAAAAAGGAGATTTTCTAAGTATTTTCTGGGTCTTTAAAATTCAGTTAAATATTTGTGTATTTTTGTTGGGAATTCCCAGAAAAAACTAAGTTCAAGGACGGTACTTCAATTCCTGGTGGATTTTCTCTCTTATTTGTTGCATGACCCCATGTTTTCTGGCCAGAGAAAGTTGTGTGAAGGTCTGTACTTTATGTAGGTATTTAAATATTTAATTTAAAGTGATGCGATCATATTTTTTTCCACATAAGTGTTATAATGGTCGCCTATGGGAAAATATTTAGTTCTGTGAGACCTATAGGAATGCTGTTTTTCTGCATTTCCTTGGTGATTGTTGCTAACAGAATGAAGATGCACGTGCATTATTGTCTATTTTCAAGAATGGCATCATTTTTTGACAAGCTCAAAGAAAGAATTATGTTTAGATCTTCAAGGGATGGGGGTGGACATGCTTGTTTGTTGTGGAGGGGGGCAAAAAATAGCCGAGGATATGGCTTAATAAGAGTAACATGGGGAGATTCTAATAATTCACTGGAATATGTACACAGAACCATGTACATGGCTGTCAATGCACTGATGAAGGATGAAATGCCACATTTTGGTGCAAATGGACAGCAGCTAGATGTTAGCCACTTGTGTCATCAGAAGCTTTGTGTTGAGCCTGGGCACCTAGTTTTGGAGAGCCATTCTACCAATGAATACAGGAAATTGTGTCTCCAAAATGGTATTTGTTCGAATGAACATACCCCTGCATGTATTTTATAGGTTATTACATACATTTATAAATAATTATTAATAGATGGCCAATTTCAGCAGCTAGGGCTATAGCTTCAGAAAAAGTGTGAATTCTATGGCAAATTTCATGGCCGATTGACTATCCATTTGAAAAAAAAGTATTCAGACTGGCAAAATTAATCCAGGCTACTCATTTAGTTCAGTTAATACTTGTTAAACTATTTCATTTTGTTTTAAAGTGTCACACTATGTTCCAAGTGGACAGGATAGAAAGAGTGTGTGGGGGGGGGGGGGGGGGGGTGGCGGCGGCAGGCAAGCAAGTGCAAGAATGAAATCTTACCAGAAAATTATTGCTCGTGATATCTGTGGCGATCTTTCTTATTTTTTTACTTTTGCTATGGCCCTTTGAGCTTTGGCTTCTTCCTTGTCCAAGGCTTTTCTGTAAATTTCATCTTCTTGGTGTTCTTCATATAATTTATACATTTTTGTGCGTTTTTCACATCGCTGAAGTTTGAATTCTATTGATTTCTGTCTCTTTTTATCTGAATCATTTTTGCTCTGCAACTGCTTCAGCTGTTTTGCTGCTTGAGAACCAGATGCCACTGGGCACTCACACTTTTTACAGAGTTTCACAATAGATTCTCCTGGGCCATTGTTCACTGAATGTATAGCACTGTGGGCTCTTCCCGGAAAGTTCCTAGCAAAGGTGATATTACGTGCCAAAGACCTCCGTAGACAACGATTCACTGCCTCAACTTTTTGGGTATTGCTATGAAGTTTGGTCTTCAGTATATTGCACCTGGACAGTCGTATATTAGCACATTTTCGTAACCTTTGACTTGCCATTGGTGATAGAGGAATTTTAAATGAATTTGACAAATATGCACTCTTGGAAAGCCAAGTTTTCTTGATAGAACAAACATATGAATATCGCTTGCACAATTTATGATTTCCTTGGTAACAATCGACAATTGCATCTACAGCATATGACATGGCATTTATAACTTTATTTATGTTTCCAAAATGTTTCTTGTGACAAGCTGACAGTTCAGCTGTGCATCTGGCTGCTATATCCAATGCAAAGCGGTTACAGTGTGTTTGTCTTTCAGTCTTTGTCTTCCCAGGCATTATTGCAACAATACTCTTGTCATTCTTTATTTTCTTTCTGTGATTTGCAGATAAGTGCCTTGTATCCAGTAAATGTTCAGGGCGTATTGAACTCCTTTTATTCTTGTAAATGTTCTCAGCTGCTTTAAAGGCTTTAGAATCAGAATCAGTTGTCATGTACTGGACCTCCAAGTCATCTGATTTTAGTTGTTCTAGGCAAGAAGTATTCCATGCCTTTTCATTGCCAATACTTTCTTTCATATTCAATGTTACTGTGCACTCTGGGTATTTTTATACTGTACCAATGACCCAGACTTAGCTGGTGCTAACTCCACAAAAAACCAGGGCCAAACACAAATTTTGCCCCCCAATCCCCAAAATTTGCATCCAAAACAAAAAGAAATCATGTCCTAAAGGACCTCCATAGTACGACTCTACTGCGCATGCGCAGTGACGCAGTCGTCCCGAAATTGGCGCCAAATATCATTCTCTGTTTGGCCCTTCATCAGTCAACATCTCACTGATCTTTGTGCTTGTAAATCTCAGTTTAAAGGATGCCAGACACGTAATTCTTGGAGAAAATGTGATTCTAAGGAGGATAGAAGGAGGAGAGGAAAAAAGAAGTGGCAAAAAATAATCAGGGCTGTACTTAAAATTTTTTGTTAAAATTATGTTAAGTTGCCTATTTTCGAGGCAAACGCCTCTTGTTGTCATTCTTGCTAATTGTTGCACTGCTTATTCAGTGTTTCCTCTCCCCTAACCTTCTAAAGTCCCCCCTTGCAATTCTCCCATGCTTTTGGCATATTTTTGAGAAGTTTCATTTCTAAAATTTCCCTGGGAGAGTTGCTTGGTTACAGAATGTTTTCTGTTATTTTCCCCATAGTTACGTTTTCACCCATGGGTGTATAACGTTTGTGTTCTGCATCTTCCATCTGATGTTCTGCAGATTCTCCCCTGGGAGTCTCTGTTTTGCATCAGATAGAGTGTAATTGAGGACTGATTCCGGGCCAGTTTTTTCAGTGCCTGGAGTCATGTTTTCTGCTGTGTTTACACTGTTTGTTTTCATTGGCAACAGCCTTTTTTGAGGGGGGCTGTTTGCCTTTGAGGTAGTTTATCTCATTATAAGATACATTTATATTATCCGAAAGTGTCTCATTAATTATTTTATATAATTTTAAAATTTTTGACCACACTTTGCCATCGGATCCATCGGGGCTCAACGTTACTTTTCAGCAACTTGGGCTTCTCTGAAAAAATATTTTTTCAAAATTATTTTGTTTTGCAATTGTTTTTTCATTTATTAATGGATCATGTTATTATGTATCTTTGTGTCAGGGGTTTTTGCGAGTAACTAGGACTTATTGTTGTTCCTTCACAATGAAAGGAACTTGTTCAAATTGTAATAGGAAGAAATCTTCCTCTGACTTTCATGATTATTGCATAAATTGTAGTCAGTGTTCTCGCATTAATCCCTGTCCTGTATGTGAACATTGGGATGAGAAACATTGGAAACGTGTGTCACGATATGTTGTTTCTGGAGAAAGAGCGATGCCGGCTCTTTCTCCACAAGGTCACTCTACTCTCTCAGTTTCTATTTCAGAGGAACCAGAACAGGGTGATGTTTCCATGTTATCTTCTTCAAGTGTGCGTCCGTCGTCACAATTAAATACAGAGCTAGCGGCAAAAGTGCTCATGGAGATTAGACAAATGTCGTCCGCTAGCTCGCCCGGTGTAGCGTCCATTCACCGAATGGTTCGGCAGCCGGGTTCGTCCGATGCGGTCCAAGAGGAAATTTTGGGTGATGCGAGCACTATAAAAATAATAGATGCACACCCAGTGACGGCGGATAGTGAACGAGAACGGAGGAAGCCTTTTAGTCCGGTTCCTAGCTCGTCCAGGTCCAGCCGGGCCGCGAGCGAGAGAGGCCCCTCTCTCGTACAACAACATCTGGGACCAGATGTTGTGGTACAAAATGTGTCTTTAGCGGAGCATACGTCCGTCGCTCGGGACGCTCCGTTGTATAAGCAGTCCGCAGAGACTGTTAAGGCTTCCTCTTCTCGCCGGCGCACACGACCGCACCTTGGCTGCGTGACCTCCGATATCTTGCCAGCTTCGCCGAGGAAGGATTATTCGGCGACCAGGTCACACCATCCGGCAGCCAGGGACTCGAGACCGATGGACTCCGGACGTTCGCATAGGAAAAGTATGCGGGAGCCATCCGATGCGGAGCTGCCCTCGGCAAAGCAGCGAAAGACCGCTCCTCCGCAGGTCTCGACGTCGGACATTCTAGTGCAGATAGCACAGCTTATCGCAGCATCCCAGCAGCCGACAGAGACGGTGTCGGATCGAGAATTATCCGACGGCGCTGGGTCGGTACGCTCCGCCGAAGCATCGGGGGCGGACGACCGGGAACATCGGGAGGTCCGACCGGATGGTGAAAGGGATACGGATGAATTGGAGCTATCCCTTTCGGAACAACACAAAGCTGCCGTAGACTTCATCCGGCACTTTCTTCCTCAAGTTGTTCCGTCGGGCCAGACTGCTGCGCTTCCGGACAGGAGAATTATAGCGTCATTGGACTCTGATTTTTTCGAGCGGTTCAGGGACATCGCTCCCGAGTTTCCGTCGCAGTCCAATAATGTTGCAAGAACATTTGAATTATTGAACGACGCTATTTTTAAACTTGCTTCCAGGACAGGGAAAGCAGGCTTCTTGTCCGCAAATACTCTCAACCTGCCTTTCATTAATGCAAGGAATAAATTCGACACGGCAGGTCAGGGTATACCGAGAGTTCCTCTGCGTATGGACGACGAGGCGGAAGACTTAGAGCTATCATTACCGTCGTCAGCTTCTATTCCAACCGCAGTGTTGGAAACAGCTATTGCGTCTAACAGAGCCAATTTAGATGCCTTATCTTACGCAGATCACCTTACGAAGGCGTTATCACTGCGTCTTCAAGGGGAAGAGTTTCAGGATATACAATCCTCCTTAAGACTTCTTTCAAGGGCAGTAGCTTATTCCACGTGTAACTCCGCCCTTTCAGTGGCTAATCTGGAGTTGGTTAGACGTGACGCAGCCCTGTCTACATCCACACTAGTGGATTCTAAGGTGAAGAACTCTCTTAGAGTCGCTTCGGTCTCAGGAGATCTTCTCTTTGACGGCAAGCTTTCCGCTATTTATGATAATATTAAAAAGAAAGCTAGTGATTCTCTGTTGTTTAGATCCGCTCCTAAAAGGTCGGATTCAGCAGACACGAATAAGGCAGGCACTTCTGGGTCTTATCCGCCCAAGAGAGGTTCCTATAGAGGTTCCGGTGCGTCCTCTAGCTCTTATTCGAGAGACCGTCAGGATAGCGACTCTCGTTCGGGACGTCCTTCAGGCCGGGACAATCGGTCGGACGCCCCGAGATCGACGAGGCGAGGTGCGGGTCGTGGAAGACGTGGTTTCTCCTACCGCAGGCCTCGCAGATCCAGGAGGTGATGGCTCAAACCTCTATCGCATTCCGGTTGGCGGAAGGTTGTCGAGTTTTTCTCAAGAGTGGGCGTCGATTACGGACGACCCTTGGGTGAGAGGAGTGACTTCGGAAGGTCTAAAGATATCCTTCAAACGAAAGCCTCCATTAACTCGAAGTCCAAAGTGGACTCATCTTCCGTCAAACCCTCAGAAAAGAGACGCTCTGCTATCAGAGGTGCAGTCTCTTTTAATGAAGAACGCGGTAGAGGTCGTAGAAAACCAGGAATCGCTGGGATTCTACAGCCATCTGTTTCTGGTTCCGAAACCAGACGGCTCGTTCCGTCCAGTCATAGATTTGAGCTGGATAAACAAGCTGATCATCGCTCCGAAGTTTTATATGGAGACGATTCGATCGGTCAGAGCGAGTATTCGGGTGAACGATTATGCAACGAGCATAGATCTCAAAGATGCGTACTTTCACGTCATGGTACATCCGACATTCCGAAAGTATCTACGCTTCGCAGTCCTAGGAGTGGTGTATCAGTTCCGGGCCATGTGCTTCGGATTGAATCTAGCACCCTGGGCTTTCACTCGAGTAATGAACTCGGTAATGATTTACTTCCGAGCTCATTCGTCTGCGGTAACGTCGGCCTACCTGGACGACATTCTTCAGAGGTACGGCAACGAGTTAACGCTTCAGAACGATGTTCAGAATCTTCTTCTATTGCTCCGACGTCTCGGTTTCATAGTAAACGAGGAGAAGTCGGATCTGGTGCCGTCCAAGTCATTCACTCATCTGGGAATGAGCTTCGAGACGCACAACAATCTCGTTCGTCTGCCGTTAACCAGAGCGAAATTAGTCAGTTGTTACGCTCGCTATTGTCTAAATACAGACAAAGTCACAGCGAGAGAATTTATGAGACTGATAGGTCTGTGCGGAGCCGCTGCGGATCTCATTCCGATGGGACGGCTACGCACACGGCCTCTTCAAATTTTCTTGACTCAGAATTGGAGTGTGAAAATTCATTCGCTCGATGTAGACGTTCTCTTGTCAGATCAAGTGAAACAAGAGATTCAGACTTGGGCAAACATTCAGTGGTTAACTCAAGGAGTTCCGCTGCAGTTGCCGGATCCGAGTTTTACCATTATGACGGATGCCAGTCAAACAGGTTGGGGTGCATCATTAATCCCAACGGATTCGAGATGCCAGGGTCTTTGGGATCCGCAATTCCTGTGCAAGCACATAAACATCAAGGAAATGATGTCAATTTGGCTTGCGTTACGTCACTGGATGGACATTATTCACGATGCTCATGTCCAAATCCTATCCGACAATACGACAGTAGTGGCGTATATACGGAATCAGGGAGGCACTCATTCAGTTCCGTTGTTCAATCTAACGGAAAGAATCCTTCTGTTTGCGTTGGAACATCACGTTCTTCTTTCGGTCCGTCACATACCGGGTCGTCTGAATGTGCTAGCAGACTCCCTTTCTCGAAAGGGTCGCTTGTTGCCGTCGGAGTGGACTCTCAACAAACAAGTATTCAATCAGATTTGCTACCAATGGGAACGGCCAATGATAGACTTATTTGCGACACATCTCAACAATCAGTTGCAGACGTATGTGTCCCCGTGTCCGGATCCAAGAGCATTTGCTGTAGACGCTCTGTCGATCCCTTGGGACGGAATGATAGGATATGCGTATCCTCCAGCGCCGTTAATTCAACAAGTATTGCTAAAGATAAAACAATCTCAATGCAAGATTCTGTTGGTAGCATCTCTGTCGCCACAGAGACCGTGGATAAATCTACTCAGGTGTCTGTTGTGGGACCTACCGCGGAAGCTCCCTCCACGAGAGGATCTTCTTTGGCAGGGGAAATCGCGCCAACTGCATCACAACCCGCAAGGTCTCAACCTTCACGTTTTTCCGTTGTGCGGTCCTTCTTGCATGGCAAGCACTTTACAGGACGAGCAGTGGACGCGATTTCTAACTGTAGGAGGACCTCCTCTTCGCTAAACTATGCGGCTAAGTGGAAGGTTTTCCGTCGTTGGTGTAGGGATCATTCTGTTGATATATTTGATCCCTCTATACCAGACATTGCTAACTTTCTAGTATACTTGTTTGACGAAATCAAACTGCAACCGGTTACTATAAAGGGTTATAGATCTATGTTATCTGATACCTATGCACATCATGATAGTTTACAAATTGGATCTAATGTCTCTTTATCGAAATTGGTTAGAAACTTTTCGATAAATAGACCAAGAACTCTTAGATTAATTCCTAAGTGGAATTTAGCTTGGGTTCTCCTTAAATTGAAGGAAAAGCCATTTGAACCTCTTGGGACAGTAGATTTCAAATTCTTATCTTATAAGACAGCTTTTCTCTTAGCTTTCTCTTCTGCCAGAAGAGTCAGTGAGCTTCATGCACTATCGGTGGATGATTCTCATTATCGTAGTGTTGGGAACACTATCACCTTCACTACTAACGTCGGTTTTTTAGCTAAGAATCAGGCTCCTAATAAATATCCGGAACCTATTGTTATTAAGGCTCTTCCGTCTTCAGACGGGCGTAGGCCTTTACTCTGTCCTGTTAGAGCACTACGTATCTATAAACAGAGATCTCAGTTCATCAGAAAGGGACGGAAACGTTTCTTTCTGTCTTTGATGCCTAATAGAAAGGACATTTCAGTCCATTCTATTGCTAGATGGATTCAGTTAACTATCCGTACTGCGTATGAAGATTTATCTTCTTCTCAGCAGTCTGTGCTTAAGATTTCTGCTCATGAAGTAAGAGCTCTTTCTACTTCCTGGGCTTATGCTAATAGTGTTGCTATTACAGATTTAATGAAGGCTGCTTATTGGTCTCAGCCATCCACATTTACTAATTTTTATCTCAGAAATATTGAGTCCATTTCTGGAGACCTGCATTGTTTAGGTCCGTTATCTGTTGCTCAGAATGTCGTCCACTAAACAGTTGCAACTATAGTTATGCAGGCTTTCTGTTCCGGCAGTGACTCCGTCCGGCTGCCCTCTTCGCTCTGGGCTATTTGACCCAGGGCAAGGGGAAGGGGGGGGGGCGGGTGTTCCCTTAGGTCACCTGCTTTATAGTGAAAAGCAAGGGAATGCCTCCTCCAAGACAGTATTTCTGAGTCGCTTCCGGGATGGTTTTAAAGTGTAATATTAATGTTTAATTTCATTCATGTCTTATTTTTAAAGTGTAGCTCGGTGTGAAGCATTTGTATATGTCAAGTGTCAAACGGGCTTTAATATACAATACTCGGACACTTTTAAATGATTATAAAGAGTCTCAATTCTCTGGACTACTTTATTTATTGGCTTGTTTTAATAATAATTAGTATAAAGGTTATACTGGATATTAATAGAGAACATGAATGTTATTGTGCTCAATTATTAAGGGTAGTGTATCTTTCTAATTTAAATATTAAATAAGAAAAATACATGTAAAGCCTAATACTCCTTTTCTCCTTAAGGGGTTATCTCTTTATTTTATAATTGAGCTTATTGGATTTTCCTCTATGTCCTAGGCCCTCCAGCCTGTTTACTATTCAGCTAAGTCTGGGTCATTGGTACAGTATAAAAATGTTAAAAAATTTATAGTAATTTATATATTTTTTATACTTACCAATGACCCAGACGGGGATGGCCCTCCCTGAGTTGGGAACTCTTGCCTCCCCGCTGAGTACATAGCGCTGACCAGGCACTGCCAGTAAGAATGATATTTGGCGCCAATTTCGGGACGACTGCGTCACTGCGCATGCGCAGTAGAGTCGTACTATGGAGGTCCTTTAGGACATGATTTCTTTTTGTTTTGGATGCAAATTTTGGGGATTGGGGGGCAAAATTTGTGTTTGGCCCTGGTTTTTTGTGGAGTTAGCACCAGCTAAGTCTGGGTCATTGGTAAGTATAAAAAATATATAAATTACTATAAATTTTTTAACTTTCCGGCCCACAGGGCTGTTGGTTAATGTGTTTTCCTCTCCTGGAACATAGTTTATTCTTATTACAAACTGAAATCACTTGTTTTTTGCTGGTAACATTCTCTGCATGAATATAAGTACACTGAGTAGCAGGTTGGAATGGTGTTTTCCCTACACCTGAATACAGTGGATTATTGTACACTGCATCACATTCAACACTTATAATATTTCGCTTCACACTTCTCAAAGTGTTGATTTCTTTGAGTTCTTCACGTCTGGTCTTCATTTCATTCTCATTAGTTTTCTCTATTTGTGAACATACCACATTCCCTGTCTTCTGCATCCCTTTTTCAGAAGGGGCAGGTGAATTTAGTGTCATGCACAACCTGCGGAAACTTGCATTACCTATACTAGTCTGTGAGAGCCCCACTTGAAGTGCTCTGTTTGTGCATGCTGATCTGCGACCCTGTTTTGGGCTGGAAATTTCCTCATATAAAGAGAATCGAGTAGAAACATAGGAGCAGGTATTGCAGATGACTCGCTCCCTCCAAACAAGTCCACGCCTCTCCTCCCCATTCGGATCAAAAGATAGGTATCCATCACATTCTGGATTAAGTTGCCTGTGTTTTTTGAAAACAGTATTCCACATCTCTGCCATTTTACCCACATGTACCAGTCTGTAACTATCTTCTTCAGGCCTGAAATTTGAAGAAAATTGCTCAGATATGAATGAATGAATGAATGAATGAATGAATGAATGAATGAAATGAACTGAAATGAAATGAAATGAAATGAAATGAAATGAATGAATGAAATGAACTGAAATGAAATGAAATGAATTGGATGGATGAGTGAGTGGATGGATGGATAGATGGATGGATGAAAGAATGAGTTATGTTTCTTTCTGAGCAATTTTTTCCAAATTTGTATCTTTATACTAACTAACAATAATCAGGTGGATTTGTAGGCTGGCTGGCTGGCTGGCTGGCTGGCTGGCTGGCAGGCAGGCAGGCAGGCAGGCAGGCAGGCAGGCAGGATGCCTACCCATCTCCGTCCATCCGTCCGTCCGTCCGTCCGTCCATCCGTCCGTCCGTCCGTCCGTCCATCCATCCGTCCATCTGCCTGCCCGCTCGCTCGCCCGCCCGCCCGCCCGACCGGAACCACACGCCTGCCTGCCTGCCTGCCTGCCTGCCTGCCTGCCTGCCTGCCTGCCTGCAGGAAGGAAGGAAGGAAGGAAGGCAGGCAGGCAGGCAGGCAGGCAGGCAGGCAGGCAGGCATGCATGTATGTTTGTATGTCTTGATAACTGTCCATATGATTATTTACCATTTTTCATCTATTTTCTCATTGCAGATGTCGAGCTCAGATTTTAATCTTGACAATGGGCGTAAGAGTTTGAAGCTCTTTCCAGGCTCTTCTATTGCTGCTGTCACTGGAAGTGGACTTGAAGTAACCTTATCATGCTTTTCTTGTGTGAGTCTTACATATTTTACTACATTTTCAGGTTCTGCACTTGTAGTAGCCACACACTTGGAAATATTGCAAGGCGGATGATTTTTCTGAAATGCAAATTTTCTCAGATGTGTCCTGCGATTAAATTTTAATTTTCTTGCACTCATTTCGAGAAAGAATTGAAAAAATATGCTTAATAAATTCTAAAAATCAGGTAGACTTCTCAGGAATTGTATCACTCAAGAACTGTTACACATGATAGTTGTGTTTCAAGTGTGATTTGGTAGCTTGAACTCAGCATGTGATTTTCTGTGAAACATCCTCACATCTGTTGGGACATTAATCACCAACCCATCGGGTGGTATACCTTTCTATTTTAGTAAATAGATAAAGTATACATGAATTATGATATTTGGAAGGTTTTTAGATGAAAATTGTACTTTTGAACAGCTTTTTTGTGAATGATACCTGTGTAAATGTTCTCTCTCGGACATAAATTTTCAGCTATTTGACACATAAATCACCAATTTTTTCTCGAATTGAGTTCTTCTATGCCGATATTGGACTTTTATCAGGTAAACTGGCTAAATTCCAGTAAAAAACATCAATTGGTGAACTGCTCTGTCAAATAGATTGGCAGCAGAATCAAGATAAGTAAGGAAAGCGGTATACTGAAATTTCCTAATTTTTGGGGCTTTTTTTCACAATTTAACAACTTTTTTAAAAAAGCTATATTTTTAATCTTATTGGATGAATAGAAGCCAAATCTTGTATTTTAGTGTAGAAATGATTGTTTTATCACATAAAACAGGAAAAATGAAATTAGGGCATGGGTGAGAAGTATTATAGGAATGCTGTTTTTCTGCATTTCCTTGGTGATTGTTGCTAACAGAATGAAGATGCACGTGCATTATTGTCTATTTTCAAGAATGGCATCATTTTTTGACAAGCTCAAAGAAAGAATTATGTTTAGATCTTCAAGGGATGGGGGTGGACATGCTTGTTTGTTGTGGAGGGGGGCAAAAAATAGCCGAGGATATGGCTTAATAAGAGTAACATGGGGAGATTCTAATAATTCACTGGAATATGTACACAGAACCATGTACATGGCTGTCAATGCACTGATGAAGGATGAAATGCCACATTTTGGTGCAAATGGACAGCAGCTAGATGTTAGCCACTTGTGTCATCAGAAGCTTTGTGTTGAGCCTGGGCACCTAGTTTTGGAGAGCCATTCTACCAATGAATACAGGAAATTGTGTCTCCAAAATGGTATTTGTTCGAATGAACATACCCCTGCATGTATTTTATAGGTTATTACATACATTTATAAATAATTATTAATAGATGGCCAATTTCAGCAGCTAGGGCTATAGCTTCAGAAAAAGTGTGAATTCTATGGCAAATTTCATGGCCGATTGACTATCCATTTGAAAAAAAAGTATTCAGACTGGCAAAATTAATCCAGGCTACTCATTTAGTTCAGTTAATACTTGTTAAACTATTTCATTTTGTTTTAAAGTGTCACACTATGTTCCAAGTGGACAGGATAGAAAGAGTGTGTGGGGGGGGGGGGGGGGGTGGCGGCGGCAGGCAAGCAAGTGCAAGAATGAAATCTTACCAGAAAATTATTGCTCGTGATATCTGTGGCGATCTTTCTTATTTTTTTACTTTTGCTATGGCCCTTTGAGCTTTGGCTTCTTCCTTGTCCAAGGCTTTTCTGTAAATTTCATCTTCTTGGTGTTCTTCATATAATTTATACATTTTTGTGCGTTTTTCACATCGCTGAAGTTTGAATTCTATTGATTTCTGTCTCTTTTTATCTGAATCATTTTTGCTCTGCAACTGCTTCAGCTGTTTTGCTGCTTGAGAACCAGATGCCACTGGGCACTCACACTTTTTACAGAGTTTCACAATAGATTCTCCTGGGCCATTGTTCACTGAATGTATAGCACTGTGGGCTCTTCCCGGAAAGTTCCTAGCAAAGGTGATATTACGTGCCAAAGACCTCCGTAGACAACGATTCACTGCCTCAACTTTTTGGGTATTGCTATGAAGTTTGGTCTTCAGTATATTGCACCTGGACAGTCGTATATTAGCACATTTTCGTAACCTTTGACTTGCCATTGGTGATAGAGGAATTTTAAATGAATTTGACAAATATGCACTCTTGGAAAGCCAAGTTTTCTTGATAGAACAAACATATGAATATCGCTTGCACAATTTATGATTTCCTTGGTAACAATCGACAATTGCATCTACAGCATATGACATGGCATTTATAACTTTATTTATGTTTCCAAAATGTTTCTTGTGACAAGCTGACAGTTCAGCTGTGCATCTGGCTGCTATATCCAATGCAAAGCGGTTACAGTGTGTTTGTCTTTCAGTCTTTGTCTTCCCAGGCATTATTGCAACAATACTCTTGTCATTCTTTATTTTCTTTCTGTGATTTGCAGATAAGTGCCTTGTATCCAGTAAATGTTCAGGGCGTATTGAACTCCTTTTATTCTTGTAAATGTTCTCAGCTGCTTTAAAGGCTTTAGAATCAGAATCAGTTGTCATGTACTGGACCTCCAAGTCATCTGATTTTAGTTGTTCTAGGCAAGAAGTATTCCATGCCTTTTCATTGCCAATACTTTCTTTCATATTCAATGTTACTGTGCACTCTGGGTTTTCCGGCCCACAGGGCTGTTGGTTAATGTGTTTTCCTCTCCTGGAACATAGTTTATTCTTATTACAAACTGAAATCACTTGTTTTTTGCTGGTAACATTCTCTGCATGAATATAAGTACACTGAGTAGCAGGTTGGAATGGTGTTTTCCCTATACCTGAATACAGTGGATTATTGTACACTGCATCACATTCAACACTTATAATATTTCGCTTCACACTTCTCAAAGTGTTGATTTCTTTGAGTTCTTCACGTCTGGTCTTCATTTCATTCTCATTAGTTTTCTCTATTTGTGAACATACCACATTCCCTGTCTTCTGCATCCCTTTTTCAGAAGGGGCAGGTGAATTTAGTGTCATGCACAACCTGCGGAAACTTGCATTACCTATACTAGTCTGTGAGAGCCCCACTTGAAGTGCTCTGTTTGTGCATGCTGATCTGCGACCCTGTTTTGGGCTGGAAATTTCCTCATATAAAGAGAATCGAGTAGAAACATAGGAGCAGGTATTGCAGATGACTCGCTCCCTCCAAACAAGTCCACGCCTCTCCTCCCCATTCGGATCAAAAGATAGGTATCCATCACATTCTGGATTAAGTTGCCTGTGTTTTTTGAAAACAGTATTCCACATCTCTGCCATTTTACCCACATGTACCAGTCTGTAACTATCTTCTTCAGGCCTGAAATTTGAAGAAAATTGCTCAGATATGAATGAATGAATGAATGAATGAATGAATGAATGAATGAATGAATGAATGAAATGAACTGAAATGAAATGAAATGAAATGAAATGAAATGAATGAATGAAATGAACTGAAATGAAATGAAATGAATTGGATGGATGAGTGAGTGGATGGATGGATAGATGGATGGATGAAAGAATGAGTTATGTTTCTTTCTGAGCAATTTTTTCCAAATTTGTATCTTTATACTAACTAACAATAATCAGGTGGATTTGTAGGCTGGCTGGCTGGCTGGCTGGCTGGCTGCCTGCCTGCCTGCGTCCATCCGTCCGTCCGTCCGTCCGTCCATCCGTCCGTCCGTCCGTCCATCCATCCGTCCATCTGCCTGCCCGCTCGCTCGCCCGCCCGCCCGCCCGACCGGAACCACACGCCTGCCTGCCTGCCTGCCTGCCTGCCTGCCTGCCTGCCTGCAGGAAGGAAGGAAGGAAGGAAGGCAGGCAGGCAGGCAGGCAGGCATGTATGTTTGTATGTCTTGATAACTGTCCATATGATTATTTACCATTTTTCATCTATTTTCTCATTGCAGATGTCGAGCTCAGATTTTAATCTTGACAATGGGCGTAAGAGTTTGAAGCTCTTTCCAGGCTCTTCTATTGCTGCTGTCACTGGAAGTGGACTTGAAGTAACCTTATCATGCTTTTCTTGTGTGAGTCTTACATATTTTACTACATTTTCAGGTTCTGCACTTGTAGTAGCCACACACTTGGAAATATTGCAAGGCGGATGATTTTTCTGAAATGCAAATTTTCTCAGATGTGTCCTGCGATTAAATTTTAATTTTCTTGCACTCATTTCGAGAAAGAATTGAAAAAATATGCTTAATAAATTCTAAAAATCAGGTAGACTTCTCAGGAATTGTATCACTCAAGAACTGTTACACATGATAGTTGTGTTTCAAGTGTGATTTGGTAGCTTGAACTCAGCATGTGATTTTCTGTGAAACATCCTCACATCTGTTGGGACATTAATCACCAACCCATCGGGTGGTATACCTTTCTATTTTAGTAAATAGATAAAGTATACATGAATTATGATATTTGGAAGGTTTTTAGATGAAAATTGTACTTTTGAACAGCTTTTTTGTGAATGATACCTGTGTAAATGTTCTCTCTCGGACATAAATTTTCAGCTATTTGACACATAAATCACCAATTTTTTCTCGAATTGAGTTCTTCTATGCCGATATTGGACTTTTATCAGGTAAACTGGCTAAATTCCAGTAAAAAACATCAATTGGTGAACTGCTCTGTCAAATAGATTGGCAGCAGAATCAAGATAAGTAAGGAAAGCGGTATACTGAAATTTCCTAATTTTTGGGGCTTTTTTTCACAATTTAACAACTTTTTTAAAAAAGCTATATTTTTAATCTTATTGGATGAATAGAAGCCAAATCTTGTATTTTAGTGTAGAAATGATTGTTTTATCACATAAAACAGGAAAAATGAAATTAGGGCATGGGTGAGAAGTATTATAGGTCTCGCAGAACTAAATATTTAGTTTAGAGTGATCTTCCTTGAAATGTTGCACTCGGATATTGCATCATAGTCTAAAATAAGACTCCTAGAAAAAAACTTATTGCTTGAGAAAACTGTTAAAGCATTTTATTAGGTTTTTACAACAATACTAAATATTTCACAAGAAAAAGGAGATTTTCTAAGTATTTTCTGGGTCTTTAAAATTCAGTTAAATATTTGTGTATTTTTGTTGGGAATTCCCAGAAAAAACTAAGTTCAAGGACGGTACTTCAATTCCTGGTGGATTTTCTCTCTTATTTGTTGCATGACCCCATGTTTTCTGGCCAGAGAAAGTTGTGTGAAGGTCTGTACTTTATGTAGGTATTTAAATATTTAATTTAAAGTGATGCGATCATATTTTTTTCCACATAAGTGTTATAATGGTCGCCTATGGGAAAATATTTAGTTCTGTGAGACCTATAGGAATGCTGTTTTTCTGCATTTCCTTGGTGATTGTTGCTAACAGAATGAAGATGCACGTGCATTATTGTCTATTTTCAAGAATGGCATCATTTTTTGACAAGCTCAAAGAAAGAATTATGTTTAGATCTTCAAGGGATGGGGGTGGACATGCTTGTTTGTTGTGGAGGGGGGCAAAAAATAGCCGAGGATATGGCTTAATAAGAGTAACATGGGGAGATTCTAATAATTCACTGGAATATGTACACAGAACCATGTACATGGCTGTCAATGCACTGATGAAGGATGAAATGCCACATTTTGGTGCAAATGGACAGCAGCTAGATGTTAGCCACTTGTGTCATCAGAAGCTTTGTGTTGAGCCTGGGCACCTAGTTTTGGAGAGCCATTCTACCAATGAATACAGGAAATTGTGTCTCCAAAATGGTATTTGTTCGAATGAACATACCCCTGCATGTATTTTATAGGTTATTACATACATTTATAAATAATTATTAATAGATGACCAATTTCAGCAGCTAGGGCTATAGCTTCAGAAAAAGTGTGAATTCTATGGCAAATTTCATGGCCGATTGACTATCCATTTGAAAAAAAAGTATTCAGACTGGCAAAATTAATCCAGGCTACTCATTTAGTTCAGTTAATACTTGTTAAACTATTTCATTTTGTTTTAAAGTGTCACACTATGTTCCAAGTGGACAGGATAGAAAGAGTGTGTGGGGGGGGGGGGGGGGGGTGGCGGCGGCAGGCAAGCAAGTGCAAGAATGAAATCTTACCAGAAAATTATTGCTCGTGATATCTGTGGCGATCTTTCTTATTTTTTTACTTTTGCTATGGCCCTTTGAGCTTTGGCTTCTTCCTTGTCCAAGGCTTTTCTGTAAATTTCATCTTCTTGGTGTTCTTCATATAATTTATACATTTTTGTGCGTTTTTCACATCGCTGAAGTTTGAATTCTATTGATTTCTGTCTCTTTTTATCTGAATCATTTTTGCTCTGCAACTGCTTCAGCTGTTTTGCTGCTTGAGAACCAGATGCCACTGGGCACTCACACTTTTTACAGAGTTTCACAATAGATTCTCCTGGGCCATTGTTCACTGAATGTATAGCACTGTGGGCTCTTCCCGGAAAGTTCCTAGCAAAGGTGATATTACGTGCCAAAGACCTCCGTAGACAACGATTCACTGCCTCAACTTTTTGGGTATTGCTATGAAGTTTGGTCTTCAGTATATTGCACCTGGACAGTCGTATATTAGCACATTTTCGTAACCTTTGACTTGCCATTGGTGATAGAGGAATTTTAAATGAATTTGACAAATATGCACTCTTGGAAAGCCAAGTTTTCTTGATAGAACAAACATATGAATATCGCTTGCACAATTTATGATTTCCTTGGTAACAATCGACAATTGCATCTACAGCATATGACATGGCATTTATAACTTTATTTATGTTTCCAAAATGTTTCTTGTGACAAGCTGACAGTTCAGCTGTGCATCTGGCTGCTATATCCAATGCAAAGCGGTTACAGTGTGTTTGTCTTTCAGTCTTTGTCTTCCCAGGCATTATTGCAACAATACTCTTGTCATTCTTTATTTTCTTTCTGTGATTTGCAGATAAGTGCCTTGTATCCAGTAAATGTTCAGGGCGTATTGAACTCCTTTTATTCTTGTAAATGTTCTCAGCTGCTTTAAAGGCTTTAGAATCAGAATCAGTTGTCATGTACTGGACCTCCAAGTCATCTGATTTTAGTTGTTCTAGGCAAGAAGTATTCCATGCCTTTTCATTGCCAATACTTTCTTTCATATTCAATGTTACTGTGCACTCTGGGTTTTCCGGCCCACAGGGCTGTTGGTTAATGTGTTTTCCTCTCCTGGAACATAGTTTATTCTTATTACAAACTGAAATCACTTGTTTTTTGCTGGTAACATTCTCTGCATGAATATAAGTACACTGAGTAGCAGGTTGGAATGGTGTTTTCCCTATACCTGAATACAGTGGATTATTGTACACTGCATCACATTCAACACTTATAATATTTCGCTTCACACTTCTCAAAGTGTTGATTTCTTTGAGTTCTTCACGTCTGGTCTTCATTTCATTCTCATTAGTTTTCTCTATTTGTGAACATACCACATTCCCTGTCTTCTGCATCCCTTTTTCAGAAGGGGCAGGTGAATTTAGTGTCATGCACAACCTGCGGAAACTTGCATTACCTATACTAGTCTGTGAGAGCCCCACTTGAAGTGCTCTGTTTGTGCATGCTGATCTGCGACCCTGTTTTGGGCTGGAAATTTCCTCATATAAAGAGAATCGAGTAGAAACATAGGAGCAGGTATTGCAGATGACTCGCTCCCTCCAAACAAGTCCACGCCTCTCCTCCCCATTCGGATCAAAAGATAGGTATCCATCACATTCTGGATTAAGTTGCCTGTGTTTTTTGAAAACAGTATTCCACATCTCTGCCATTTTACCCACATGTACCAGTCTGTAACTATCTTCTTCAGGCCTGAAATTTGAAGAAAATTGCTCAGATATGAATGAATGAATGAATGAATGAATGAATGAATGAAATGAACTGAAATGAAATGAAATGAAATGAAATGAAATGGAATGAATGAAATGAACTGAAATGAAATGAAATGAATTGGATGGATGAGTGAGTGGATGGATGGATAGATGGATGGATGAAAGAATGAGTTATGTTTCTTTCTGAGCAATTTTTTCCAAATTTGTATCTTTATACTAACTAACAATAATCAGGTGGATTTGTAGGCTGGCTGGCTGGCTGGCTGGCTGGCTGGCTGGCTGGCTGCCTGCCTGCCTGCGTCCATCCGTCCGTCCGTCCGTCCGTCCATCCGTCCGTCCGTCCGTCCGTCCATCCATCCGTCCATCTGCCTGCCCGCTCGCTCGCCCGCCCGCCCGCCCGCCCGACCGGAACCACACGCCTGCCTGCCTGCCTGCCTGCCTGCCTGCCTGCCTGCCTGCCTGCCTGCAGGAAGGAAGGAAGGAAGGAAGGCAGGCAGGCAGGCAGGCAGGCAGGCATGTATGTTTGTATGTCTTGATAACTGTCCATATGATTATTTACCATTTTTCATCTATTTTCTCATTGCAGATGTCGAGCTCAGATTTTAATCTTGACAATGGGCGTAAGAGTTTGAAGCTCTTTCCAGGCTCTTCTATTGCTGCTGTCACTGGAAGTGGACTTGAAGTAACCTTATCATGCTTTTCTTGTGTGAGTCTTACATATTTTACTACATTTTCAGGTTCTGCACTTGTAGTAGCCACACACTTGGAAATATTGCAAGGCGGATGATTTTTCTGAAATGCAAATTTTCTCAGATGTGTCCTGCGATTAAATTTTAATTTTCTTGCACTCATTTCGAGAAAGAATTGAAAAAATATGCTTAATAAATTCTAAAAATCAGGTAGACTTCTCAGGAATTGTATCACTCAAGAACTGTTACACATGATAGTTGTGTTTCAAGTGTGATTTGGTAGCTTGAACTCAGCATGTGATTTTCTGTGAAACATCCTCACATCTGTTGGGACATTAATCACCAACCCATCGGGTGGTATACCTTTCTATTTTAGTAAATAGATAAAGTATACATGAATTATGATATTTGGAAGGTTTTTAGATGAAAATTGTACTTTTGAACAGCTTTTTTGTGAATGATACCTGTGTAAATGTTCTCTCTCGGACATAAATTTTCAGCTATTTGACACATAAATCACCAATTTTTTCTCGAATTGAGTTCTTCTATGCCGATATTGGACTTTTATCAGGTAAACTGGCTAAATTCCAGTAAAAAACATCAATTGGTGAACTGCTCTGTCAAATAGATTGGCAGCAGAATCAAGATAAGTAAGGAAAGCGGTATACTGAAATTTCCTAATTTTTGGGGCTTTTTTTCACAATTTAACAACTTTTTTAAAAAAGCTATATTTTTAATCTTATTGGATGAATAGAAGCCAAATCTTGTATTTTAGTGTAGAAATGATTGTTTTATCACATAAAACAGGAAAAATGAAATTAGGGCATGGGTGAGAAGTATTATAGGTCTCGCAGAACTAAATATTTAGTTTAGAGTGATCTTCCTTGAAATGTTGCACTCGGATATTGCATCATAGTCTAAAATAAGACTCCTAGAAAAAAACTTATTGCTTGAGAAAACTGTTAAAGCATTTTATTAGGTTTTTACAACAATACTAAATATTTCACAAGAAAAAGGAGATTTTCTAAGTATTTTCTGGGTCTTTAAAATTCAGTTAAATATTTGTGTATTTTTGTTGGGAATTCCCAGAAAAAACTAAGTTCAAGGACGGTACTTCAATTCCTGGTGGATTTTCTCTCTTATTTGTTGCATGACCCCATGTTTTCTGGCCAGAGAAAGTTGTGTGAAGGTCTGTACTTTATGTAGGTATTTAAATATTTAATTTAAAGTGATGCGATCATATTTTTTTCCACATAAGTGTTATAATGGTCGCCTATGGGAAAATATTTAGTTCTGTGAGACCTATAGGAATGCTGTTTTTCTGCATTTCCTTGGTGATTGTTGCTAACAGAATGAAGATGCACGTGCATTATTGTCTATTTTCAAGAATGGCATCATTTTTTGACAAGCTCAAAGAAAGAATTATGTTTAGATCTTCAAGGGATGGGGGTGGACATGCTTGTTTGTTGTGGAGGGGGGCAAAAAATAGCCGAGGATATGGCTTAATAAGAGTAACATGGGGAGATTCTAATAATTCACTGGAATATGTACACAGAACCATGTACATGGCTGTCAATGCACTGATGAAGGATGAAATGCCACATTTTGGTGCAAATGGACAGCAGCTAGATGTTAGCCACTTGTGTCATCAGAAGCTTTATGTTGAGCCTGGGCACCTAGTTTTGGAGAGCCATTCTACCAATGAATACAGGAAATTGTGTCTCCAAAATGGTATTTGTTCGAATGAACATACCCCTGCATGTATTTTATAGGTTATTACATACATTTATAAATAATTATTAATAGATGGCCAATTTCAGCAGCTAGGGCTATAGCTTCAGAAAAAGTGTGAATTCTATGGCAAATTTCATGGCCGATTGACTATCCATTTGAAAAAAAAGTATTCAGACTGGCAAAATTAATCCAGGCTACTCATTTAGTTCAGTTAATACTTGTTAAACTATTTCATTTTGTTTTAAAGTGTCACACTATGTTCCAAGTGGACAGGATAGAAAGAGTGTGTGGGGGGGGGGGGGGGGTGGCGGCGGCAGGCAAGCAAGTGCAAGAATGAAATCTTACCAGAAAATTATTGCTCGTGATATCTGTGGCGATCTTTCTTATTTTTTTACTTTTGCTATGGCCCTTTGAGCTTTGGCTTCTTCCTTGTCCAAGGCTTTTCTGTAAATTTCATCTTCTTGGTGTTCTTCATATAATTTATACATTTTTGTGCGTTTTTCACATCGCTGAAGTTTGAATTCTATTGATTTCTGTCTCTTTTTATCTGAATCATTTTTGCTCTGCAACTGCTTCAGCTGTTTTGCTGCTTGAGAACCAGATGCCACTGGGCACTCACACTTTTTACAGAGTTTCACAATAGATTCTCCTGGGCCATTGTTCACTGA
Organism: Pictodentalium vernedei; assembly: GCA_031216915.1. Taxonomy (NCBI): domain Eukaryota; kingdom Metazoa; phylum Mollusca; class Scaphopoda; order Dentaliida; family Dentaliidae; genus Pictodentalium; species Pictodentalium vernedei. The sequence goes on from CM062295.1 coordinate 778,940,173, forward strand.
ATGTATAGCACTGTGGGCTCTTCCCGGAAAGTTCCTAGCAAAGGTGATATTACGTGCCAAAGACCTCCGTAGACAACGATTCACTGCCTCAACTTTTTGGGTATTGCTATGAAGTTTGGTCTTCAGTATATTGCACCTGGACAGTCGTATATTAGCACATTTTCGTAACCTTTGACTTGCCATTGGTGATAGAGGAATTTTAAATGAATTTGACAAATATGCACTCTTGGAAAGCCAAGTTTTCTTGATAGAACAAACATATGAATATCGCTTGCACAATTTATGATTTCCTTGGTAACAATCGACAATTGCATCTACAGCATATGACATGGCATTTATAACTTTATTTATGTTTCCAAAATGTTTCTTGTGACAAGCTGACAGTTCAGCTGTGCATCTGGCTGCTATATCCAATGCAAAGCGGTTACAGTGTGTTTGTCTTTCAGTCTTTGTCTTCCCAGGCATTATTGCAACAATACTCTTGTCATTCTTTATTTTCTTTCTGTGATTTGCAGATAAGTGCCTTGTATCCAGTAAATGTTCAGGGCGTATTGAACTCCTTTTATTCTTGTAAATGTTCTCAGCTGCTTTAAAGGCTTTAGAATCAGAATCAGTTGTCATGTACTGGACCTCCAAGTCATCTGATTTTAGTTGTTCTAGGCAAGAAGTATTCCATGCCTTTTCATTGCCAATACTTTCTTTCATATTCAATGTTACTGTGCACTCTGGGTTTTCCGGCCCACAGGGCTGTTGGTTAATGTGTTTTCCTCTCCTGGAACATAGTTTATTCTTATTACAAACTGAAATCACTTGTTTTTTGCTGGTAACATTCTCTGCATGAATATAAGTACACTGAGTAGCAGGTTGGAATGGTGTTTTCCCTATACCTGAATACAGTGGATTATTGTACACTGCATCACATTCAACACTTATAATATTTCGCTTCACACTTCTCAAAGTGTTGATTTCTTTGAGTTCTTCACGTCTGGTCTTCATTTCATTCTCATTAGTTTTCTCTATTTGTGAACATACCACATTCCCTGTCTTCTGCATCCCTTTTTCAGAAGGGGCAGGTGAATTTAGTGTCATGCACAACCTGCGGAAACTTGCATTACCTATACTAGTCTGTGAGAGCCCCACTTGAAGTGCTCTGTTTGTGCATGCTGATCTGCGACCCTGTTTTGGGCTGGAAATTTCCTCATATAAAGAGAATCGAGTAGAAACATAGGAGCAGGTATTGCAGATGACTCGCTCCCTCCAAACAAGTCCACGCCTCTCCTCCCCATTCGGATCAAAAGATAGGTATCCATCACATTCTGGATTAAGTTGCCTGTGTTTTTTGAAAACAGTATTCCACATCTCTGCCATTTTACCCACATGTACCAGTCTGTAACTATCTTCTTCAGGCCTGAAATTTGAAGAAAATTGCTCAGATATGAATGAATGAATGAATGAATGAATGAAATGAACTGAAATGAAATGAAATGAAATGAAATGAAATGAATGAATGAAATGAACTGAAATGAAATGAAATGAATTGGATGGATGAGTGAGTGGATGGATGGATAGATGGATGGATGAAAGAATGAGTTATGTTTCTTTCTGAGCAATTTTTTCCAAATTTGTATCTTTATACTAACTAACAATAATCAGGTGGATTTGTAGGCTGGCTGGCTGGCTGGCTGGCTGGCTGGCTGGCAGGCAGGCAGGCAGGCAGGCAGGCAGGCAGGCAGGCAGGATGCCTACCCATCTCCGTCCATCCGTCCGTCCGTCCGTCCATCCGTCCGTCCGTCCGTCCGTCCATCCATCCGTCCATCTGCCTGCCCGCTCGCTCGCCCGCCCGCCCGCCCGACCGGAACCACACGCCTGCCTGCCTGCCTGCCTGCCTGCCTGCCTGCCTGCCTGCCTGCAGGAAGGAAGGAAGGAAGGAAGGCAGGCAGGCAGGCAGGCAGGCAGGCAGGCAGGCATGCATGTATGTTTGTATGTCTTGATAACTGTCCATATGATTATTTACCATTTTTCATCTATTTTCTCATTGCAGATGTCGAGCTCAGATTTTAATCTTGACAATGGGCGTAAGAGTTTGAAGCTCTTTCCAGGCTCTTCTATTGCTGCTGTCACTGGAAGTGGACTTGAAGTAACCTTATCATGCTTTTCTTGTGTGAGTCTTACATATTTTACTACATTTTCAGGTTCTGCACTTGTAGTAGCCACACACTTGGAAATATTGCAAGGCGGATGATTTTTCTGAAATGCAAATTTTCTCAGATGTGTCCTGCGATTAAATTTTAATTTTCTTGCACTCATTTCGAGAAAGAATTGAAAAAATATGCTTAATAAATTCTAAAAATCAGGTAGACTTCTCAGGAATTGTATCACTCAAGAACTGTTACACATGATAGTTGTGTTTCAAGTGTGATTTGGTAGCTTGAACTCAGCATGTGATTTTCTGTGAAACATCCTCACATCTGTTGGGACATTAATCACCAACCCATCGGGTGGTATACCTTTCTATTTTAGTAAATAGATAAAGTATACATGAATTATGATATTTGGAAGGTTTTTAGATGAAAATTGTACTTTTGAACAGCTTTTTTGTGAATGATACCTGTGTAAATGTTCTCTCTCGGACATAAATTTTCAGCTATTTGACACATAAATCACCAATTTTTTCTCGAATTGAGTTCTTCTATGCCGATATTGGACTTTTATCAGGTAAACTGGCTAAATTCCAGTAAAAAACATCAATTGGTGAACTGCTCTGTCAAATAGATTGGCAGCAGAATCAAGATAAGTAAGGAAAGCGGTATACTGAAATTTCCTAATTTTTGGGGCTTTTTTTCACAATTTAACAACTTTTTTAAAAAAGCTATATTTTTAATCTTATTGGATGAATAGAAGCCAAATCTTGTATTTTAGTGTAGAAATGATTGTTTTATCACATAAAACAGGAAAAATGAAATTAGGGCATGGGTGAGAAGTATTATAGGAATGCTGTTTTTCTGCATTTCCTTGGTGATTGTTGCTAACAGAATGAAGATGCACGTGCATTATTGTCTATTTTCAAGAATGGCATCATTTTTTGACAAGCTCAAAGAAAGAATTATGTTTAGATCTTCAAGGGATGGGGGTGGACATGCTTGTTTGTTGTGGAGGGGGGCAAAAAATAGCCGAGGATATGGCTTAATAAGAGTAACATGGGGAGATTCTAATAATTCACTGGAATATGTACACAGAACCATGTACATGGCTGTCAATGCACTGATGAAGGATGAAATGCCACATTTTGGTGCAAATGGACAGCAGCTAGATGTTAGCCACTTGTGTCATCAGAAGCTTTGTGTTGAGCCTGGGCACCTAGTTTTGGAGAGCCATTCTACCAATGAATACAGGAAATTGTGTCTCCAAAATGGTATTTGTTCGAATGAACATACCCCTGCATGTATTTTATAGGTTATTACATACATTTATAAATAATTATTAATAGATGGCCAATTTCAGCAGCTAGGGCTATAGCTTCAGAAAAAGTGTGAATTCTATGGCAAATTTCATGGCCGATTGACTATCCATTTGAAAAAAAAGTATTCAGACTGGCAAAATTAATCCAGGCTACTCATTTAGTTCAGTTAATACTTGTTAAACTATTTCATTTTGTTTTAAAGTGTCACACTATGTTCCAAGTGGACAGGATAGAAAGAGTGTGTGGGGGGGGGGGGGGGGGGTGGCGGCGGCAGGCAAGCAAGTGCAAGAATGAAATCTTACCAGAAAATTATTGCTCGTGATATCTGTGGCGATCTTTCTTATTTTTTTACTTTTGCTATGGCCCTTTGAGCTTTGGCTTCTTCCTTGTCCAAGGCTTTTCTGTAAATTTCATCTTCTTGGTGTTCTTCATATAATTTATACATTTTTGTGCATTTTTCACATCGCTGAAGTTTGAATTCTATTGATTTCTGTCTCTTTTTATCTGAATCATTTTTGCTCTGCAACTGCTTCAGCTGTTTTGCTGCTTGAGAACCAGATGCCACTGGGCACTCACACTTTTTACAGAGTTTCACAATAGATTCTCCTGGGCCATTGTTCACTGAATGTATAGCACTGTGGGCTCTTCCCGGAAAGTTCCTAGCAAAGGTGATATTACGTGCCAAAGACCTCCGTAGACAACGATTCACTGCCTCAACTTTTTGGGTATTGCTATGAAGTTTGGTCTTCAGTATATTGCACCTGGACAGTCGTATATTAGCACATTTTCGTAACCTTTGACTTGCCATTGGTGATAGAGGAATTTTAAATGAATTTGACAAATATGCACTCTTGGAAAGCCAAGTTTTCTTGATAGAACAAACATATGAATATCGCTTGCACAATTTATGATTTCCTTGGTAACAATCGACAATTGCATCTACAGCATATGACATGGCATTTATAACTTTATTTATGTTTCCAAAATGTTTCTTGTGACAAGCTGACAGTTCAGCTGTGCATCTGGCTGCTATATCCAATGCAAAGCGGTTACAGTGTGTTTGTCTTTCAGTCTTTGTCTTCCCAGGCATTATTGCAACAATACTCTTGTCATTCTTTATTTTCTTTCTGTGATTTGCAGATAAGTGCCTTGTATCCAGTAAATGTTCAGGGCGTATTGAACTCCTTTTATTCTTGTAAATGTTCTCAGCTGCTTTAAAGGCTTTAGAATCAGAATCAGTTGTCATGTACTGGACCTCCAAGTCATCTGATTTTAGTTGTTCTAGGCAAGAAGTATTCCATGCCTTTTCATTGCCAATACTTTCTTTCATATTCAATGTTACTGTGCACTCTGGGTTTTCCGGCCCACAGGGCTGTTGGTTAATGTGTTTTCCTCTCCTGGAACATAGTTTATTCTTATTACAAACTGAAATCACTTGTTTTTTGCTGGTAACATTCTCTGCATGAATATAAGTACACTGAGTAGCAGGTTGGAATGGTGTTTTCCCTATACCTGAATACAGTGGATTATTGTACACTGCATCACATTCAACACTTATAATATTTCGCTTCACACTTCTCAAAGTGTTGATTTCTTTGAGTTCTTCACGTCTGGTCTTCATTTCATTCTCATTAGTTTTCTCTATTTGTGAACATACCACATTCCCTGTCTTCTGCATCCCTTTTTCAGAAGGGGCAGGTGAATTTAGTGTCATGCACAACCTGCGGAAACTTGCATTACCTATACTAGTCTGTGAGAGCCCCACTTGAAGTGCTCTGTTTGTGCATGCTGATCTGCGACCCTGTTTTGGGCTGGAAATTTCCTCATATAAAGAGAATCGAGTAGAAACATAGGAGCAGGTATTGCAGATGACTCGCTCCCTCCAAACAAGTCCACGCCTCTCCTCCCCATTCGGATCAAAAGATAGGTATCCATCACATTCTGGATTAAGTTGCCTGTGTTTTTTGAAAACAGTATTCCACATCTCTGCCATTTTACCCACATGTACCAGTCTGTAACTATCTTCTTCAGGCCTGAAATTTGAAGAAAATTGCTCAGATATGAATGAATGAATGAATGAATGAATGAATGAATGAATGAATGAATGAATGAATGAAATGAACTGAAATGAAATGAAATGAAATGAAATGAATGAATGAAATGAACTGAAATGAAATGAAATGAATTGGATGGATGAGTGAGTGGATGGATGGATAGATGGATGGATGAAAGAATGAGTTATGTTTCTTTCTGAGCAATTTTTTCCAAATTTGTATCTTTATACTAACTAACAATAATCAGGTGGATTTGTAGGCTGGCTGGCTGGCTGGCTGGCTGGCTGGCTGGCAGGCAGGCAGGCAGGCAGGCAGGCAGGCAGGCAGGATGCCTACCCATCTCCGTCCATCCGTCCGTCCGTCCATCCATCCGTCCGTCCGTCCGTCCATCCATCCGTCCATCTGCCTGCCCGCTCGCTCGCCCGCCCGCCCGCCCGACCGGAACCACACGCCTGCCTGCCTGCCTGCCTGCCTGCCTGCCTGCCTGCCTGCCTGCCTGCAGGAAGGAAGGAAGGAAGGAAGGCAGGCAGGCAGGCAGGCAGGCAGGCAGGCAGGCAGGCATGCATGTATGTTTGTATGTCTTGATAACTGTCCATATGATTATTTACCATTTTTCATCTATTTTCTCATTGCAGATGTCGAGCTCAGATTTTAATCTTGACAATGGGCGTAAGAGTTTGAAGCTCTTTCCAGGCTCTTCTATTGCTGCTGTCACTGGAAGTGGACTTGAAGTAACCTTATCATGCTTTTCTTGTGTGAGTCTTACATATTTTACTACATTTTCAGGTTCTGCACTTGTAGTAGCCACACACTTGGAAATATTGCAAGGCGGATGATTTTTCTGAAATGCAAATTTTCTCAGATGTGTCCTGCGATTAAATTTTAATTTTCTTGCACTCATTTCGAGAAAGAATTGAAAAAATATGCTTAATAAATTCTAAAAATCAGGTAGACTTCTCAGGAATTGTATCACTCAAGAACTGTTACACATGATAGTTGTGTTTCAAGTGTGATTTGGTAGCTTGAACTCAGCATGTGATTTTCTGTGAAACATCCTCACATCTGTTGGGACATTAATCACCAACCCATCGGGTGGTATACCTTTCTATTTTAGTAAATAGATAAAGTATACATGAATTATGATATTTGGAAGGTTTTTAGATGAAAATTGTACTTTTGAACAGCTTTTTTGTGAATGATACCTGTGTAAATGTTCTCTCTCGGACATAAATTTTCAGCTATTTGACACATAAATCACCAATTTTTTCTCGAATTGAGTTCTTCTATGCCGATATTGGACTTTTATCAGGTAAACTGGCTAAATTCCAGTAAAAAACATCAATTGGTGAACTGCTCTGTCAAATAGATTGGCAGCAGAATCAAGATAAGTAAGGAAAGCGGTATACTGAAATTTCCTAATTTTTGGGGCTTTTTTTCACAATTTAACAACTTTTTTAAAAAAGCTATATTTTTAATCTTATTGGATGAATAGAAGCCAAATCTTGTATTTTAGTGTAGAAATGATTGTTTTATCACATAAAACAGGAAAAATGAAATTAGGGCATGGGTGAGAAGTATTATAGGTCTCGCAGAACTAAATATTTAGTTTAGAGTGATCTTCCTTGAAATGTTGCACTCGGATATTGCATCATAGTCTAAAATAAGACTCCTAGAAAAAAACTTATTGCTTGAGAAAACTGTTAAAGCATTTTATTAGGTTTTTACAACAATACTAAATATTTCACAAGAAAAAGGAGATTTTCTAAGTATTTTCTGGGTCTTTAAAATTCAGTTAAATATTTGTGTATTTTTGTTGGGAATTCCCAGAAAAAACTAAGTTCAAGGACGGTACTTCAATTCCTGGTGGATTTTCTCTCTTATTTGTTGCATGACCCCATGTTTTCTGGCCAGAGAAAGTTGTGTGAAGGTCTGTACTTTATGTAGGTATTTAAATATTTAATTTAAAGTGATGCGATCATATTTTTTTCCACATAAGTGTTATAATGGTCGCCTATGGGAAAATATTTAGTTCTGTGAGACCTATAGGAATGCTGTTTTTCTGCATTTCCTTGGTGATTGTTGCTAACAGAATGAAGATGCACGTGCATTATTGTCTATTTTCAAGAATGGCATCATTTTTTGACAAGCTCAAAGAAAGAATTATGTTTAGATCTTCAAGGGATGGGGGTGGACATGCTTGTTTGTTGTGGAGGGGGGCAAAAAATAGCCGAGGATATGGCTTAATAAGAGTAACATGGGGAGATTCTAATAATTCACTGGAATATGTACACAGAACCATGTACATGGCTGTCAATGCACTGATGAAGGATGAAATGCCACATTTTGGTGCAAATGGACAGCAGCTAGATGTTAGCCACTTGTGTCATCAGAAGCTTTGTGTTGAGCCTGGGCACCTAGTTTTGGAGAGCCATTCTACCAATGAATACAGGAAATTGTGTCTCCAAAATGGTATTTGTTCGAATGAACATACCCCTGCATGTATTTTATAGGTTATTACATACATTTATAAATAATTATTAATAGATGGCCAATTTCAGCAGCTAGGGCTATAGCTTCAGAAAAAGTGTGAATTCTATGGCAAATTTCATGGCCGATTGACTATCCATTTGAAAAAAAAGTATTCAGACTGGCAAAATTAATCCAGGCTACTCATTTAGTTCAGTTAATACTTGTTAAACTATTTCATTTTGTTTTAAAGTGTCACACTATGTTCCAAGTGGACAGGATAGAAAGAGTGTGTGGGGGGGGGGGGGGGGGGGTGGCGGCGGCAGGCAAGCAAGTGCAAGAATGAAATCTTACCAGAAAATTATTGCTCGTGATATCTGTGGCGATCTTTCTTATTTTTTTACTTTTGCTATGGCCCTTTGAGCTTTGGCTTCTTCCTTGTCCAAGGCTTTTCTGTAAATTTCATCTTCTTGGTGTTCTTCATATAATTTATACATTTTTGTGCGTTTTTCACATCGCTGAAGTTTGAATTCTATTGATTTCTGTCTCTTTTTATCTGAATCATTTTTGCTCTGCAACTGCTTCAGCTGTTTTGCTGCTTGAGAACCAGATGCCACTGGGCACTCACACTTTTTACAGAGTTTCACAATAGATTCTCCTGGGCCATTGTTCACTGAATGTATAGCACTGTGGGCTCTTCCCGGAAAGTTCCTAGCAAAGGTGATATTACGTGCCAAAGACCTCCGTAGACAACGATTCACTGCCTCAACTTTTTGGGTATTGCTATGAAGTTTGGTCTTCAGTATATTGCACCTGGACAGTCGTATATTAGCACATTTTCGTAACCTTTGACTTGCCATTGGTGATAGAGGAATTTTAAATGAATTTGACAAATATGCACTCTTGGAAAGCCAAGTTTTCTTGATAGAACAAACATATGAATATCGCTTGCACAATTTATGATTTCCTTGGTAACAATCGACAATTGCATCTACAGCATATGACATGGCATTTAGAACTTTATTTATGTTTCCAAAATGTTTCTTGTGACAAGCTGACAGTTCAGCTGTGCATCTGGCTGCTATATCCAATGCAAAGCGGTTACAGTGTGTTTGTCTTTCAGTCTTTGTCTTCCCAGGCATTATTGCAACAATACTCTTGTCATTCTTTATTTTCTTTCTGTGATTTGCAGATAAGTGCCTTGTATCCAGTAAATGTTCAGGGCGTATTGAACTCCTTTTATTCTTGTAAATGTTCTCAGCTGCTTTAAAGGCTTTAGAATCAGAATCAGTTGTCATGTACTGGACCTCCAAGTCATCTGATTTTAGTTGTTCTAGGCAAGAAGTATTCCATGCCTTTTCATTGCCAATACTTTCTTTCATATTCAATGTTACTGTGCACTCTGGGTTTTCCGGCCCACAGGGCTGTTGGTTAATGTGTTTTCCTCTCCTGGAACATAGTTTATTCTTATTACAAACTGAAATCACTTGTTTTTTGCTGGTAACATTCTCTGCATGAATATAAGTACACTGAGTAGCAGGTTGGAATGGTGTTTTCCCTATACCTGAATACAGTGGATTATTGTACACTGCATCACATTCAACACTTATAATATTTCGCTTCACACTTCTCAAAGTGTTGATTTCTTTGAGTTCTTCACGTCTGGTCTTCATTTCATTCTCATTAGTTTTCTCTATTTGTGAACATACCACATTCCCTGTCTTCTGCATCCCTTTTTCAGAAGGGGCAGGTGAATTTAGTGTCATGCACAACCTGCGGAAACTTGCATTACCTATACTAGTCTGTGAGAGCCCCACTTGAAGTGCTCTGTTTGTGCATGCTGATCTGCGACCCTGTTTTGGGCTGGAAATTTCCTCATATAAAGAGAATCGAGTAGAAACATAGGAGCAGGTATTGCAGATGACTCGCTCCCTCCAAACAAGTCCACGCCTCTCCTCCCCATTCGGATCAAAAGATAGGTATCCATCACATTCTGGATTAAGTTGCCTGTGTTTTTTGAAAACAGTATTCCACATCTCTGCCATTTTACCCACATGTACCAGTCTGTAACTATCTTCTTCAGGCCTGAAATTTGAAGAAAATTGCTCAGATATGAATGAATGAATGAATGAATGAATGAATGAATGAATGAATGAATGAATGAATGAATGAATGAAATGAACTGAAATGAAATGAAATGAAATGAAATGAAATGAATGAATGAAATGAACTGAAATGAAATGAAATGAATTGGATGGATGAGTGAGTGGATGGATGGATAGATGGATGGATGAAAGAATGAGTTATGTTTCTTTCTGAGCAATTTTTTCCAAATTTGTATCTTTATACTAACTAACAATAATCAGGTGGATTTGTAGGCTGGCTGGCTGGCTGGCTGGCTGGCTGGCTGGCTGGCAGGCAGGCAGGCAGGCAGGCAGGCAGGCAGGATGCCTACCCATCTCCGTCCATCCGTCCGTCCGTCCATCCATCCGTCCGTCCGTCCGTCCATCCATCCGTCCATCTGCCTGCCCGCTCGCTCGCCCGCCCGCCCGCCCGACCGGAACCACACGCCTGCCTGCCTGCCTGCCTGCCTGCCTGCCTGCCTGCCTGCAGGAAGGAAGGAAGGAAGGAAGGCAGGCAGGCAGGCAGGCAGGCAGGCAGGCAGGCAGGCAGGCATGCATGTATGTTTGTATGTCTTGATAACTGTCCATATGATTATTTACCATTTTTCATCTATTTTCTCATTGCAGATGTCGAGCTCAGATTTTAATCTTGACAATGGGCGTAAGAGTTTGAAGCTCTTTCCAGGCTCTTCTATTGCTGCTGTCACTGGAAGTGGACTTGAAGTAACCTTATCATGCTTTTCTTGTGTGAGTCTTACATATTTTACTACATTTTCAGGTTCTGCACTTGTAGTAGCCACACACTTGGAAATATTGCAAGGCGGATGATTTTTCTGAAATGCAAATTTTCTCAGATGTGTCCTGCGATTAAATTTTAATTTTCTTGCACTCATTTCGAGAAAGAATTGAAAAAATATGCTTAATAAATTCTAAAAATCAGGTAGACTTCTCAGGAATTGTATCACTCAAGAACTGTTACACATGATAGTTGTGTTTCAAGTGTGATTTGGTAGCTTGAACTCAGCATGTGATTTTCTGTGAAACATCCTCACATCTGTTGGGACATTAATCACCAACCCATCGGGTGGTATACCTTTCTATTTTAGTAAATAGATAAAGTATACATGAATTATGATATTTGGAAGGTTTTTAGATGAAAATTGTACTTTTGAACAGCTTTTTTGTGAATGATACCTGTGTAAATGTTCTCTCTCGGACATAAATTTTCAGCTATTTGACACATAAATCACCAATTTTTTCTCGAATTGAGTTCTTCTATGCCGATATTGGACTTTTATCAGGTAAACTGGCTAAATTCCAGTAAAAAACATCAATTGGTGAACTGCTCTGTCAAATAGATTGGCAGCAGAATCAAGATAAGTAAGGAAAGTGGTATACTGAAATTTCCTAATTTTTGGGGCTTTTTTTCACAATTTAACAACTTTTTTAAAAAAGCTATATTTTTAATCTTATTGGATGAATAGAAGCCAAATCTTGTATTTTAGTGTAGAAATGATTGTTTTATCACATAAAACAGGAAAAATGAAATTAGGGCATGGGTGAGAAGTATTATAGGTCTCGCAGAACTAAATATTTAGTTTAGAGTGATCTTCCTTGAAATGTTGCACTCGGATATTGCATCATAGTCTAAAATAAGACTCCTAGAAAAAAACTTATTGCTTGAGAAAACTGTTAAAGCATTTTATTAGGTTTTTACAACAATACTAAATATTTCACAAGAAAAAGGAGATTTTCTAAGTATTTTCTGGGTCTTTAAAATTCAGTTAAATATTTGTGTATTTTTGTTGGGAATTCCCAGAAAAAACTAAGTTCAAGGACGGTACTTCAATTCCTGGTGGATTTTCTCTCTTATTTGTTGCATGACCCCATGTTTTCTGGCCAGAGAAAGTTGTGTGAAGGTCTGTACTTTATGTAGGTATTTAAATATTTAATTTAAAGTGATGCGATCATATTTTTTTCCACATAAGTGTTATAATGGTCGCCTATGGGAAAATATTTAGTTCTGTGAGACCTATAGGAATGCTGTTTTTCTGCATTTCCTTGGTGATTGTTGCTAACAGAATGAAGATGCACGTGCATTATTGTCTATTTTCAAGAATGGCATCATTTTTTGACAAGCTCAAAGAAAGAATTATGTTTAGATCTTCAAGGGATGGGGGTGGACATGCTTGTTTGTTGTGGAGGGGGGCAAAAAATAGCCGAGGATATGGCTTAATAAGAGTAACATGGGGAGATTCTAATAATTCACTGGAATATGTACACAGAACCATGTACATGGCTGTCAATGCACTGATGAAGGATGAAATGCCACATTTTGGTGCAAATGGACAGCAGCTAGATGTTAGCCACTTGTGTCATCAGAAGCTTTGTGTTGAGCCTGGGCACCTAGTTTTGGAGAGCCATTCTACCAATGAATACAGGAAATTGTGTCTCCAAAATGGTATTTGTTCGAATGAACATACCCCTGCATGTATTTTATAGGTTATTACATACATTTATAAATAATTATTAATAGATGGCCAATTTCAGCAGCTAGGGCTATAGCTTCAGAAAAAGTGTGAATTCTATGGCAAATTTCATGGCCGATTGACTATCCATTTGAAAAAAAAGTATTCAGACTGGCAAAATTAATCCAGGCTACTCATTTAGTTCAGTTAATACTTGTTAAACTATTTCATTTTGTTTTAAAGTGTCACACTATGTTCCAAGTGGACAGGATAGAAAGAGTGTGTGGGGGGGGGGGGGGGGGGGTGGCGGCGGCAGGCAAGCAAGTGCAAGAATGAAATCTTACCAGAAAATTATTGCTCGTGATATCTGTGGCGATCTTTCTTATTTTTTTACTTTTGCTATGGCCCTTTGAGCTTTGGCTTCTTCCTTGTCCAAGGCTTTTCTGTAAATTTCATCTTCTTGGTGTTCTTCATATAATTTATACATTTTTGTGCGTTTTTCACATCGCTGAAGTTTGAATTCTATTGATTTCTGTCTCTTTTTATCTGAATCATTTTTGCTCTGCAACTGCTTCAGCTGTTTTGCTGCTTGAGAACCAGATGCCACTGGGCACTCACACTTTTTACAGAGTTTCACAATAGATTCTCCTGGGCCATTGTTCACTGAATGTATAGCACTGTGGGCTCTTCCCGGAAAGTTCCTAGCAAAGGTGATATTACGTGCCAAAGACCTCCGTAGACAACGATTCACTGCCTCAACTTTTTGGGTATTGCTATGAAGTTTGGTCTTCAGTATATTGCACCTGGACAGTCGTATATTAGCACATTTTCGTAACCTTTGACTTGCCATTGGTGATAGAGGAATTTTAAATGAATTTGACAAATATGCACTCTTGGAAAGCCAAGTTTTCTTGATAGAACAAACATATGAATATCGCTTGCACAATTTATGATTTCCTTGGTAACAATCGACAATTGCATCTACAGCATATGACATGGCATTTAGAACTTTATTTATGTTTCCAAAATGTTTCTTGTGACAAGCTGACAGTTCAGCTGTGCATCTGGCTGCTATATCCAATGCAAAGCGGTTACAGTGTGTTTGTCTTTCAGTCTTTGTCTTCCCAGGCATTATTGCAACAATACTCTTGTCATTCTTTATTTTCTTTCTGTGATTTGCAGATAAGTGCCTTGTATCCAGTAAATGTTCAGGGCGTATTGAACTCCTTTTATTCTTGTAAATGTTCTCAGCTGCTTTAAAGGCTTTAGAATCAGAATCAGTTGTCATGTACTGGACCTCCAAGTCATCTGATTTTAGTTGTTCTAGGCAAGAAGTATTCCATGCCTTTTCATTGCCAATACTTTCTTTCATATTCAATGTTACTGTGCACTCTGGGTTTTCCGGCCCACAGGGCTGTTGGTTAATGTGTTTTCCTCTCCTGGAACATAGTTTATTCTTATTACAAACTGAAATCACTTGTTTTTTGCTGGTAACATTCTCTGCATGAATATAAGTACACTGAGTAGCAGGTTGGAATGGTGTTTTCCCTATACCTGAATACAGTGGATTATTGTACACTGCATCACATTCAACACTTATAATATTTCGCTTCACACTTCTCAAAGTGTTGATTTCTTTGAGTTCTTCACGTCTGGTCTTCATTTCATTCTCATTAGTTTTCTCTATTTGTGAACATACCACATTCCCTGTCTTCTGCATCCCTTTTTCAGAAGGGGCAGGTGAATTTAGTGTCATGCACAACCTGCGGAAACTTGCATTACCTATACTAGTCTGTGAGAGCCCCACTTGAAGTGCTCTGTTTGTGCATGCTGATCTGCGACCCTGTTTTGGGCTGGAAATTTCCTCATATAAAGAGAATCGAGTAGAAACATAGGAGCAGGTATTGCAGATGACTCGCTCCCTCCAAACAAGTCCACGCCTCTCCTCCCCATTCGGATCAAAAGATAGGTATCCATCACATTCTGGATTAAGTTGCCTGTGTTTTTTGAAAACAGTATTCCACATCTCTGCCATTTTACCCACATGTACCAGTCTGTAACTATCTTCTTCAGGCCTGAAATTTGAAGAAAATTGCTCAGATATGAATGAATGAATGAATGAATGAATGAATGAATGAATGAATGAATGAAATGAACTGAAATGAAATGAAATGAAATGAAATGAAATGAATGAATGAAATGAACTGAAATGAAATGAAATGAATTGGATGGATGAGTGAGTGGATGGATGGATGAAAGAATGAGTTATGTTTCTTTCTGAGCAATTTTTTCCAAATTTGTATCTTTATACTAACTAACAATAATCAGGTGGATTTGTAGGCTGGCTGGCTGGCTGGCTGGCTGGCTGGCTGGCTGGCAGGCAGGCAGGCAGGCAGGCAGGCAGGCAGGCAGGCAGGATGCCTACCCATCTCCGTCCATCCGTCCGTCCGTCCGTCCGTCCATCCGTCCGTCCGTCCGTCCGTCCATCCATCCATCCATCTGCCTGCCCGCTCGCTCGCCCGCCCGCCCGCCCGACCGGAACCACACGCCTGCCTGCCTGCCTGCCTGCCTGCCTGCCTGCCTGCCTGCCTGCCTGCCTGCCTGCCTGCCTGCAGGAAGGAAGGAAGGAAGGAAGGAAGGAAGGCAGGCAGGCAGGCAGGCAGGCAGGCAGGCAGGCAGGCATGCATGTATGTTTGTATGTCTTGATAACTGTCCATATGATTATTTACCATTTTTCATCTATTTTCTCATTGCAGATGTCGAGCTCAGATTTTAATCTTGACAATGGGCGTAAGAGTTTGAAGCTCTTTCCAGGCTCTTCTATTGCTGCTGTCACTGGAAGTGGACTTGAAGTAACCTTATCATGCTTTTCTTGTGTGAGTCTTACATATTTTACTACATTTTCAGGTTCTGCACTTGTAGTAGCCACACACTTGGAAATATTGCAAGGCGGATGATTTTTCTGAAATGCAAATTTTCTCAGATGTGTCCTGCGATTAAATTTTAATTTTCTTGCACTCATTTCGAGAAAGAATTGAAAAAATATGCTTAATAAATTCTAAAAATCAGGTAGACTTCTCAGGAATTGTATCACTCAAGAACTGTTACACATGATAGTTGTGTTTCAAGTGTGATTTGGTAGCTTGAACTCAGCATGTGATTTTCTGTGAAACATCCTCACATCTGTTGGGACATTAATCACCAACCCATCGGGTGGTATACCTTTCTATTTTAGTAAATAGATAAAGTATACATGAATTATGATATTTGGAAGGTTTTTAGATGAAAATTGTACTTTTGAACAGCTTTTTTGTGAATGATACCTGTGTAAATGTTCTCTCTCGGACATAAATTTTCAGCTATTTGACACATAAATCACCAATTTTTTCTCGAATTGAGTTCTTCTATGCCGATATTGGACTTTTATCAGGTAAACTGGCTAAATTCCAGTAAAAAACATCAATTGGTGAACTGCTCTGTCAAATAGATTGGCAGCAGAATCAAGATAAGTAAGGAAAGCGGTATACTGAAATTTCCTAATTTTTGGGGCTTTTTTTCACAATTTAACAACTTTTTTAAAAAAGCTATATTTTTAATCTTATTGGATGAATAGAAGCCAAATCTTGTATTTTAGTGTAGAAATGATTGTTTTATCACATAAAACAGGAAAAATGAAATTAGGGCATGGGTGAGAAGTATTATAGGTCTCGCAGAACTAAATATTTAGTTTAGAGTGATCTTCCTTGAAATGTTGCACTCGGATATTGCATCATAGTCTAAAATAAGACTCCTAGAAAAAAACTTATTGCTTGAGAAAACTGTTAAAGCATTTTATTAGGTTTTTACAACAATACTAAATATTTCACAAGAAAAAGGAGATTTTCTAAGTATTTTCTGGGTCTTTAAAATTCAGTTAAATATTTGTGTATTTTTGTTGGGAATTCCCAGAAAAAACTAAGTTCAAGGACGGTACTTCAATTCCTGGTGGATTTTCTCTCTTATTTGTTGCATGACCCCATGTTTTCTGGCCAGAGAAAGTTGTGTGAAGGTCTGTACTTTATGTAGGTATTTAAATATTTAATTTAAAGTGATGCGATCATATTTTTTTCCACATAAGTGTTATAATGGTCGCCTATGGGAAAATATTTAGTTCTGTGAGACCTATAGGAATGCTGTTTTTCTGCATTTCCTTGGTGATTGTTGCTAACAGAATGAAGATGCACGTGCATTATTGTCTATTTTCAAGAATGGCATCATTTTTTGACAAGCTCAAAGAAAGAATTATGTTTAGATCTTCAAGGGATGGGGGTGGACATGCTTGTTTGTTGTGGAGGGGGGCAAAAAATAGCCGAGGATATGGCTTAATAAGAGTAACATGGGGAGATTCTAATAATTCACTGGAATATGTACACAGAACCATGTACATGGCTGTCAATGCACTGATGAAGGATGAAATGCCACATTTTGGTGCAAATGGACAGCAGCTAGATGTTAGCCACTTGTGTCATCAGAAGCTTTGTGTTGAGCCTGGGCACCTAGTTTTGGAGAGCCATTCTACCAATGAATACAGGAAATTGTGTCTCCAAAATGGTATTTGTTCGAATGAACATACCCCTGCATGTATTTTATAGGTTATTACATACATTTATAAATAATTATTAATAGATGGCCAATTTCAGCAGCTAGGGCTATAGCTTCAGAAAAAGTGTGAATTCTATGGCAAATTTCATGGCCGATTGACTATCCATTTGAAAAAAAAGTATTCAGACTGGCAAAATTAATCCAGGCTACTCATTTAGTTCAGTTAATACTTGTTAAACTATTTCATTTTGTTTTAAAGTGTCACACTATGTTCCAAGTGGACAGGATAGAAAGAGTGTGTGGGGGGGGGGGGGGGGGGGTGGCGGCGGCAGGCAAGCAAGTGCAAGAATGAAATCTTACCAGAAAATTATTGCTCGTGATATCTGTGGCGATCTTTCTTATTTTTTTACTTTTGCTATGGCCCTTTGAGCTTTGGCTTCTTCCTTGTCCAAGGCTTTTCTGTAAATTTCATCTTCTTGGTGTTCTTCATATAATTTATACATTTTTGTGCGTTTTTCACATCGCTGAAGTTTGAATTCTATTGATTTCTGTCTCTTTTTATCTGAATCATTTTTGCTCTGCAACTGCTTCAGCTGTTTTGCTGCTTGAGAACCAGATGCCACTGGGCACTCACACTTTTTACAGAGTTTCACAATAGATTCTCCTGGGCCATTGTTCACTGAATGTATAGCACTGTGGGCTCTTCCCGGAAAGTTCCTAGCAAAGGTGATATTACGTGCCAAAGACCTCCGTAGACAACGATTCACTGCCTCAACTTTTTGGGTATTGCTATGAAGTTTGGTCTTCAGTATATTGCACCTGGACAGTCGTATATTAGCACATTTTCGTAACCTTTGACTTGCCATTGGTGATAGAGGAATTTTAAATGAATTTGACAAATATGCACTCTTGGAAAGCCAAGTTTTCTTGATAGAACAAACATATGAATATCGCTTGCACAATTTATGATTTCCTTGGTAACAATCGACAATTGCATCTACAGCATATGACATGGCATTTATAACTTTATTTATGTTTCCAAAATGTTTCTTGTGACAAGCTGACAGTTCAGCTGTGCATCTGGCTGCTATATCCAATGCAAAGCGGTTACAGTGTGTTTGTCTTTCAGTCTTTGTCTTCCCAGGCATTATTGCAACAATACTCTTGTCATTCTTTATTTTCTTTCTGTGATTTGCAGATAAGTGCCTTGTATCCAGTAAATGTTCAGGGCGTATTGAACTCCTTTTATTCTTGTAAATGTTCTCAGCTGCTTTAAAGGCTTTAGAATCAGAATCAGTTGTCATGTACTGGACCTCCAAGTCATCTGATTTTAGTTGTTCTAGGCAAGAAGTATTCCATGCCTTTTCATTGCCAATACTTTCTTTCATATTCAATGTTACTGTGCACTCTGGGTTTTCCGGCCCACAGGGCTGTTGGTTAATGTGTTTTCCTCTCCTGGAACATAGTTTATTCTTATTACAAACTGAAATCACTTGTTTTTTGCTGGTAACATTCTCTGCATGAATATAAGTACACTGAGTAGCAGGTTGGAATGGTGTTTTCCCTATACCTGAATACAGTGGATTATTGTACACTGCATCACATTCAACACTTATAATATTTCGCTTCACACTTCTCAAAGTGTTGATTTCTTTGAGTTCTTCACGTCTGGTCTTCATTTCATTCTCATTAGTTTTCTCTATTTGTGAACATACCACATTCCCTGTCTTCTGCATCCCTTTTTCAGAAGGGGCAGGTGAATTTAGTGTCATGCACAACCTGCGGAAACTTGCATTACCTATACTAGTCTGTGAGAGCCCCACTTGAAGTGCTCTGTTTGTGCATGCTGATCTGCGACCCTGTTTTGGGCTGGAAATTTCCTCATATAAAGAGAATCGAGTAGAAACATAGGAGCAGGTATTGCAGATGACTCGCTCCCTCCAAACAAGTCCACGCCTCTCCTCCCCATTCGGATCAAAAGATAGGTATCCATCACATTCTGGATTAAGTTGCCTGTGTTTTTTGAAAACAGTATTCCACATCTCTGCCATTTTACCCACATGTACCAGTCTGTAACTATCTTCTTCAGGCCTGAAATTTGAAGAAAATTGCTCAGATATGAATGAATGAATGAATGAATGAATGAATGAATGAATGAAATGAACTGAAATGAAATGAAATGAAATGAAATGAAATGAATGAATGAAATGAACTGAAATGAAATGAAATGAATTGGATGGATGAGTGAGTGGATGGATGGATAGATGGATGGATGAAAGAATGAGTTATGTTTCTTTCTGCGCAATTTTTTCCAAATTTGTATCTTTATACTAACTAACAATAATCAGGTGGATTTGTAGGCTGGCTGGCTGGCTGGCTGGCTGGCTGGCTGGCTGGCTGGCAGGCAGGCAGGCAGGCAGGCAGGCAGGATGCCTACCCATCTCCGTCCATCCGTCCGTCCGTCCGTCCGTCCGTCCATCCGTCCGTCCGTCCGTCCGTCCGTCCATCCATCCGTCCATCTGCCTGCCCGCTCGCTCGCCCGCCCGCCCGCCCGACCGGAACCACACGCCTGCCTGCCTGCCTGCCTGCCTGCCTGCCTGCCTGCCTGCCTGCCTGCCTGCAGGAAGGAAGGAAGGAAGGAAGGAAGGCAGGCAGGCAAGCAGGCAGGCAGGCAGGCAGGCAGGCATGCATGTATGTTTGTATGTCTTGATAACTGTCCATATGATTATTTACCATTTTTCATCTATTTTCTCATTGCAGATGTCGAGCTCAGATTTTAATCTTGACAATGGGCGTAAGAGTTTGAAGCTCTTTCCAGGCTCTTCTATTGCTGCTGTCACTGGAAGTGGACTTGAAGTAACCTTATCATGCTTTTCTTGTGTGAGTCTTACATATTTTACTACATTTTCAGGTTCTGCACTTGTAGTAGCCACACACTTGGAAATATTGCAAGGCGGATGATTTTTCTGAAATGCAAATTTTCTCAGATGTGTCCTGCGATTAAATTTTAATTTTCTTGCACTCATTTCGAGAAAGAATTGAAAAAATATGCTTAATAAATTCTAAAAATCAGGTAGACTTCTCAGGAATTGTATCACTCAAGAACTGTTACACATGATAGTTGTGTTTCAAGTGTGATTTGGTAGCTTGAACTCAGCATGTGATTTTCTGTGAAACATCCTCACATCTGTTGGGACATTAATCACCAACCCATCGGGTGGTATACCTTTCTATTTTAGTAAATAGATAAAGTATACATGAATTATGATATTTGGAAGGTTTTTAGATGAAAATTGTACTTTTGAACAGCTTTTTTGTGAATGATACCTGTGTAAATGTTCTCTCTCGGACATAAATTTTCAGCTATTTGACACATAAATCACCAATTTTTTCTCGAATTGAGTTCTTCTATGCCGATATTGGACTTTTATCAGGTAAACTGGCTAAATTCCAGTAAAAAACATCAATTGGTGAACTGCTCTGTCAAATAGATTGGCAGCAGAATCAAGATAAGTAAGGAAAGCGGTATACTGAAATTTCCTAATTTTTGGGGCTTTTTTTCACAATTTAACAACTTTTTTAAAAAAGCTATATTTTTAATCTTATTGGATGAATAGAAGCCAAATCTTGTATTTTAGTGTAGAAATGATTGTTTTATCACATAAAACAGGAAAAATGAAATTAGGGCATGGGTGAGAAGTATTATAGGTCTCGCAGAACTAAATATTTAGTTTAGAGTGATCTTCCTTGAAATGTTGCACTCGGATATTGCATCATAGTCTAAAATAAGACTCCTAGAAAAAAACTTATTGCTTGAGAAAACTGTTAAAGCATTTTATTAGGTTTTTACAACAATACTAAATATTTCACAAGAAAAAGGAGATTTTCTAAGTATTTTCTGGGTCTTTAAAATTCAGTTAAATATTTGTGTATTTTTGTTGGGAATTCCCAGAAAAAACTAAGTTCAAGGACGGTACTTCAATTCCTGGTGGATTTTCTCTCTTATTTGTTGCATGACCCCATGTTTTCTGGCCAGAGAAAGTTGTGTGAAGGTCTGTACTTTATGTAGGTATTTAAATATTTAATTTAAAGTGATGCGATCATATTTTTTTCCACATAAGTGTTATAATGGTCGCCTATGGGAAAATATTTAGTTCTGTGAGACCTATAGGAATGCTGTTTTTCTGCATTTCCTTGGTGATTGTTGCTAACAGAATGAAGATGCACGTGCATTATTGTCTATTTTCAAGAATGGCATCATTTTTTGACAAGCTCAAAGAAAGAATTATGTTTAGATCTTCAAGGGATGGGGGTGGACATGCTTGTTTGTTGTGGAGGGGGGCAAAAAATAGCCGAGGATATGGCTTAATAAGAGTAACATGGGGAGATTCTAATAATTCACTGGAATATGTACACAGAACCATGTACATGGCTGTCAATGCACTGATGAAGGATGAAATGCCACATTTTGGTGCAAATGGACAGCAGCTAGATGTTAGCCACTTGTGTCATCAGAAGCTTTGTGTTGAGCCTGGGCACCTAGTTTTGGAGAGCCATTCTACCAATGAATACAGGAAATTGTGTCTCCAAAATGGTATTTGTTCGAATGAACATACCCCTGCATGTATTTTATAGGTTATTACATACATTTATAAATAATTATTAATAGATGGCCAATTTCAGCAGCTAGGGCTATAGCTTCAGAAAAAGTGTGAATTCTATGGCAAATTTCATGGCCGATTGACTATCCATTTGAAAAAAAAGTATTCAGACTGGCAAAATTAATCCAGGCTACTCATTTAGTTCAGTTAATACTTGTTAAACTATTTCATTTTGTTTTAAAGTGTCACACTATGTTCCAAGTGGACAGGATAGAAAGAGTGTGTGGGGGGGGGGGGGGGGGGGGGGGGTGGCGGCGGCAGGCAAGCAAGTGCAAGAATGAAATCTTACCAGAAAATTATTGCTCGTGATATCTGTGGCGATCTTTCTTATTTTTTTACTTTTGCTATGGCCCTTTGAGCTTTGGCTTCTTCCTTGTCCAAGGCTTTTCTGTAAATTTCATCTTCTTGGTGTTCTTCATATAATTTATACATTTTTGTGCGTTTTTCACATCGCTGAAGTTTGAATTCTATTGATTTCTGTCTCTTTTTATCTGAATCATTTTTGCTCTGCAACTGCTTCAGCTGTTTTGCTGCTTGAGAACCAGATGCCACTGGGCACTCACACTTTTTACAGAGTTTCACAATAGATTCTCCTGGGCCATTGTTCACTGAATGTATAGCACTGTGGGCTCTTCCCGGAAAGTTCCTAGCAAAGGTGATATTACGTGCCAAAGACCTCCGTAGACAACGATTCACTGCCTCAACTTTTTGGGTATTGCTATGAAGTTTGGTCTTCAGTATATTGCACCTGGACAGTCGTATATTAGCACATTTTCGTAACCTTTGACTTGCCATTGGTGATAGAGGAATTTTAAATGAATTTGACAAATATGCACTCTTGGAAAGCCAAGTTTTCTTGATAGAACAAACATATGAATATCGCTTGCACAATTTATGATTTCCTTGGTAACAATCGACAATTGCATCTACAGCATATGACATGGCATTTATAACTTTATTTATGTTTCCAAAATGTTTCTTGTGACAAGCTGACAGTTCAGCTGTGCATCTGGCTGCTATATCCAATGCAAAGCGGTTACAGTGTGTTTGTCTTTCAGTCTTTGTCTTCCCAGGCATTATTGCAACAATACTCTTGTCATTCTTTATTTTCTTTCTGTGATTTGCAGATAAGTGCCTTGTATCCAGTAAATGTTCAGGGCGTATTGAACTCCTTTTATTCTTGTAAATGTTCTCAGCTGCTTTAAAGGCTTTAGAATCAGAATCAGTTGTCATGTACTGGACCTCCAAGTCATCTGATTTTAGTTGTTCTAGGCAAGAAGTATTCCATGCCTTTTCATTGCCAATACTTTCTTTCATATTCAATGTTACTGTGCACTCTGGGTTTTCCGGCCCACAGGGCTGTTGGTTAATGTGTTTTCCTCTCCTGGAACATAGTTTATTCTTATTACAAACTGAAATCACTTGTTTTTTGCTGGTAACATTCTCTGCATGAATATAAGTACACTGAGTAGCAGGTTGGAATGGTGTTTTCCCTATACCTGAATACAGTGGATTATTGTACACTGCATCACATTCAACACTTATAATATTTCGCTTCACACTTCTCAAAGTGTTGATTTCTTTGAGTTCTTCACGTCTGGTCTTCATTTCATTCTCATTAGTTTTCTCTATTTGTGAACATACCACATTCCCTGTCTTCTGCATCCCTTTTTCAGAAGGGGCAGGTGAATTTAGTGTCATGCACAACCTGCGGAAACTTGCATTACCTATACTAGTCTGTGAGAGCCCCACTTGAAGTGCTCTGTTTGTGCATGCTGATCTGCGACCCTGTTTTGGGCTGGAAATTTCCTCATATAAAGAGAATCGAGTAGAAACATAGGAGCAGGTATTGCAGATGACTCGCTCCCTCCAAACAAGTCCACGCCTCTCCTCCCCATTCGGATCAAAAGATAGGTATCCATCACATTCTGGATTAAGTTGCCTGTATTTTTTGAAAACAGTATTCCACATCTCTGCCATTTTACCCACATGTACCAGTCTGTAACTATCTTCTTCAGGCCTGAAATTTGAAGAAAATTGCTCAGATATGAATGAATGAATGAATGAATGAATGAATGAATGAATGAAATGAACTGAAATGAAATGAAATGAAATGAAATGAAATGAATGAATGAAATGAACTGAAATGAAATGAAATGAATTGGATGGATGAGTGAGTGGATGGATGGATAGATGGATGGATGAAAGAATGAGTTATGTTTCTTTCTGCGCAATTTTTTCCAAATTTGTATCTTTATACTAACTAACAATAATCAGGTGGATTTGTAGGCTGGCTGGCTGGCTGGCTGGCTGGCTGGCTGGCAGGCAGGCAGGCAGGCAGGCAGGATGCCTACCCATCTCCGTCCATCCGTCCGTCCGTCCGTCCGTCCATCCGTCCGTCCGTCCGTCCGTCCATCCGTCCGTCCGTCCGTCCGTCCGTCCATCCATCCGTCCATCTGCCTGCCCGCTCGCTCGCCCGCCCGCCCGACCGGAACCACACGCCTGCCTGCCTGCCTGCCTGCCTGCCTGCCTGCCTGCCTGCAGGAAGGAAGGAAGGAAGGAAGGCAGGCAGGCAGGCAGGCAGGCAGGCAGGCAGGCAGGCATGCATGTATGTTTGTATGTCTTGATAACTGTCCATATGATTATTTACCATTTTTCATCTATTTTCTCATTGCAGATGTCGAGCTCAGATTTTAATCTTGACAATGGGCGTAAGAGTTTGAAGCTCTTTCCAGGCTCTTCTATTGCTGCTGTCACTGGAAGTGGACTTGAAGTAACCTTATCATGCTTTTCTTGTGTGAGTCTTACATATTTTACTACATTTTCAGGTTCTGCACTTGTAGTAGCCACACACTTGGAAATATTGCAAGGCGGATGATTTTTCTGAAATGCAAATTTTCTCAGATGTGTCCTGCGATTAAATTTTAATTTTCTTGCACTCATTTCGAGAAAGAATTGAAAAAATATGCTTAATAAATTCTAAAAATCAGGTAGACTTCTCAGGAATTGTATCACTCAAGAACTGTTACACATGATAGTTGTGTTTCAAGTGTGATTTGGTAGCTTGAACTCAGCATGTGATTTTCTGTGAAACATCCTCACATCTGTTGGGACATTAATCACCAACCCATCGGGTGGTATACCTTTCTATTTTAGTAAATAGATAAAGTATACATGAATTATGATATTTGGAAGGTTTTTAGATGAAAATTGTACTTTTGAACAGCTTTTTTGTGAATGATACCTGTGTAAATGTTCTCTCTCGGACATAAATTTTCAGCTATTTGACACATAAATCACCAATTTTTTCTCGAATTGAGTTCTTCTATGCCGATATTGGACTTTTATCAGGTAAACTGGCTAAATTCCAGTAAAAAACATCAATTGGTGAACTGCTCTGTCAAATAGATTGGCAGCAGAATCAAGATAAGTAAGGAAAGCGGTATACTGAAATTTCCTAATTTTTGGGGCTTTTTTTCACAATTTAACAACTTTTTTAAAAAAGCTATATTTTTAATCTTATTGGATGAATAGAAGCCAAATCTTGTATTTTAGTGTAGAAATGATTGTTTTATCACATAAAACAGGAAAAATGAAATTAGGGCATGGGTGAGAAGTATTATAGGTCTCGCAGAACTAAATATTTAGTTTAGAGTGATCTTCCTTGAAATGTTGCACTCGGATATTGCATCATAGTCTAAAATAAGACTCCTAGAAAAAAACTTATTGCTTGAGAAAACTGTTAAAGCATTTTATTAGGTTTTTACAACAATACTAAATATTTCACAAGAAAAAGGAGATTTTCTAAGTATTTTCTGGGTCTTTAAAATTCAGTTAAATATTTGTGTATTTTTGTTGGGAATTCCCAGAAAAAACTAAGTTCAAGGACGGTACTTCAATTCCTGGTGGATTTTCTCTCTTATTTGTTGCATGACCCCATGTTTTCTGGCCAGAGAAAGTTGTGTGAAGGTCTGTACTTTATGTAGGTATTTAAATATTTAATTTAAAGTGATGCGATCATATTTTTTTCCACATAAGTGTTATAATGGTCGCCTATGGGAAAATATTTAGTTCTGTGAGACCTATAGGAATGCTGTTTTTCTGCATTTCCTTGGTGATTGTTGCTAACAGAATGAAGATGCACGTGCATTATTGTCTATTTTCAAGAATGGCATCATTTTTTGACAAGCTCAAAGAAAGAATTATGTTTAGATCTTCAAGGGATGGGGGTGGACATGCTTGTTTGTTGTGGAGGGGGGCAAAAAATAGCCGAGGATATGGCTTAATAAGAGTAACATGGGGAGATTCTAATAATTCACTGGAATATGTACACAGAACCATGTACATGGCTGTCAATGCACTGATGAAGGATGAAATGCCACATTTTGGTGCAAATGGACAGCAGCTAGATGTTAGCCACTTGTGTCATCAGAAGCTTTGTGTTGAGCCTGGGCACCTAGTTTTGGAGAGCCATTCTACCAATGAATACAGGAAATTGTGTCTCCAAAATGGTATTTGTTCGAATGAACATACCCCTGCATGTATTTTATAGGTTATTACATACATTTATAAATAATTATTAATAGATGGCCAATTTCAGCAGCTAGGGCTATAGCTTCAGAAAAAGTGTGAATTCTATGGCAAATTTCATGGCCGATTGACTATCCATTTGAAAAAAAAGTATTCAGACTGGCAAAATTAATCCAGGCTACTCATTTAGTTCAGTTAATACTTGTTAAACTATTTCATTTTGTTTTAAAGTGTCACACTATGTTCCAAGTGGACAGGATAGAAAGAGTGTGTGGGGGGGGGGGGGGGGGGGGGGGTGGCGGCGGCAGGCAAGCAAGTGCAAGAATGAAATCTTACCAGAAAATTATTGCTCGTGATATCTGTGGCGATCTTTCTTATTTTTTTACTTTTGCTATGGCCCTTTGAGCTTTGGCTTCTTCCTTGTCCAAGGCTTTTCTGTAAATTTCATCTTCTTGGTGTTCTTCATATAATTTATACATTTTTGTGCGTTTTTCACATCGCTGAAGTTTGAATTCTATTGATTTCTGTCTCTTTTTATCTGAATCATTTTTGCTCTGCAACTGCTTCAGCTGTTTTGCTGCTTGAGAACCAGATGCCACTGGGCACTCACACTTTTTACAGAGTTTCACAATAGATTCTCCTGGGCCATTGTTCACTGAATGTATAGCACTGTGGGCTCTTCCCGGAAAGTTCCTAGCAAAGGTGATATTACGTGCCAAAGACCTCCGTAGACAACGATTCACTGCCTCAACTTTTTGGGTATTGCTATGAAGTTTGGTCTTCAGTATATTGCACCTGGACAGTCGTATATTAGCACATTTTCGTAACCTTTGACTTGCCATTGGTGATAGAGGAATTTTAAATGAATTTGACAAATATGCACTCTTGGAAAGCCAAGTTTTCTTGATAGAACAAACATATGAATATCGCTTGCACAATTTATGATTTCCTTGGTAACAATCGACAATTGCATCTACAGCATATGACATGGCATTTATAACTTTATTTATGTTTCCAAAATGTTTCTTGTGACAAGCTGACAGTTCAGCTGTGCATCTGGCTGCTATATCCAATGCAAAGCGGTTACAGTGTGTTTGTCTTTCAGTCTTTGTCTTCCCAGGCATTATTGCAACAATACTCTTGTCATTCTTTATTTTCTTTCTGTGATTTGCAGATAAGTGCCTTGTATCCAGTAAATGTTCAGGGCGTATTGAACTCCTTTTATTCTTGTAAATGTTCTCAGCTGCTTTAAAGGCTTTAGAATCAGAATCAGTTGTCATGTACTGGACCTCCAAGTCATCTGATTTTAGTTGTTCTAGGCAAGAAGTATTCCATGCCTTTTCATTGCCAATACTTTCTTTCATATTCAATGTTACTGTGCACTCTGGGTTTTCCGGCCCACAGGGCTGTTGGTTAATGTGTTTTCCTCTCCTGGAACATAGTTTATTCTTATTACAAACTGAAATCACTTGTTTTTTGCTGGTAACATTCTCTGCATGAATATAAGTACACTGAGTAGCAGGTTGGAATGGTGTTTTCCCTATACCTGAATACAGTGGATTATTGTACACTGCATCACATTCAACACTTATAATATTTCGCTTCACACTTCTCAAAGTGTTGATTTCTTTGAGTTCTTCACGTCTGGTCTTCATTTCATTCTCATTAGTTTTCTCTATTTGTGAACATACCACATTCCCTGTCTTCTGCATCCCTTTTTCAGAAGGGGCAGGTGAATTTAGTGTCATGCACAACCTGCGGAAACTTGCATTACCTATACTAGTCTGTGAGAGCCCCACTTGAAGTGCTCTGTTTGTGCATGCTGATCTGCGACCCTGTTTTGGGCTGGAAATTTCCTCATATAAAGAGAATCGAGTAGAAACATAGGAGCAGGTATTGCAGATGACTCGCTCCCTCCAAACAAGTCCACGCCTCTCCTCCCCATTCGGATCAAAAGATAGGTATCCATCACATTCTGGATTAAGTTGCCTGTGTTTTTTGAAAACAGTATTCCACATCTCTGCCATTTTACCCACATGTACCAGTCTGTAACTATCTTCTTCAGGCCTGAAATTTGAAGAAAATTGCTCAGATATGAATGAATGAATGAATGAATGAATGAATGAATGAATGAAATGAACTGAAATGAAATGAAATGAAATGAAATGAAATGAAATGAATGAATGAAATGAACTGAAATGAAATGAAATGAATTGGATGGATGAGTGAGTGGATGGATGGATAGATGGATGGATGAAAGAATGAGTTATGTTTCTTTCTGAGCAATTTTTTCCAAATTTGTATCTTTATACTAACTAACAATAATCAGGTGGATTTGTAGGCTGGCTGGCTGGCTGGCTGGCTGGCAGGCAGGCAGGCAGGCAGGCAGGCAGGCAGGCAGGATGCCTACCCATCTCCGTCCATCCGTCCGTCCGTCCGTCCGTCCGTCCATCCGTCCATCCGTCCGTCCATCCATCCATCCGTCCATCTGCCTGCCCGCTCGCTCGCCCGCCCGCCCGCCCGACCGGAACCACACGCCTGCCTGCCTGCCTGCCTGCCTGCCTGCCTGCCTGCAGGAAGGAAGGAAGGAAGGAAGGAAGGCAGGCAGGCAGGCAGGCAGGCAGGCAGGCAGGCAGGCAGGCATGCATGTATGTTTGTATGTCTTGATAACTGTCCATATGATTATTTACCATTTTTCATCTATTTTCTCATTGCAGATGTCGAGCTCAGATTTTAATCTTGACAATGGGCGTAAGAGTTTGAAGCTCTTTCCAGGCTCTTCTATTGCTGCTGTCACTGGAAGTGGACTTGAAGTAACCTTATCATGCTTTTCTTGTGTGAGTCTTACATATTTTACTACATTTTCAGGTTCTGCACTTGTAGTAGCCACACACTTGGAAATATTGCAAGGCGGATGATTTTTCTGAAATGCAAATTTTCTCAGATGTGTCCTGCGATTAAATTTTAATTTTCTTGCACTCATTTCGAGAAAGAATTGAAAAAATATGCTTAATAAATTCTAAAAATCAGGTAGACTTCTCAGGAATTGTATCACTCAAGAACTGTTACACATGATAGTTGTGTTTCAAGTGTGATTTGGTAGCTTGAACTCAGCATGTGATTTTCTGTGAAACATCCTCACATCTGTTGGGACATTAATCACCAACCCATCGGGTGGTATACCTTTCTATTTTAGTAAATAGATAAAGTATACATGAATTATGATATTTGGAAGGTTTTTAGATGAAAATTGTACTTTTGAACAGCTTTTTTGTGAATGATACCTGTGTAAATGTTCTCTCTCGGACATAAATTTTCAGCTATTTGACACATAAATCACCAATTTTTTCTCGAATTGAGTTCTTCTATGCCGATATTGGACTTTTATCAGGTAAACTGGCTAAATTCCAGTAAAAAACATCAATTGGTGAACTGCTCTGTCAAATAGATTGGCAGCAGAATCAAGATAAGTAAGGAAAGCGGTATACTGAAATTTCCTAATTTTTGGGGCTTTTTTTCACAATTTAACAACTTTTTTAAAAAAGCTATATTTTTAATCTTATTGGATGAATAGAAGCCAAATCTTGTATTTTAGTGTAGAAATGATTGTTTTATCACATAAAACAGGAAAAATGAAATTAGGGCATGGGTGAGAAGTATTATAGGTCTCGCAGAACTAAATATTTAGTTTAGAGTGATCTTCCTTGAAATGTTGCACTCGGATATTGCATCATAGTCTAAAATAAGACTCCTAGAAAAAAACTTATTGCTTGAGAAAACTGTTAAAGCATTTTATTAGGTTTTTACAACAATACTAAATATTTCACAAGAAAAAGGAGATTTTCTAAGTATTTTCTGGGTCTTTAAAATTCAGTTAAATATTTGTGTATTTTTG
Source organism: Pictodentalium vernedei (assembly GCA_031216915.1). Taxonomy (NCBI): domain Eukaryota; kingdom Metazoa; phylum Mollusca; class Scaphopoda; order Dentaliida; family Dentaliidae; genus Pictodentalium; species Pictodentalium vernedei. The sequence continues at coordinate 778,970,411 of CM062295.1, forward strand.
TTGGGAATTCCCAGAAAAAACTAAGTTCAAGGACGGTACTTCAATTCCTGGTGGATTTTCTCTCTTATTTGTTGCATGACCCCATGTTTTCTGGCCAGAGAAAGTTGTGTGAAGGTCTGTACTTTATGTAGGTATTTAAATATTTAATTTAAAGTGATGCGATCATATTTTTTTCCACATAAGTGTTATAATGGTCGCCTATGGGAAAATATTTAGTTCTGTGAGACCTATAGGAATGCTGTTTTTCTGCATTTCCTTGGTGATTGTTGCTAACAGAATGAAGATGCACGTGCATTATTGTCTATTTTCAAGAATGGCATCATTTTTTGACAAGCTCAAAGAAAGAATTATGTTTAGATCTTCAAGGGATGGGGGTGGACATGCTTGTTTGTTGTGGAGGGGGGCAAAAAATAGCCGAGGATATGGCTTAATAAGAGTAACATGGGGAGATTCTAATAATTCACTGGAATATGTACACAGAACCATGTACATGGCTGTCAATGCACTGATGAAGGATGAAATGCCACATTTTGGTGCAAATGGACAGCAGCTAGATGTTAGCCACTTGTGTCATCAGAAGCTTTGTGTTGAGCCTGGGCACCTAGTTTTGGAGAGCCATTCTACCAATGAATACAGGAAATTGTGTCTCCAAAATGGTATTTGTTCGAATGAACATACCCCTGCATGTATTTTATAGGTTATTACATACATTTATAAATAATTATTAATAGATGGCCAATTTCAGCAGCTAGGGCTATAGCTTCAGAAAAAGTGTGAATTCTATGGCAAATTTCATGGCCGATTGACTATCCATTTGAAAAAAAAGTATTCAGACTGGCAAAATTAATCCAGGCTACTCATTTAGTTCAGTTAATACTTGTTAAACTATTTCATTTTGTTTTAAAGTGTCACACTATGTTCCAAGTGGACAGGATAGAAAGAGTGTGTGGGGGGGGGGGGGGGGGGGGTGGCGGCAGCAGGCAAGCAAGTGCAAGAATGAAATCTTACCAGAAAATTATTGCTCGTGATATCTGTGGCGATCTTTCTTATTTTTTTACTTTTGCTATGGCCCTTTGAGCTTTGGCTTCTTCCTTGTCCAAGGCTTTTCTGTAAATTTCATCTTCTTGGTGTTCTTCATATAATTTATACATTTTTGTGCGTTTTTCACATCGCTGAAGTTTGAATTCTATTGATTTCTGTCTCTTTTTATCTGAATCATTTTTGCTCTGCAACTGCTTCAGCTGTTTTGCTGCTTGAGAACCAGATGCCACTGGGCACTCACACTTTTTACAGAGTTTCACAATAGATTCTCCTGGGCCATTGTTCACTGAATGTATAGCACTGTGGGCTCTTCCCGGAAAGTTCCTAGCAAAGGTGATATTACGTGCCAAAGACCTCCGTAGACAACGATTCACTGCCTCAACTTTTTGGGTATTGCTATGAAGTTTGGTCTTCAGTATATTGCACCTGGACAGTCGTATATTAGCACATTTTCGTAACCTTTGACTTGCCATTGGTGATAGAGGAATTTTAAATGAATTTGACAAATATGCACTCTTGGAAAGCCAAGTTTTCTTGATAGAACAAACATATGAATATCGCTTGCACAATTTATGATTTCCTTGGTAACAATCGACAATTGCATCTACAGCATATGACATGGCATTTATAACTTTATTTATGTTTCCAAAATGTTTCTTGTGACAAGCTGACAGTTCAGCTGTGCATCTGGCTGCTATATCCAATGCAAAGCGGTTACAGTGTGTTTGTCTTTCAGTCTTTGTCTTCCCAGGCATTATTGCAACAATACTCTTGTCATTCTTTATTTTCTTTCTGTGATTTGCAGATAAGTGCCTTGTATCCAGTAAATGTTCAGGGCGTATTGAACTCCTTTTATTCTTGTAAATGTTCTCAGCTGCTTTAAAGGCTTTAGAATCAGAATCAGTTGTCATGTACTGGACCTCCAAGTCATCTGATTTTAGTTGTTCTAGGCAAGAAGTATTCCATGCCTTTTCATTGCCAATACTTTCTTTCATATTCAATGTTACTGTGCACTCTGGGTTTTCCGGCCCACAGGGCTGTTGGTTAATGTGTTTTCCTCTCCTGGAACATAGTTTATTCTTATTACAAACTGAAATCACTTGTTTTTTGCTGGTAACATTCTCTGCATGAATATAAGTACACTGAGTAGCAGGTTGGAATGGTGTTTTCCCTATACCTGAATACAGTGGATTATTGTACACTGCATCACATTCAACACTTATAATATTTCGCTTCACACTTCTCAAAGTGTTGATTTCTTTGAGTTCTTCACGTCTGGTCTTCATTTCATTCTCATTAGTTTTCTCTATTTGTGAACATACCACATTCCCTGTCTTCTGCATCCCTTTTTCAGAAGGGGCAGGTGAATTTAGTGTCATGCACAACCTGCGGAAACTTGCATTACCTATACTAGTCTGTGAGAGCCCCACTTGAAGTGCTCTGTTTGTGCATGCTGATCTGCGACCCTGTTTTGGGCTGGAAATTTCCTCATATAAAGAGAATCGAGTAGAAACATAGGAGCAGGTATTGCAGATGACTCGCTCCCTCCAAACAAGTCCACGCCTCTCCTCCCCATTCGGATCAAAAGATAGGTATCCATCACATTCTGGATTAAGTTGCCTGTGTTTTTTGAAAACAGTATTCCACATCTCTGCCATTTTACCCACATGTACCAGTCTGTAACTATCTTCTTCAGGCCTGAAATTTGAAGAAAATTGCTCAGATATGAATGAATGAATGAATGAATGAATGAATGAATGAATGAAATGAACTGAAATGAAATGAAATGAAATGAAATGAAATGAATGAATGAAATGAACTGAAATGAAATGAAATGAATTGGATGGATGAGTGAGTGGATGGATGGATAGATGGATGGATGAAAGAATGAGTTATGTTTCTTTCTGAGCAATTTTTTCCAAATTTGTATCTTTATACTAACTAACAATAATCAGGTGGATTTGTAGGCTGGCTGGCTGGCTGGCTGGCTGGCTGGCTGGCTGGCTGGCTGGCAGGCAGGCAGGCAGGCAGGCAGGCAGGCAGGCAGGCAGGCAGGATGCCTACCCATCTCCGTCCATCCGTCCGTCCGTCCGTCCATCCATCCGTCCATCTGCCTGCCCGCTCGCTCGCCCGCCCGACCGGAACCACACGCCTGCCTGCCTGCCTGCCTGCCTGCCTGCCTGCCTGCCTGCCTGCAGGAAGGAAGGAAGGAAGGAAGGAAGGAAGGCAGGCAGGCAGGCAGGCAGGCAGGCAGGCAGGCAGGCATGCATGTATGTTTGTATGTCTTGATAACTGTCCATATGATTATTTACCATTTTTCATCTATTTTCTCATTGCAGATGTCGAGCTCAGATTTTAATCTTGACAATGGGCGTAAGAGTTTGAAGCTCTTTCCAGGCTCTTCTATTGCTGCTGTCACTGGAAGTGGACTTGAAGTAACCTTATCATGCTTTTCTTGTGTGAGTCTTACATATTTTACTACATTTTCAGGTTCTGCACTTGTAGTAGCCACACACTTGGAAATATTGCAAGGCGGATGATTTTTCTGAAATGCAAATTTTCTCAGATGTGTCCTGCGATTAAATTTTAATTTTCTTGCACTCATTTCGAGAAAGAATTGAAAAAATATGCTTAATAAATTCTAAAAATCAGGTAGACTTCTCAGGAATTGTATCACTCAAGAACTGTTACACATGATAGTTGTGTTTCAAGTGTGATTTGGTAGCTTGAACTCAGCATGTGATTTTCTGTGAAACATCCTCACATCTGTTGGGACATTAATCACCAACCCATCGGGTGGTATACCTTTCTATTTTAGTAAATAGATAAAGTATACATGAATTATGATATTTGGAAGGTTTTTAGATGAAAATTGTACTTTTGAACAGCTTTTTTGTGAATGATACCTGTGTAAATGTTCTCTCTCGGACATAAATTTTCAGCTATTTGACACATAAATCACCAATTTTTTCTCGAATTGAGTTCTTCTATGCCGATATTGGACTTTTATCAGGTAAACTGGCTAAATTCCAGTAAAAAACATCAATTGGTGAACTGCTCTGTCAAATAGATTGGCAGCAGAATCAAGATAAGTAAGGAAAGCGGTATACTGAAATTTCCTAATTTTTGGGGCTTTTTTTCACAATTTAACAACTTTTTTAAAAAAGCTATATTTTTAATCTTATTGGATGAATAGAAGCCAAATCTTGTATTTTAGTGTAGAAATGATTGTTTTATCACATAAAACAGGAAAAATGAAATTAGGGCATGGGTGAGAAGTATTATAGGTCTCGCAGAACTAAATATTTAGTTTAGAGTGATCTTCCTTGAAATGTTGCACTCGGATATTGCATCATAGTCTAAAATAAGACTCCTAGAAAAAAACTTATTGCTTGAGAAAACTGTTAAAGCATTTTATTAGGTTTTTACAACAATACTAAATATTTCACAAGAAAAAGGAGATTTTCTAAGTATTTTCTGGGTCTTTAAAATTCAGTTAAATATTTGTGTATTTTTGTTGGGAATTCCCAGAAAAAACTAAGTTCAAGGACGGTACTTCAATTCCTGGTGGATTTTCTCTCTTATTTGTTGCATGACCCCATGTTTTCTGGCCAGAGAAAGTTGTGTGAAGGTCTGTACTTTATGTAGGTATTTAAATATTTAATTTAAAGTGATGCGATCATATTTTTTTCCACATAAGTGTTATAATGGTCGCCTATGGGAAAATATTTAGTTCTGTGAGACCTATAGGAATGCTGTTTTTCTGCATTTCCTTGGTGATTGTTGCTAACAGAATGAAGATGCACGTGCATTATTGTCTATTTTCAAGAATGGCATCATTTTTTGACAAGCTCAAAGAAAGAATTATGTTTAGATCTTCAAGGGATGGGGGTGGACATGCTTGTTTGTTGTGGAGGGGGGCAAAAAATAGCCGAGGATATGGCTTAATAAGAGTAACATGGGGAGATTCTAATAATTCACTGGAATATGTACACAGAACCATGTACATGGCTGTCAATGCACTGATGAAGGATGAAATGCCACATTTTGGTGCAAATGGACAGCAGCTAGATGTTAGCCACTTGTGTCATCAGAAGCTTTGTGTTGAGCCTGGGCACCTAGTTTTGGAGAGCCATTCTACCAATGAATACAGGAAATTGTGTCTCCAAAATGGTATTTGTTCGAATGAACATACCCCTGCATGTATTTTATAGGTTATTACATACATTTATAAATAATTATTAATAGATGGCCAATTTCAGCAGCTAGGGCTATAGCTTCAGAAAAAGTGTGAATTCTATGGCAAATTTCATGGCCGATTGACTATCCATTTGAAAAAAAAGTATTCAGACTGGCAAAATTAATCCAGGCTACTCATTTAGTTCAGTTAATACTTGTTAAACTATTTCATTTTGTTTTAAAGTGTCACACTATGTTCCAAGTGGACAGGATAGAAAGAGTGTGTGGGGGGGGGGGGGGGGGGGGTGGCGGCGGCAGGCAAGCAAGTGCAAGAATGAAATCTTACCAGAAAATTATTGCTCGTGATATCTGTGGCGATCTTTCTTATTTTTTTACTTTTGCTATGGCCCTTTGAGCTTTGGCTTCTTCCTTGTCCAAGGCTTTTCTGTAAATTTCATCTTCTTGGTGTTCTTCATATAATTTATACATTTTTGTGCGTTTTTCACATCGCTGAAGTTTGAATTCTATTGATTTCTGTCTCTTTTTATCTGAATCATTTTTGCTCTGCAACTGCTTCAGCTGTTTTGCTGCTTGAGAACCAGATGCCACTGGGCACTCACACTTTTTACAGAGTTTCACAATAGATTCTCCTGGGCCATTGTTCACTGAATGTATAGCACTGTGGGCTCTTCCCGGAAAGTTCCTAGCAAAGGTGATATTACGTGCCAAAGACCTCCGTAGACAACGATTCACTGCCTCAACTTTTTGGGTATTGCTATGAAGTTTGGTCTTCAGTATATTGCACCTGGACAGTCGTATATTAGCACATTTTCGTAACCTTTGACTTGCCATTGGTGATAGAGGAATTTTAAATGAATTTGACAAATATGCACTCTTGGAAAGCCAAGTTTTCTTGATAGAACAAACATATGAATATCGCTTGCACAATTTATGATTTCCTTGGTAACAATCGACAATTGCATCTACAGCATATGACATGGCATTTATAACTTTGTTTATGTTTCCAAAATGTTTCTTGTGACAAGCTGACAGTTCAGCTGTGCATCTGGCTGCTATATCCAATGCAAAGCGGTTACAGTGTGTTTGTCTTTCAGTCTTTGTCTTCCCAGGCATTATTGCAACAATACTCTTGTCATTCTTTATTTTCTTTCTGTGATTTGCAGATAAGTGCCTTGTATCCAGTAAATGTTCAGGGCGTATTGAACTCCTTTTATTCTTGTAAATGTTCTCAGCTGCTTTAAAGGCTTTAGAATCAGAATCAGTTGTCATGTACTGGACCTCCAAGTCATCTGATTTTAGTTGTTCTAGGCAAGAAGTATTCCATGCCTTTTCATTGCCAATACTTTCTTTCATATTCAATGTTACTGTGCACTCTGGGTTTTCCGGCCCACAGGGCTGTTGGTTAATGTGTTTTCCTCTCCTGGAACATAGTTTATTCTTATTACAAACTGAAATCACTTGTTTTTTGCTGGTAACATTCTCTGCATGAATATAAGTACACTGAGTAGCAGGTTGGAATGGTGTTTTCCCTATACCTGAATACAGTGGATTATTGTACACTGCATCACATTCAACACTTATAATATTTCGCTTCACACTTCTCAAAGTGTTGATTTCTTTGAGTTCTTCACGTCTGGTCTTCATTTCATTCTCATTAGTTTTCTCTATTTGTGAACATACCACATTCCCTGTCTTCTGCATCCCTTTTTCAGAAGGGGCAGGTGAATTTAGTGTCATGCACAACCTGCGGAAACTTGCATTACCTATACTAGTCTGTGAGAGCCCCACTTGAAGTGCTCTGTTTGTGCATGCTGATCTGCGACCCTGTTTTGGGCTGGAAATTTCCTCATATAAAGAGAATCGAGTAGAAACATAGGAGCAGGTATTGCAGATGACTCGCTCCCTCCAAACAAGTCCACGCCTCTCCTCCCCATTCGGATCAAAAGATAGGTATCCATCACATTCTGGATTAAGTTGCCTGTGTTTTTTGAAAACAGTATTCCACATCTCTGCCATTTTACCCACATGTACCAGTCTGTAACTATCTTCTTCAGGCCTGAAATTTGAAGAAAATTGCTCAGATATGAATGAATGAATGAATGAATGAATGAATGAATGAATGAATGAAATGAACTGAAATGAAATGAAATGAAATGAAATGAAATGAAATGAATGAATGAAATGAACTGAAATGAAATGAAATGAATTGGATGGATGAGTGAGTGGATGGATGGATAGATGGATGGATGAAAGAATGAGTTATGTTTCTTTCTGAGCAATTTTTTCCAAATTTGTATCTTTATACTAACTAACAATAATCAGGTGGATTTGTAGGCTGGCTGGCTGGCTGGCTGGCTGGCTGGCTGGCTGGCAGGCAGGCAGGCAGGCAGGCAGGCAGGCAGGCAGGCAGGATGCCTACCCATCTCCGTCCATCCGTCCGTCCGTCCATCCGTCCGTCCGTCCATCCGTCCATCCATCCGTCCATCTGCCTGCCCGCTCGCTCGCCCGCCCGCCCGCCCGACCGGAACCACACGCCTGCCTGCCTGCCTGCCTGCCTGCCTGCCTGCCTGCCTGCCTGCCTGCCTGCCTGCCTGCCTGCCTGCAGGAAGGAAGGAAGGAAGGAAGGAAGGAAGGCAGGCAGGCAGGCAGGCAGGCAGGCAGGCATGCATGTATGTTTGTATGTCTTGATAACTGTCCATATGATTATTTACCATTTTTCATCTATTTTCTCATTGCAGATGTCGAGCTCAGATTTTAATCTTGACAATGGGCGTAAGAGTTTGAAGCTCTTTCCAGGCTCTTCTATTGCTGCTGTCACTGGAAGTGGACTTGAAGTAACCTTATCATGCTTTTCTTGTGTGAGTCTTACATATTTTACTACATTTTCAGGTTCTGCACTTGTAGTAGCCACACACTTGAAAATATTGCAAGGCGGATGATTTTTCTGAAATGCAAATTTTCTCAGATGTGTCCTGCGATTAAATTTTAATTTTCTTGCACTCATTTCGAGAAAGAATTGAAAAAATATGCTTAATAAATTCTAAAAATCAGGTAGACTTCTCAGGAATTGTATCACTCAAGAACTGTTACACATGATAGTTGTGTTTCAAGTGTGATTTGGTAGCTTGAACTCAGCATGTGATTTTCTGTGAAACATCCTCACATCTGTTGGGACATTAATCACCAACCCATCGGGTGGTATACCTTTCTATTTTAGTAAATAGATAAAGTATACATGAATTATGATATTTGGAAGGTTTTTAGATGAAAATTGTACTTTTGAACAGCTTTTTTGTGAATGATACCTGTGTAAATGTTCTCTCTCGGACATAAATTTTCAGCTATTTGACACATAAATCACCAATTTTTTCTCGAATTGAGTTCTTCTATGCCGATATTGGACTTTTATCAGGTAAACTGGCTAAATTCCAGTAAAAAACATCAATTGGTGAACTGCTCTGTCAAATAGATTGGCAGCAGAATCAAGATAAGTAAGGAAAGCGGTATACTGAAATTTCCTAATTTTTGGGGCTTTTTTTCACAATTTAACAACTTTTTTAAAAAAGCTATATTTTTAATCTTATTGGATGAATAGAAGCCAAATCTTGTATTTTAGTGTAGAAATGATTGTTTTATCACATAAAACAGGAAAAATGAAATTAGGGCATGGGTGAGAAGTATTATAGGTCTCGCAGAACTAAATATTTAGTTTAGAGTGATCTTCCTTGAAATGTTGCACTCGGATATTGCATCATAGTCTAAAATAAGACTCCTAGAAAAAAACTTATTGCTTGAGAAAACTGTTAAAGCATTTTATTAGGTTTTTACAACAATACTAAATATTTCACAAGAAAAAGGAGATTTTCTAAGTATTTTCTGGGTCTTTAAAATTCAGTTAAATATTTGTGTATTTTTGTTGGGAATTCCCAGAAAAAACTAAGTTCAAGGACGGTACTTCAATTCCTGGTGGATTTTCTCTCTTATTTGTTGCATGACCCCATGTTTTCTGGCCAGAGAAAGTTGTGTGAAGGTCTGTACTTTATGTAGGTATTTAAATATTTAATTTAAAGTGATGCGATCATATTTTTTTCCACATAAGTGTTATAATGGTCGCCTATGGGAAAATATTTAGTTCTGTGAGACCTATAGGAATGCTGTTTTTCTGCATTTCCTTGGTGATTGTTGCTAACAGAATGAAGATGCACGTGCATTATTGTCTATTTTCAAGAATGGCATCATTTTTTGACAAGCTCAAAGAAAGAATTATGTTTAGATCTTCAAGGGATGGGGGTGGACATGCTTGTTTGTTGTGGAGGGGGGCAAAAAATAGCCGAGGATATGGCTTAATAAGAGTAACATGGGGAGATTCTAATAATTCACTGGAATATGTACACAGAACCATGTACATGGCTGTCAATGCACTGATGAAGGATGAAATGCCACATTTTGGTGCAAATGGACAGCAGCTAGATGTTAGCCACTTGTGTCATCAGAAGCTTTGTGTTGAGCCTGGGCACCTAGTTTTGGAGAGCCATTCTACCAATGAATACAGGAAATTGTGTCTCCAAAATGGTATTTGTTCGAATGAACATACCCCTGCATGTATTTTATAGGTTATTACATACATTTATAAATAATTATTAATAGATGGCCAATTTCAGCAGCTAGGGCTATAGCTTCAGAAAAAGTGTGAATTCTATGGCAAATTTCATGGCCGATTGACTATCCATTTGAAAAAAAAGTATTCAGACTGGCAAAATTAATCCAGGCTACTCATTTAGTTCAGTTAATACTTGTTAAACTATTTCATTTTGTTTTAAAGTGTCACACTATGTTCCAAGTGGACAGGATAGAAAGAGTGTGTGGGGGGCGGGGGGGGGGGGGGGGTGGCGGCGGCAGGCAAGCAAGTGCAAGAATGAAATCTTACCAGAAAATTATTGCTCGTGATATCTGTGGCGATCTTTCTTATTTTTTTACTTTTGCTATGGCCCTTTGAGCTTTGGCTTCTTCCTTGTCCAAGGCTTTTCTGTAAATTTCATCTTCTTGGTGTTCTTCATATAATTTATACATTTTTGTGCGTTTTTCACATCGCTGAAGTTTGAATTCTATTGATTTCTGTCTCTTTTTATCTGAATCATTTTTGCTCTGCAACTGCTTCAGCTGTTTTGCTGCTTGAGAACCAGATGCCACTGGGCACTCACACTTTTTACAGAGTTTCACAATAGATTCTCCTGGGCCATTGTTCACTGAATGTATAGCACTGTGGGCTCTTCCCGGAAAGTTCCTAGCAAAGGTGATATTACGTGCCAAAGACCTCCGTAGACAACGATTCACTGCCTCAACTTTTTGGGTATTGCTATGAAGTTTGGTCTTCAGTATATTGCACCTGGACAGTCGTATATTAGCACATTTTCGTAACCTTTGACTTGCCATTGGTGATAGAGGAATTTTAAATGAATTTGACAAATATGCACTCTTGGAAAGCCAAGTTTTCTTGATAGAACAAACATATGAATATCGCTTGCACAATTTATGATTTCCTTGGTAACAATCGACAATTGCATCTACAGCATATGACATGGCATTTATAACTTTATTTATGTTTCCAAAATGTTTCTTGTGACAAGCTGACAGTTCAGCTGTGCATCTGGCTGCTATATCCAATGCAAAGCGGTTACAGTGTGTTTGTCTTTCAGTCTTTGTCTTCCCAGGCATTATTGCAACAATACTCTTGTCATTCTTTATTTTCTTTCTGTGATTTGCAGATAAGTGCCTTGTATCCAGTAAATGTTCAGGGCGTATTGAACTCCTTTTATTCTTGTAAATGTTCTCAGCTGCTTTAAAGGCTTTAGAATCAGAATCAGTTGTCATGTACTGGACCTCCAAGTCATCTGATTTTAGTTGTTCTAGGCAAGAAGTATTCCATGCCTTTTCATTGCCAATACTTTCTTTCATATTCAATGTTACTGTGCACTCTGGGTTTTCCGGCCCACAGGGCTGTTGGTTAATGTGTTTTCCTCTCCTGGAACATAGTTTATTCTTATTACAAACTGAAATCACTTGTTTTTTGCTGGTAACATTCTCTGCATGAATATAAGTACACTGAGTAGCAGGTTGGAATGGTGTTTTCCCTATACCTGAATACAGTGGATTATTGTACACTGCATCACATTCAACACTTATAATATTTCGCTTCACACTTCTCAAAGTGTTGATTTCTTTGAGTTCTTCACGTCTGGTCTTCATTTCATTCTCATTAGTTTTCTCTATTTGTGAACATACCACATTCCCTGTCTTCTGCATCCCTTTTTCAGAAGGGGCAGGTGAATTTAGTGTCATGCACAACCTGCGGAAACTTGCATTACCTATACTAGTCTGTGAGAGCCCCACTTGAAGTGCTCTGTTTGTGCATGCTGATCTGCGACCCTGTTTTGGGCTGGAAATTTCCTCATATAAAGAGAATCGAGTAGAAACATAGGAGCAGGTATTGCAGATGACTCGCTCCCTCCAAACAAGTCCACGCCTCTCCTCCCCATTCGGATCAAAAGATAGGTATCCATCACATTCTGGATTAAGTTGCCTGTGTTTTTTGAAAACAGTATTCCACATCTCTGCCATTTTACCCACATGTACCAGTCTGTAACTATCTTCTTCAGGCCTGAAATTTGAAGAAAATTGCTCAGATATGAATGAATGAATGAATGAATGAATGAATGAATGAATGAAATGAACTGAAATGAAATGAAATGAAATGAAATGAAATGAATGAATGAAATGAACTGAAATGAAATGAAATGAATTGGATGGATGAGTGAGTGGATGGATGGATAGATGGATGGATGAAAGAATGAGTTATGTTTCTTTCTGAGCAATTTTTTCCAAATTTGTATCTTTATACTAACTAACAATAATCAGGTGGATTTGTAGGCTGGCTGGCTGGCTGGCTGGCTGGCAGGCAGGCAGGCAGGCAGGCAGGCAGGCAGGCAGGCAGGCAGGCAGGATGCCTACCCATCTCCGTCCATCCGTCCGTCCATCCGTCCATCCGTCCGTCCGTCCGTCCGTCCATCCATCCATCCATCTGCCTGCCCGCTCGCTCGCCCGCCCGCCCGCCCGACCGGAACCACACGCCTGCCTGCCTGCCTGCCTGCCTGCCTGCCTGCCTGCCTGCCTGCCTGCCTGCAGGAAGGAAGGAAGGAAGGAAGGAAGGCAGGCAGGCAGGCAGGCAGGCAGGCAGGCAGGCATGCATGTATGTTTGTATGTCTTGATAACTGTCCATATGATTATTTACCATTTTTCATCTATTTTCTCATTGCAGATGTCGAGCTCAGATTTTAATCTTGACAATGGGCGTAAGAGTTTGAAGCTCTTTCCAGGCTCTTCTATTGCTGCTGTCACTGGAAGTGGACTTGAAGTAACCTTATCATGCTTTTCTTGTGTGAGTCTTACATATTTTACTACATTTTCAGGTTCTGCACTTGTAGTAGCCACACACTTGGAAATATTGCAAGGCGGATGATTTTTCTGAAATGCAAATTTTCTCAGATGTGTCCTGCGATTAAATTTTAATTTTCTTGCACTCATTTCGAGAAAGAATTGAAAAAATATGCTTAATAAATTCTAAAAATCAGGTAGACTTCTCAGGAATTGTATCACTCAAGAACTGTTACACATGATAGTTGTGTTTCAAGTGTGATTTGGTAGCTTGAACTCAGCATGTGATTTTCTGTGAAACATCCTCACATCTGTTGGGACATTAATCACCAACCCATCGGGTGGTATACCTTTCTATTTTAGTAAATAGATAAAGTATACATGAATTATGATATTTGGAAGGTTTTTAGATGAAAATTGTACTTTTGAACAGCTTTTTTGTGAATGATACCTGTGTAAATGTTCTCTCTCGGACATAAATTTTCAGCTATTTGACACATAAATCACCAATTTTTTCTCGAATTGAGTTCTTCTATGCCGATATTGGACTTTTATCAGGTAAACTGGCTAAATTCCAGTAAAAAACATCAATTGGTGAACTGCTCTGTCAAATAGATTGGCAGCAGAATCAAGATAAGTAAGGAAAGCGGTATACTGAAATTTCCTAATTTTTGGGGCTTTTTTTCACAATTTAACAACTTTTTTAAAAAAGCTATATTTTTAATCTTATTGGATGAATAGAAGCCAAATCTTGTATTTTAGTGTAGAAATGATTGTTTTATCACATAAAACAGGAAAAATGAAATTAGGGCATGGGTGAGAAGTATTATAGGAATGCTGTTTTTCTGCATTTCCTTGGTGATTGTTGCTAACAGAATGAAGATGCACGTGCATTATTGTCTATTTTCAAGAATGGCATCATTTTTTGACAAGCTCAAAGAAAGAATTATGTTTAGATCTTCAAGGGATGGGGGTGGACATGCTTGTTTGTTGTGGAGGGGGGCAAAAAATAGCCGAGGATATGGCTTAATAAGAGTAACATGGGGAGATTCTAATAATTCACTGGAATATGTACACAGAACCATGTACATGGCTGTCAATGCACTGATGAAGGATGAAATGCCACATTTTGGTGCAAATGGACAGCAGCTAGATGTTAGCCACTTGTGTCATCAGAAGCTTTGTGTTGAGCCTGGGCACCTAGTTTTGGAGAGCCATTCTACCAATGAATACAGGAAATTGTGTCTCCAAAATGGTATTTGTTCGAATGAACATACCCCTGCATGTATTTTATAGGTTATTACATACATTTATAAATAATTATTAATAGATGGCCAATTTCAGCAGCTAGGGCTATAGCTTCAGAAAAAGTGTGAATTCTATGGCAAATTTCATGGCCGATTGACTATCCATTTGAAAAAAAAGTATTCAGACTGGCAAAATTAATCCAGGCTACTCATTTAGTTCAGTTAATACTTGTTAAACTATTTCATTTTGTTTTAAAGTGTCACACTATGTTCCAAGTGGACAGGATAGAAAGAGTGTGTGGGGGGGGGGGGGGGGGGGGGGGTGGCGGCGGCAGGCAAGCAAGTGCAAGAATGAAATCTTACCAGAAAATTATTGCTCGTGATATCTGTGGCGATCTTTCTTATTTTTTTACTTTTGCTATGGCCCTTTGAGCTTTGGCTTCTTCCTTGTCCAAGGCTTTTCTGTAAATTTCATCTTCTTGGTGTTCTTCATATAATTTATACATTTTTGTGCGTTTTTCACATCGCTGAAGTTTGAATTCTATTGATTTCTGTCTCTTTTTATCTGAATCATTTTTGCTCTGCAACTGCTTCAGCTGTTTTGCTGCTTGAGAACCAGATGCCACTGGGCACTCACACTTTTTACAGAGTTTCACAATAGATTCTCCTGGGCCATTGTTCACTGAATGTATAGCACTGTGGGCTCTTCCCGGAAAGTTCCTAGCAAAGGTGATATTACGTGCCAAAGACCTCCGTAGACAACGATTCACTGCCTCAACTTTTTGGGTATTGCTATGAAGTTTGGTCTTCAGTATATTGCACCTGGACAGTCGTATATTAGCACATTTTCGTAACCTTTGACTTGCCATTGGTGATAGAGGAATTTTAAATGAATTTGACAAATATGCACTCTTGGAAAGCCAAGTTTTCTTGATAGAACAAACATATGAATATCGCTTGCACAATTTATGATTTCCTTGGTAACAATCGACAATTGCATCTACAGCATATGACATGGCATTTATAACTTTATTTATGTTTCCAAAATGTTTCTTGTGACAAGCTGACAGTTCAGCTGTGCATCTGGCTGCTATATCCAATGCAAAGCGGTTACAGTGTGTTTGTCTTTCAGTCTTTGTCTTCCCAGGCATTATTGCAACAATACTCTTGTCATTCTTTATTTTCTTTCTGTGATTTGCAGATAAGTGCCTTGTATCCAGTAAATGTTCAGGGCGTATTGAACTCCTTTTATTCTTGTAAATGTTCTCAGCTGCTTTAAAGGCTTTAGAATCAGAATCAGTTGTCATGTACTGGACCTCCAAGTCATCTGATTTTAGTTGTTCTAGGCAAGAAGTATTCCATGCCTTTTCATTGCCAATACTTTCTTTCATATTCAATGTTACTGTGCACTCTGGGTTTTCCGGCCCACAGGGCTGTTGGTTAATGTGTTTTCCTCTCCTGGAACATAGTTTATTCTTATTACAAACTGAAATCACTTGTTTTTTGCTGGTAACATTCTCTGCATGAATATAAGTACACTGAGTAGCAGGTTGGAATGGTGTTTTCCCTATACCTGAATACAGTGGATTATTGTACACTGCATCACATTCAACACTTATAATATTTCGCTTCACACTTCTCAAAGTGTTGATTTCTTTGAGTTCTTCACGTCTGGTCTTCATTTCATTCTCATTAGTTTTCTCTATTTGTGAACATACCACATTCCCTGTCTTCTGCATCCCTTTTTCAGAAGGGGCAGGTGAATTTAGTGTCATGCACAACCTGCGGAAACTTGCATTACCTATACTAGTCTGTGAGAGCCCCACTTGAAGTGCTCTGTTTGTGCATGCTGATCTGCGACCCTGTTTTGGGCTGGAAATTTCCTCATATAAAGAGAATCGAGTAGAAACATAGGAGCAGGTATTGCAGATGACTCGCTCCCTCCAAACAAGTCCACGCCTCTCCTCCCCATTCGGATCAAAAGATAGGTATCCATCACATTCTGGATTAAGTTGCCTGTGTTTTTTGAAAACAGTATTCCACATCTCTGCCATTTTACCCACATGTACCAGTCTGTAACTATCTTCTTCAGGCCTGAAATTTGAAGAAAATTGCTCAGATATGAATGAATGAATGAATGAATGAATGAATGAATGAATGAATGAATGAAATGAACTGAAATGAAATGAAATGAAATGAAATGAAATGAATGAATGAAATGAACTGAAATGAAATGAAATGAATTGGATGGATGAGTGAGTGGATGGATGGATAGATGGATGGATGAAAGAATGAGTTATGTTTCTTTCTGAGCAATTTTTTCCAAATTTGTATCTTTATACTAACTAACAATAATCAGGTGGATTTGTAGGCTGGCTGGCTGGCTGGCTGGCTGGCTGGCTGGCTGGCAGGCAGGCAGGCAGGCAGGCAGGCAGGCAGGCAGGATGCCTACCCATCTCCGTCCATCCGTCCGTCCGTCCGTCCGTCCATCCGTCCGTCCGTCCGTCCGTCCATCCATCCGTCCATCTGCCTGCCCGCTCGCTCGCCCGCCCGCCCGCCCGACCGGAACCACACGCCTGCCTGCCTGCCTGCCTGCCTGCCTGCCTGCCTGCCTGCCTGCCTGTGCCTGCCTGCCTGCCTGCCTGCCTGCCTGCCTGCCTGCCTGCCTGCCTGCCTGCAGGAAGGAAGGAAGGAAGGAAGGAAGGCAGGCAGGCAGGCAGGCAGGCAGGCAGGCAGGCATGCATGTATGTTTGTATGTCTTGATAACTGTCCATATGATTATTTACCATTTTTCATCTATTTTCTCATTGCAGATGTCGAGCTCAGATTTTAATCTTGACAATGGGCGTAAGAGTTTGAAGCTCTTTCCAGGCTCTTCTATTGCTGCTGTCACTGGAAGTGGACTTGAAGTAACCTTATCATGCTTTTCTTGTGTGAGTCTTACATATTTTACTACATTTTCAGGTTCTGCACTTGTAGTAGCCACACACTTGGAAATATTGCAAGGCGGATGATTTTTCTGAAATGCAAATTTTCTCAGATGTGTCCTGCGATTAAATTTTAATTTTCTTGCACTCATTTCGAGAAAGAATTGAAAAAATATGCTTAATAAATTCTAAAAATCAGGTAGACTTCTCAGGAATTGTATCACTCAAGAACTGTTACACATGATAGTTGTGTTTCAAGTGTGATTTGGTAGCTTGAACTCAGCATGTGATTTTCTGTGAAACATCCTCACATCTGTTGGGACATTAATCACCAACCCATCGGGTGGTATACCTTTCTATTTTAGTAAATAGATAAAGTATACATGAATTATGATATTTGGAAGGTTTTTAGATGAAAATTGTACTTTTGAACAGCTTTTTTGTGAATGATACCTGTGTAAATGTTCTCTCTCGGACATAAATTTTCAGCTATTTGACACATAAATCACCAATTTTTTCTCGAATTGAGTTCTTCTATGCCGATATTGGACTTTTATCAGGTAAACTGGCTAAATTCCAGTAAAAAACATCAATTGGTGAACTGCTCTGTCAAATAGATTGGCAGCAGAATCAAGATAAGTAAGGAAAGCGGTATACTGAAATTTCCTAATTTTTGGGGCTTTTTTTCACAATTTAACAACTTTTTTAAAAAAGCTATATTTTTAATCTTATTGGATGAATAGAAGCCAAATCTTGTATTTTAGTGTAGAAATGATTGTTTTATCACATAAAACAGGAAAAATGAAATTAGGGCATGGGTGAGAAGTATTATAGGTCTCGCAGAACTAAATATTTAGTTTAGAGTGATCTTCCTTGAAATGTTGCACTCGGATATTGCATCATAGTCTAAAATAAGACTCCTAGAAAAAAACTTATTGCTTGAGAAAACTGTTAAAGCATTTTATTAGGTTTTTACAACAATACTAAATATTTCACAAGAAAAAGGAGATTTTCTAAGTATTTTCTGGGTCTTTAAAATTCAGTTAAATATTTGTGTATTTTTGTTGGGAATTCCCAGAAAAAACTAAGTTCAAGGACGGTACTTCAATTCCTGGTGGATTTTCTCTCTTATTTGTTGCATGACCCCATGTTTTCTGGCCAGAGAAAGTTGTGTGAAGGTCTGTACTTTATGTAGGTATTTAAATATTTAATTTAAAGTGATGCGATCATATTTTTTTCCACATAAGTGTTATAATGGTCGCCTATGGGAAAATATTTAGTTCTGTGAGACCTATAGGAATGCTGTTTTTCTGCATTTCCTTGGTGATTGTTGCTAACAGAATGAAGATGCACGTGCATTATTGTCTATTTTCAAGAATGGCATCATTTTTTGACAAGCTCAAAGAAAGAATTATGTTTAGATCTTCAAGGGATGGGGGTGGACATGCTTGTTTGTTGTGGAGGGGGGCAAAAAATAGCCGAGGATATGGCTTAATAAGAGTAACATGGGGAGATTCTAATAATTCACTGGAATATGTACACAGAACCATGTACATGGCTGTCAATGCACTGATGAAGGATGAAATGCCACATTTTGGTGCAAATGGACAGCAGCTAGATGTTAGCCACTTGTGTCATCAGAAGCTTTGTGTTGAGCCTGGGCACCTAGTTTTGGAGAGCCATTCTACCAATGAATACAGGAAATTGTGTCTCCAAAATGGTATTTGTTCGAATGAACATACCCCTGCATGTATTTTATAGGTTATTACATACATTTATAAATAATTATTAATAGATGGCCAATTTCAGCAGCTAGGGCTATAGCTTCAGAAAAAGTGTGAATTCTATGGCAAATTTCATGGCCGATTGACTATCCATTTGAAAAAAAAAGTATTCAGACTGGCAAAATTAATCCAGGCTACTCATTTAGTTCAGTTAATACTTGTTAAACTATTTCATTTTGTTTTAAAGTGTCACACTATGTTCCAAGTGGACAGGATAGAAAGAGTGTGTGGGGGGGGGGGGGGGGGGGGTGGCGGCGGCAGGCAAGCAAGTGCAAGAATGAAATCTTACCAGAAAATTATTGCTCGTGATATCTGTGGCGATCTTTCTTATTTTTTTACTTTTGCTATGGCCCTTTGAGCTTTGGCTTCTTCCTTGTCCAAGGCTTTTCTGTAAATTTCATCTTCTTGGTGTTCTTCGTATAATTTATACATTTTTGTGCGTTTTTCACATCGCTGAAGTTTGAATTCTATTGATTTCTGTCTCTTTTTATCTGAATCATTTTTGCTCTGCAACTGCTTCAGCTGTTTTGCTGCTTGAGAACCAGATGCCACTGGGCACTCACACTTTTTACAGAGTTTCACAATAGATTCTCCTGGGCCATTGTTCACTGAATGTATAGCACTGTGGGCTCTTCCCGGAAAGTTCCTAGCAAAGGTGATATTACGTGCCAAAGACCTCCGTAGACAACGATTCACTGCCTCAACTTTTTGGGTATTGCTATGAAGTTTGGTCTTCAGTATATTGCACCTGGACAGTCGTATATTAGCACATTTTCGTAACCTTTGACTTGCCATTGGTGATAGAGGAATTTTAAATGAATTTGACAAATATGCACTCTTGGAAAGCCAAGTTTTCTTGATAGAACAAACATATGAATATCGCTTGCACAATTTATGATTTCCTTGGTAACAATCGACAATTGCATCTACAGCATATGACATGGCATTTATAACTTTATTTATGTTTCCAAAATGTTTCTTGTGACAAGCTGACAGTTCAGCTGTGCATCTGGCTGCTATATCCAATGCAAAGCGGTTACAGTGTGTTTGTCTTTCAGTCTTTGTCTTCCCAGGCATTATTGCAACAATACTCTTGTCATTCTTTATTTTCTTTCTGTGATTTGCAGATAAGTGCCTTGTATCCAGTAAATGTTCAGGGCGTATTGAACTCCTTTTATTCTTGTAAATGTTCTCAGCTGCTTTAAAGGCTTTAGAATCAGAATCAGTTGTCATGTACTGGACCTCCAAGTCATCTGATTTTAGTTGTTCTAGGCAAGAAGTATTCCATGCCTTTTCATTGCCAATACTTTCTTTCATATTCAATGTTACTGTGCACTCTGGGTTTTCCGGCCCACAGGGCTGTTGGTTAATGTGTTTTCCTCTCCTGGAACATAGTTTATTCTTATTACAAACTGAAATCACTTGTTTTTTGCTGGTAACATTCTCTGCATGAATATAAGTACACTGAGTAGCAGGTTGGAATGGTGTTTTCCCTATACCTGAATACAGTGGATTATTGTACACTGCATCACATTCAACACTTATAATATTTCGCTTCACACTTCTCAAAGTGTTGATTTCTTTGAGTTCTTCACGTCTGGTCTTCATTTCATTCTCATTAGTTTTCTCTATTTGTGAACATACCACATTCCCTGTCTTCTGCATCCCTTTTTCAGAAGGGGCAGGTGAATTTAGTGTCATGCACAACCTGCGGAAACTTGCATTACCTATACTAGTCTGTGAGAGCCCCACTTGAAGTGCTCTGTTTGTGCATGCTGATCTGCGACCCTGTTTTGGGCTGGAAATTTCCTCATATAAAGAGAATCGAGTAGAAACATAGGAGCAGGTATTGCAGATGACTCGCTCCCTCCAAACAAGTCCACGCCTCTCCTCCCCATTCGGATCAAAAGATAGGTATCCATCACATTCTGGATTAAGTTGCCTGTGTTTTTTGAAAACAGTATTCCACATCTCTGCCATTTTACCCACATGTACCAGTCTGTAACTATCTTCTTCAGGCCTGAAATTTGAAGAAAATTGCTCAGATATGAATGAATGAATGAATGAATGAATGAATGAATGAATGAAATGAACTGAAATGAAATGAAATGAAATGAAATGAAATGAATGAATGAAATGAACTGAAATGAAATGAAATGAATTGGATGGATGAGTGAGTGGATGGATGGATAGATGGATGGATGAAAGAATGAGTTATGTTTCTTTCTGAGCAATTTTTTCCAAATTTGTATCTTTATACTAACTAACAATAATCAGGTGGATTTGTAGGCTGGCTGGCTGGCTGGCTGGCTGGCTGGCTGGCTGGCTGGCAGGCAGGCAGGCAGGCAGGCAGGCAGGCAGGCAGGATGCCTACCCATCTCCGTCCATCCGTCCGTCCGTCCGTCCGTCCATCCGTCCGTCCGTCCGTCCGTCCATCCATCCGTCCATCTGCCTGCCCGCTCGCTCGCCCGCCCGCCCGCCCGACCGGAACCACACGCCTGCCTGCCTGCCTGCCTGCCTGCCTGCCTGCCTGCCTGCAGGAAGGAAGGAAGGAAGGAAGGAAGGCAGGCAGGCAGGCAGGCAGGCAGGCAGGCAGGCAGGCAGGCAGGCATGCATGTATGTTTGTATGTCTTGATAACTGTCCATATGATTATTTACCATTTTTCATCTATTTTCTCATTGCAGATGTCGAGCTCAGATTTTAATCTTGACAATGGGCGTAAGAGTTTGAAGCTCTTTCCAGGCTCTTCTATTGCTGCTGTCACTGGAAGTGGACTTGAAGTAACCTTATCATGCTTTTCTTGTGTGAGTCTTACATATTTTACTACATTTTCAGGTTCTGCACTTGTAGTAGCCACACACTTGGAAATATTGCAAGGCGGATGATTTTTCTGAAATGCAAATTTTCTCAGATGTGTCCTGCGATTAAATTTTAATTTTCTTGCACTCATTTCGAGAAAGAATTGAAAAAATATGCTTAATAAATTCTAAAAATCAGGTAGACTTCTCAGGAATTGTATCACTCAAGAACTGTTACACATGATAGTTGTGTTTCAAGTGTGATTTGGTAGCTTGAACTCAGCATGTGATTTTCTGTGAAACATCCTCACATCTGTTGGGACATTAATCACCAACCCATCGGGTGGTATACCTTTCTATTTTAGTAAATAGATAAAGTATACATGAATTATGATATTTGGAAGGTTTTTAGATGAAAATTGTACTTTTGAACAGCTTTTTTGTGAATGATACCTGTGTAAATGTTCTCTCTCGGACATAAATTTTCAGCTATTTGACACATAAATCACCAATTTTTTCTCGAATTGAGTTCTTCTATGCCGATATTGGACTTTTATCAGGTAAACTGGCTAAATTCCAGTAAAAAACATCAATTGGTGAACTGCTCTGTCAAATAGATTGGCAGCAGAATCAAGATAAGTAAGGAAAGCGGTATACTGAAATTTCCTAATTTTTGGGGCTTTTTTTCACAATTTAACAACTTTTTTAAAAAAGCTATATTTTTAATCTTATTGGATGAATAGAAGCCAAATCTTGTATTTTAGTGTAGAAATGATTGTTTTATCACATAAAACAGGAAAAATGAAATTAGGGCATGGGTGAGAAGTATTATAGGTCTCGCAGAACTAAATATTTAGTTTAGAGTGATCTTCCTTGAAATGTTGCACTCGGATATTGCATCATAGTCTAAAATAAGACTCCTAGAAAAAAACTTATTGCTTGAGAAAACTGTTAAAGCATTTTATTAGGTTTTTACAACAATACTAAATATTTCACAAGAAAAAGGAGATTTTCTAAGTATTTTCTGGGTCTTTAAAATTCAGTTAAATATTTGTGTATTTTTGTTGGGAATTCCCAGAAAAAACTAAGTTCAAGGACGGTACTTCAATTCCTGGTGGATTTTCTCTCTTATTTGTTGCATGACCCCATGTTTTCTGGCCAGAGAAAGTTGTGTGAAGGTCTGTACTTTATGTAGTTTTGATCTCGAGGCCGTGTTACCAACGCCTTGTGGATTAGTTAGCCAACTCTATTATAAGAGGAATTTGAGCTGTTACAACCTATCCATCTACTCAATGGGCGACCAACATGGCTGTAACTATGTCTGGAATGAAACAGAAGGGAAACGTGGTTCATGTGAGATTGCAACCTGCCTTTATCTTTACCTCTCATCATTACCTATACACATCCAACATGTTTTACTCTTCTCAGACAGTTGCACTGGCCAAAATCGAAACAAGTATGTCACTGCATCCATGTTGTCATTCGTGAGATCCCACACCAGCTTGGAGACAATAGATCATAAATTTCTTGAAACTGGCCACACGCAAATGGAGTGTGATTCAATGCATGCTGCCATTGAATTTGCAAAGAAGAAAACATCTATTTATGTGCCTAGTCAATGGGATACAGTTATGAGGATGGCCAGGAGGAAGAACCCATATCAAGTAATACCCTTGAAGTTTGGGGCTTCATTGACTTCAAAAAAATTGCGCAATACTTGTTGAAAAATTCCAAATCAACCACTGATGGTACGAAGGTCAACTGGATGCAGATCAAATGGTTGCAGTACAGACGATCGGCCCCAGATTCAATTTTCGTCAAACATGATTATGACGATGAATCTTTCCAAGAAATGAGGTGTGTCGGGAAATCGCGGCGTCACTAGAGCACAACAAATCAGTTGCCCAAGCGTTACAAGAAACCAATAGCAATCTCAGTAGCAAAGAAGAAAGACCTTGTGGATTTGTGTTCATCTGGGGTGATTCCAGAAGAGTACCATCAGTTTTACCAGAAGATGAACTGTGAGATGCATGTTAGCGACAACTTACCCCAACCGGATTGTGATGAAAGTGACTATGACACAGATGACGAATAATGAATATTGTTTGTTGTGAGATACACTGTTCATATGGGTGTGATTATACCCAATAATTGGATTAATTAGACTAGTTTAGTTTATGTGACTTGTTGACATGAACTGGGATGTTTATTTTAATTGATGTGACTGGACACACTTGCAGGAAATCTTCTCAATAATGTAAGTAAAATATTCTCTATTTTTTGAGAAAGGTTGCTCGCAGACTTCAAATGGGTTGTCAACTATTTCTTTAAATCTTCAAACTGATAATTATTACGTTGCAGCGTTTTGTAACCCTCTCTGACACTACCTCCAACTACTATATACAATTTGTGTTGCATGTCATTCATAACCATGCCTTGCATATTTTGGAAATAACTTCTGTTGATTGGGTGAACCGGGTTAATAATTAAAAGAAACATTGAAGAAAACTATACTACATCGCCCGATATAGTAAGCTTGGCTTCAGATGTTTAAATTATCACCCCGTAAACCCAATCGACACAGTTATGTCTTGTGATTTAATCTTGTCATTTCAAAAAGTGGGCGAAATTGAATATTATCAGGGAAAAGTGGGTGAAGAGGTGCACATTAAATATATTCCATGAAAAGCATTGCTGATATTATTAGAACCTCCCCACCCCAGGAAGTAAAGCAGTGTTTGTTGAATATGGTAAACAAGTTTCGTTTTACTGGTAAAAAGGGACCCGGTCACCAATGCGTGGGGTGGAAGTCCCCTAAAAAGGCAAAATAGATGCCAACGATTGGTTAAACTTGACTTTACACCTTTGTTGTGGTCACAATTTGCAATAGTGGCAGAAAAGTGGCATTCAACACTGATAAATGAATTAATGAATTACTGAACTTAAACTGTCGTGAAATGTTATTGCTGGATGAGGGGTTATGTTCTCATTTTGAACTCGCGAGTGTAATAATATGTTACAACATAAACAGCTATCTATCGTTACTATATTTTTCCTCAAATTATTTATACTGAGGGATTGAAAATGCCAAGAAGCAAAATGCAGTAAACCCACTTACGCAGTTTTAGCATTACTGTATAGTGGTGGTGATTGGCAAAACCACGTATCTCGCTTTACAATATTTTTCCTCATTTTTTTCTGATTGAATCATTATTATTTGCAGGAGCATAACATTGTATATCCTGTTACCTTGTTTTAGAATAACTTTATATGTTATGTGTTGCATTTCTGTTACGCTAAAACTCTGTATTTAACCCCCAATTAATAAATTAGGAATTTATGAGAAGAGCATAATCACCTGATATATAGGGCATATAAAGATTATTAGACAATAGATATTTGAAGAAATCTAAGACAACAGAATTCGACAAAGTTATAAAGTGTATCTTACTAGCTAAACCGAAGTTTAAAAATGTGATTACTCAAAAAGTCAAAAAAATCAGATACAGGGTTTTGGCTCTAAACAGTCGATTGGGAACTTTTGATCATGGAGATAGACAATCTCCTGTCATAGGGGGCGATCGAGGTCGTCAAGAACATTTATTCAGTGGGATTTTATTCCCGCCTGTACTTCATGCCGAAGAAGGACGGCCGACTCTGATCGGTTATCAATCTGAGTATTCTGAATCAGTCTAGCATTGCTCCTCAGTTCAGCACGGAGACTTTCAGGTTGGTTCGCCTCTCCATTCACTAGGGAGTTTTCGCTTCCAGCATCGACCTGCGAGACGCTTACTTTCACATTCCGATTCATCGGACATCGTGAAAGTATCTCAGGTTCGCTTTTCTGGGGTGAGTTTACCAGTTCAAGGCCATGCCCTTCGGCCTCAACCTGGCTCCATGGGTCTTCACCCGACTGATGTCGCATGTATTAGCCTTACATCGCACACAGTCCATGGTGGCTACTTCGGCATACCTAGACGATATCCTCCAGAGACTTTCCAATGCTGCCTTTCTGGAGTCAGATGTCGACACACTGTTGAGCCTGCTCACGTAGCTAGGATCCAGGGTTGACGAGGAGAAGTCGGACCTGGTCCCTACTCAGTCATTTTGTCATCTGGGGATGGACTTCCGTACTCAGCTGAAACTGGTGGTGGTTCCCGGGGTAAGGGCTGTGATTCTCTAAGCTTTTGCCCTGACTCTGTCCCAGTCCACGTGATAAATGATTCGGATACAAGCGGTGCAAAACATATACTCCTATTCCACCGAACACATCCCATAATCACGCGATCAGGTCTAAAGCACTACACTCTATCTGAATCATTCCAGCTTTACCCCAAGAATTCAAGATGACGTCCTCAAAATAGCCCAGGAAAACTCAGTATTGATTCAACATAGCCCTAAAAGGAGAGTTCAAATAAAATTTGAACCCCTAAAACACCCCTGTGAAATCCACCACACCCTCGGAGCATATCCCACACGATTATAATCCTTTCTTTTCCGTAGCAACCACGTACAGGCGTACATCATCGAGTTCAGCGGTAAAACTCAGCCAAAAATCAAATTCCTTATAAAATGGGCAACATTTCCTACCAGGGTGTTGCTCAGGGACAGACACAAAGAAGACCGAATGAATCAGAATAAAGGTTTAGCACAATAAACGTGCATTTTCTGAGAAAACACGTTTACTATCATCCGTGAAGTCTTTGAAGCACAAAAGATGTTCGACATTATATTATTAAACAAGCGTGATGGGTAGTTCACCACATCAATAGAGTGGAAGTGGGAAGAGGGTAGCTGCTTTGCATGAACTCCATCACACCCACTGGACAACTATATCATGGTGGCTGGTAAAGGACATCATACAATTTTTTTTGTGTGTGTTATCTCGATCGATTGACTTATTATCTCGATCGATCAACTTTGTATCTCGATCAATCGATTTATTATCTTATGTATATTTGGTAAGTTAATACTATCAAGGGTTAGGGTGGGGTCTTCATGGGTATATACCGCCCATAATGTACAACCGTTTTAAACTACCAGGCATTACCCCCACCCAATAATACTGCCTAGACTAGCACCACGTACTGCCTGAGCCAGCCATAGGATAATATGAAGCATTAGGTGGATTAGTAATGCCAAGTGCTAACGAGGGGCATATAACGCTCTTGCAAAACTACCCCACTAAACAACCATGCACCATCCCATCCTACAACACTTCCTGGCCAAGCATTATGTACTACCTATACCAGTCATAGAACAATACAAAGCAATCTGTTGATCAATAGTACCAAGATTTGATCGACTGCATCTATTGGTAGTACGAAATAATGACTATTGTTGGACTGATGTCAGCATTTATGAAGGCTTGGGATTTAAGGTCCGGTTGGGAGGAGGGGGTGGGGTGGTTGTTAGGGTGCTAGATGGAACTTTTGGAGACTAAACATAGAGCTGGCTGGGAACTATTGGGTAGGGGTAATGCATGGTCGTCTAGTGTGGTATTGCGAGACAGTCCTTGGATGTTTACATTGGTAGTATAGTGTGGGCTTTATATGCCCCTGTAGATCCCAGCTAAATCCTTGTGTTAACCTACTGATTGCTTTGTACCATCCTATGACTGGTATAAGTAGTATGTAATGCTGGGCGAGGAGGTACTGCGAGGAGAGTGGGGTAATACATGGTCGCCGTGCATGATAGTATACGATGTACGTTCTGTATTCCTGTGGACCCCCTATTACCCCATAGTACCATTTGTCCATGCAGTGCTTCGTATTATTCAATGACTGTTATAGGTAGTACGTGATGCTAGTCTAGGCAGTATTATGGCGTGGAGGTAAGGCATGGTAGTGTAAAACGGTAGTAGAGTATGGGCTGTATATGGCGGTATATTGTAACAAAATGCCCTCCATGGAACATATAGGGTTAATATAATTTGACTTGGGAGTCTAGGCTCTCTAAGTGTTAATAAGAGTGGCCAAGTCCCACTTGGTAATAATTCTCTGGAAAATAGACTTTAATAAATATGAAAACTGTTCCCGAATACTTCTTAAAGGCACGGCCATGCTGTCATGCTATTTAACAATATGCGGAGTTCTAATTAAAATTGCATAACAGTATACAAACAGTGCATACGAACCACACGTTCAGTTCTCACACTCTTGCACGTAAACACCAGATGCAGTCTGACCTGCGCTAACCTTATCAAAATGTTCTTGACAGAAATTGTTATTATATTTTAACCTGGCTTAACCTCGACACACCAAGAACTACTTTTAGCGATGGGAACTGCGTAAATAAGCATGTATGATAATAAAATATGGGCGTCATATGATAACTCCCTTACCTTGAGAATAAATTCGGACAAGCTGAATAAATGCAAACCAACAGCATGCCAGCGTCATTTTAGTGTGAGAATTCATACTGATAGCACAGGATGCCCCTGCTATCCCAGAATGGAGATGAGGGGTTATGAAACACCTCTCTGCCATCTTGGGGTATACGTGGTGTTTTGTGGTATCAACTTTCCCATTGTGCTCTTGTGGACGTGACTAGCTGCACTCGGAAAGTCACGTACACAACAGTATATAAACTGGCGGAAAGACCTGAGAACTTCACTTCTCTCTGGGCTTCCACCATGTACAGAACTTGAAGTCACTCTCTCCTATTTTCGTGGAGGAATGCTGCCAGGCCAGACAACAGTTGGAGATGGAAAACATGATGAGAATGACTTAGTATTTTCTGTTTTAGTTTCACTTCGTTTATTTCGAATTCTTATTATCACCAGAGAGAGAAACAAGTGTAGCTGTATGTATTTTACAATAGGGTTTCAATAAATAGAAAACTGTAAATACATTTTTATGTGTTTTGACTTCACCCATTCACTGTGGCTGCAGTACTTCAAGAACTATGACAGACTCCAAAGAAACTGGTTGCCTTTTTGAATGAACTCTTTAAATTGTCCTGTGGCCAATTGCCACGATTGAAGTCCTAACCTAAATCCACTAGACGATCATTTTTACTGGGGTGCTTAACCCTGCTTCACCACAGGCCAGTATATATGGTGCCGCTCATCAGGATTTGGATACTAACTTTCTTGAGACGAATGGGTGAACATTCTAAAACATCTATTGACCCTAACGGACCCAGTGACCAAATTGACTTAAAAACGTTGCCGCTGGGGAGCACAGTGAACTTGTGATAACTTTTTGATACTGTTTATGATGGACAGTCATCCCTTGATTTAGTGGTAATTTGTATGCCTGGCAGCAGACACTCATAATCACCCTCTGAACCCAATGGTCGAAAATTTACTGGTACAACTACATGGTGGAATTGATTGCATGTCTGACTGAATGTCCAATGTGCCATTATTTACTCTTATGCCATCCACCAATCACTTCCATATTCAAGCTACACTTGACTGGTCGCACCGAGCGTTGCTCATCAGATATACAGAACTTCTGACAGAATATTAGGGAAAAACGGAAACTCCGGAACCAGTGCAAAATCTTCAGGAGTTCGAGAAAATTCTGGAAAGGCTTCCACGTGTGTTCCAAAATCTACAGCACTAGCAAGGTAAGTGCAATTTTATTCATTTCATTGTTCATTAACAGCAGAAATTGTAAATTAATTGAAAATGACTACGCCGCGAGACAAAGAACAACAGTTGCTAGACGAAATAACTCAACTGAGGCGAGAGACGGAGGGTCAAGCGAATAGTATGAGAAGCGACTTTCTGACCTGAACAGCCAGGTACACACTTGGTCGCAACAGCATGCTGCCTCACAACAAACGCTCCAACAAATGCAGACAGCCCTCGCCCAAGCTTAGGTGGCAATGGAACAGCAAAACTGATTTGGAACTACAAATAGCCACTGATAAAACTAATGCACAAATGAAGCAGGCAAAATTAAAGAAACAACTGGCAGAGGCTGTGGAGAAGGCAAAGATAGCGGAGGACCCAACAGCCTTTGCTATCATTGACCTTCACGAAACCGTGCACCAGGATGAGAAGAGTAATGCAAAAACTGCAAACGCCACCCAGGCACAGTCAATTAACTCCTATATTAAGAAATTTGATGGGAACCCCCTGAACTTTCGAGAATGGATAAAATCCCTTGACCTTTTCTGTGAGACTAATGACGTAGAAGAGGAGCGACGACCCAAGATCGCCGCTCAAACCAGTGAATTTGTGGTAGCAGACTTTATTTTGCAAACAATGAAGAAAAATCCTCGTATGCCTTGGTCTGAACTGTATAGCGAATTGAAAAGTCGCTATAGTGCCACCATGGATAACTCCATGGCCACCAATCAGTTATGCTACATGCGGCAAGGGAAAAATCAAACCCTTGTCTCGTATGCTGAACAATTGCTTGATCTCGTGAAAGATGCTTTTGATCAAGAGATTGACAATCCAACCATCCAGAAAAACCTCTCAGATTACTTTTGTGACGGGTTATATGATTCTGATGTTCAAATGAAATTGATCCATCGCATGCCAAAGACGCTAGAAAATGCTGTTAGTCAAGCATTATTCGAAAATGCCCTGAAAATCAAATTTTGTGCATGTTCTGAGGGTTCTAAAGGAAAAGCACCCTTTGGAAAAGCATTTGAACGACAATATGAAGAATATGAAAGTTATCGGGACCCCGCATTTCGAGATCCCATCTTTCAAGACCCCATAGACGAACATGAAGAACCTGTAGATCTCCAAGGGGAGACAAGAGATAAAACTCCCATGGACATAAGTGTGGCGTGCCGAAGACATAAGGTTAATATGTTAACTAAAAATGATAGTGGTGGTTATTCGTGACCTCCATATCAGAAGCAGAATAGAACTCAATACAATAATAACCCATACAGAAATAGGGGAAGTCAAAATTACAACAGATATCAGAAACCGGCTCGATTTGCACGTCTGGTTTGCAATCGCTGTAAACGCATAGGCCACGTGAAATGCGATTGTCAAAACTTGACAAAACAAGTTAGAATGCTTGATATTCAGCCAGCAGGTGAAAGGTCACCAGGGGCGACCTTTTGCTGCTTTCGCTGTGGGAAGCCAAACCACTTCGTTCGCGATTGTTGAGTAAATTTAAACGAGGGAAACTCTGCCCATATGGGGCAATGAGTAGAGTTAATGATAAGTCCCATGCTCGCAACAGGAGTGAAAATGAAAATCACCAGGGAGAAGTGATAAATAATGTGCAGAATAAATGCATGAATGTGTGTAAAAATAAAATTGTAAATAATAAGGCAGGTGGAAATATGAGTAATAAAACATGTAATATAAAGCCAAGTGCTCAGTCTCAAATGAGGGGAATCAAAAATGGTTCTCCTCCAGTGAAAAGCAAGGCCATTTAATGCACAAGGTGTGGCCAGACCACACATTGTAGGAAAAATTGTACAGTAAAATTAACAACTATTCCCTAACTGGTAGGTCGAAGAAACTCAAGGCCAACTCACAAAATGGCTGCCCTTCAAAGGACAGTCAGCATGAAGAGTTTAAGTCACATAATTGTTTCAGCTATCAGACCACCAATGGCCTGAACGTGAAAGTATACAGGTCTGGTATAAATCAGATAGCTGCTGACGCTATGGTGAATGCGGCTAACAGTCAATTGACCCATGGTGGAGGTGTTGACAGAGCTTTAACTCTTGGAGCTGGTCCAGCTTTTGAACGAGAATGTCAACAATGTATTCAACAACATGGAAATCTTCCAGTAGGTGAGAATATGGTTACCACTTGTGGAATGTTGCCATGTTTAAAAGTTATTCATGCTGTACGATGATGGTGGAATGATTATAGTGATAAAAATATATGTTTAAAAATACTGTACAGAAAGTATTGCAGGTATGTGATAACAAAAAGTTTGCAAACATAGCTATCCCACTGATCAGTAGTGGGATATATGGTGTACCTAAACAGAAGTGTGAAGATGTTTATGTGAGAGTTATACAAAACTTCACCTCTAAACAATTAAAAGAGGTACACATTGTAGATGCAGACTCTGATATTACAATTGATATGAAAAATGCTTATGATAAACAACCAGGTAAGCAGGGTTGTGTTTCAATAAAACAGCAAAAACAGGAAATATTTGAATCAGGAAATAGGAATCCAAGAAAAAGGAACCAAGATCAATCACTTGGGAAAAACCCAAAACAACAAAACAGGAAAATCCCAAGGGGAGGTAATGGGAAAAACCCATGTCAACAGGAAGTGAAAGATTCTATGGAAACCAAGGGAAATAACTTAGTAAATAATGCTGATTACCCAAATGGGGAACAACAGCAACAAAAACTTAGAAATTCTCAACCGGAAACCATAACCATTAATTATGGAGCTGCTTCTTTGAATAGTGTCTTAGTGAACATCAAAGGACAGCGAGTTCGTGCCTTATTGGATACAGGGGCACAGACAAGTTGTATTAGTACTAAATTTTGGAAAACTCTTAAACACCGACCAAAATTAGTTGGTGACAAAAATACTTTGCCTCACATTTCAGGTATTACTGGGAATAACACTATCCCTCGAGGAAAAGTTAGACTTGAATTTTATATTCAAGGAATTTAGCAGGTGCATGAGTTCTTAGTGTTAAATGAATTGAATCAAAGTATGTTGTTAGGAATGGATTGGATTAGGGGCAATCGAGTTAATTTATATTAGGAATTTCATAAATTGAGATTAGATGGTCACTATGTCCCCATTGTTCAAGACATACAGGTGAGTTGTCTTACTCGACTGATTAATCAGGTTGAACTTAAACCACAGTCCACTTGTTTGTGTACAGCAAAAGCTTCCGGTGCAAAATCTGTCTTTGATACAAAATACTTAGAACATCATGGTTTGACTAAAGGTCACGTGGCTGAAAAGCCTGGCCTCTTAGTAAGTAATAGTATAGTAACTAATGGTAATGAAACCATACCTGTACTGTTGGTGAACAGTACCAACAAACATTACACCTTAAAGAGGGGATGTTTGATTAGAAAACTTGAGCCAATAGGACAGGAAGAAAAAGTCTTAGAAGTTAATTAGATCTTAACTCAAAATACACCTGAAGACCAGATCACAGATGCTGACATACAGGTGCCTGAAGACAAATGGCACCTGTTAATGCCGGTCATCAATAATAATAGAGACTAGTTTGCAAAAACTGATAAAGAATTAAGCCAGACAGATACAGTTAGGATGCGCATCGACACTGGTGATGCGCCACCAATAAAAAGTAGAGCATATAGAGTTCCATTACTTAAGAGAAAAATTATGGATGAAGCACTTGAGGAGATGCTTCAATCGTGAATTATCCGAAGGTCAAATATTGCATGGAGCTTTCCTTGCTTGCTTGTAGACAAGCAAGATGGCTCAAAATGGTTTTGCGTGAATTTCAGAAAACTTAATGAGGTCACGAAAGTTACGAACTGGCCACTTCCATTAATTGATGACATTTTTACTTTATTGAATGGATGTCAATACTTTACCATTCTTGACATGAAGTCAGGTTACTGGCAAGTCATGATGGATGAAGAGGACAGACCCAAGACAGCCTTTGTTTGCCATAAAGGCCTCTATGAGTTCGATGTGATGGCCTTTGGCCTCATTAATGCACCCTCTGTGTATCAATCACTCATGACAAGCGCCTTGGACGGTCTGGAGGACTTTTCTCTCGCCTACCTTGACGATATTTTGATCTTTACCCGTGATGTAAAATCTCATATTGACCATATTAAACAAGTATTTGGCCGACTAAGAAAACATAAATTGAAACTAAAAGCTAAGAAGTGTTCCTTCTTTCAATCTGAAACATTTTATCTTGGTTTTGTAATTAGTAAAGATGGAATTAAACCTGAGACTTCAAAGGTTGAGGTCATTCGAAAATTAAGTCCGCCAAAGAGGGTAACAGAAGTGAGATCATTTATGGGCATGACGTCATATTCTTTCAGATTCATTCCTTGAATGAAGATCACTCAACCATTATTAGAACTAACAAAGAAATATGCAAGATTTCATTGGCGTGAAATACATCAAAAAGCTTTTCAAGAGTTAAAAGGTCACTTAACTCAAGTTGCTCATTTGCCCTATCCAAATCCCAGAAAACCTTACGTGATTTACACTGATGCCAGTGGCTGCTGTGTAGGTGTGGTTTTGGCACAACCGTGTGATGACGAAACAGGTCAACTACCAGGAGTACCTGACGAAAAACCCATTGTCTTTCTATCTCATAAGTTGGGAGAAAGCCAACAGAAATGGTCAACATTTGAGAAAGAAGCTTTCTCTATCTTCCATGCTTTGGACATGTTCAATCGTTACTTACATTACTTACAGGGAGCAGAGTTTGTTATTAAGACAGACCATGCCCCCTTGCAGTTCTTGTTGAAAAGTCCACAAAACAATGCCAAGGTACAATGCTGGGCATTGAAGATAGCTAGCTACAATTGTAAGATTGAATACTTACCAGGTAGAAAGAATAGGTGTGCTGACCTACTTTCTTGTTTACCTGAGGGAATAGCAAATGCTGACCCTGGGTATGAGGTGGATAATGTAGAAAATCAGAAAGCATTACAAATTGGAGTTATAAATAGTAACAAAATGGACCCTCAGAAATATGTACATGTCATCACAGATGAACCTAATGTTCCGCCTGAACCACAGGCAATTAATTATAAGGATTTGGACATGAAGGTAGAGCAACAGAAAGATGAAAAGATTGTAGAAATAGTTAAGAAGTATCAAGGTAACAATACCCCTGCACACATTAGTAGTAGATATCTCATGATTGAGGGAGTATTATATTACATTAGTACAGTTGATGATAATCCGCGAGTACGTTTATGCATACCTGAACAATTACATGCAGATGTATTGAAACAATACTATGACGAATTAGGTCACCTTGGCATAGACAAAGTGTACAATAATATCAGTAGAAAATATTATTGGAAAGATTTATATAAACATATTTACAAACATGTAGAGAATTGCCTTGTGTGTCGTGCTCATAATACCAGAGCTCACACTTTGCCATTGCAAGAGACTGATCGACCTCCATACCCCTTTGCTAAAATAGCATTGGATATGAGTGGTCCACACCCTGAGACTTTATCTGGTAACAAATATATTGTTACCTTTATTGATATATATTCTGGCTGGCCTGAAGCATTTCCAGTGCCTGATAAGAAGGCGGAAACAATTGCTAACTTGATAATAGATCAAATTTTTCCAAGATTTGGATGCCCTTTAGAAATATTAACAGACAATGGTTCTGAAAATGTAAATGCAGTGATGAAATATTTAACTGATTATTTCAAGATACATCATGTAACCACTTCCTACTTCCATCCACAATCTAATGGGAAAGTAGATAGGCTACATAGAACACTGAATGACATCTTAGCGAAACTAGCTTGTGAAGAACTAGAGACATGGGATTTATTCTTAAACCAAGCTGTGGCAGCCATCAGGTTTAAAGGCAGCAAATCTTCTGGATTCTCTCCATTATATCTGGTGTATGGCAGAGATGTGGTTTTACCACTCAACAATATACTGAAACCTCGAGAAAAATATGTAGGTGAAGAACCTCATAAGATAGCCATTCAGGAACAGCATAAAGCATTCAGGAAACAACAAGTTGCACAAAAGAAACAAGTACTGAAACAGCAAATATTGCACGATGTTACAGCAAAGGATATCACCTTTGAAGTAGGTGATCTTGTCTTATACTCGTCATGTATAAGACAAGTGTCACGGAGAAAGACTTAGTAAAGCACCTCAAGAATGGGAGGTGCCTCAACCTGCCAGAGCACGATGAGTACAATGTTACGCTGCCCCACCAGAACAGTCTACTACTGAAGACAGTAGCAGTAGTGATAGTAATGACGAAAGTGATGATAGACAAGGGTTTCAAGAAAAACACCCCTTAACGTCATTCATTAAAAATAAATGACAAAGACGAGAACATTCGTCTTCTGATGAAGATGGTGTTCCACTTGCAGAGTTAAGACAAGTACAA
Source organism: Pictodentalium vernedei (assembly GCA_031216915.1). Lineage (NCBI taxonomy): Eukaryota > Metazoa > Mollusca > Scaphopoda > Dentaliida > Dentaliidae > Pictodentalium > Pictodentalium vernedei. The sequence continues at coordinate 779,005,846 of CM062295.1, forward strand.
CAAGTACGAGATTACAAGAAACGTATGAAAGAGTTACGAGCTTCTTCTGAAGATCAACAGCCATCAAGATTCATTGCTGATGATCAAATCGATCAATTAAATGATTCTACGATGGAAGTTGATCACTCATGAATAAATGAAGAAAAAGGCCAAGGTAGTGAGATGATCTCTTGCATTCAAGCTGTGTTAAGGGATCATGAAAAGATTAAAGAACCAGGTGAAAAACTAGTAGGAGCGGTAATGATACCACCTACCACCTGGAGTACTAGTGATTAAAATGTTACCATAGACTTAATGATATCTAAACGTAAACACATGATGGCAGATGCCTCTTTTTTCGTTTGAGAGAGATGGGAGGTAGTGCAATTTAGTAACAAATTATATTGAGTTATGATTTATACAGGAACGAAATTATGAGTGAGATCTTGTCAGTCTCGCGAACTGACTGCGACTCTCTTGTAGTTAGATTAACACTTCTGACCTTTTATACCTGGGAAGTAATTTGTCAGAGCGAAAGTAATTGACTTGAGTATTACTCATTGCGCTAACTGTTGCTTCCTTTCTCATTGTAGGAGCAAGATGTTGTGTTGGATGTTAATAATTGGTCTTTTGACAACAATAATAGATGGACATACTATTATTAGAAACAATGTTATCTTTAAGAAAGTGAAAGAAGTAAATATGGTAACAAGTGATTGGACTACAATGTTTGTTTATGAACTTCAACTTTTCATACAATATATGCAAAGACTTGATCAAAGTATGAAATATACCATTGGCTTGTATGACATTACTGAGAAAACTTTTGGACAAACTTTTGAGGTATGGAACGGTGAAAATTCTACCTTTTCCGTTGCGTTAAAATCGATCATGACGGATATGAACCACGAGATCAGATAGCTAGATAATTGTGCTACACGAGTACAAGAGGATCTGAATGATTATCACAGATTAATGGACATACAGCCTCGTCTCGAAGGAAATGAGGTTTGTTTGATTTTGTAGGTGAAGGATTGAGTTTTCTCTTCGGAACTGTGTCCCAGTCAGATTTAAATGGGATAGCAGACAATTTAAGACGTTTAAGTACTAATCAAGCAATGATACAACATGTCCAAAAACAAAGTTTAACCTTCATTAAAATGAATCGTGGAGCGATTCTCAAAAACAGGGAATTTATGTTAAATGTATCACGCGAACTGATCCTATTTCAAGGTCGGGTGAATCAAGTAGTTCAGAATCATGAAGATAGAATAATATATCTTGAACATTTCACTCAAGCTTATCATCAGCTTGAGTTTGTAATGAGTCAAATGGAATCAATGATAGCTGCTGCAGAAGCAACCCTGCGGGAGTTACATAACCAAATGGATATCTTAGCCGATGAGAAATGATTGCCAAAAATAGTGGATCCTTCACTATTGATCTCAGTATTATTGAGTATTAAGATTCAATTGGATGATAGGTCAATGTTGCCACTAGATCTGACAACAGAACTATGGCAATATTATCATTTGCTTACAACGGCTACCATTTATGATGACGATAAACTGGTGATCTTAATGAAGATCTCCTTACGTAATTCAAATTTACAATTTGAAGTGTTCAAGGTGCAGGCTCTGCCTGTACCCTTTGTCAATGTAACTAAGAATGAGTCGCGAGCCGCAAATAAATTAGTAGCAATATATACACTTGAATCTGACATATTAATTGTTAATAAAGAAAGGACAAAATATGTCCCAGAAATAGGACATGATCAATGTGTAGATAATAATAAGTTCTTTTGTCCTTTAGTAGGTGCCGTGCGAATGATACATACAATTACGTGCTGTATGTTAGCTTTGTTTCTGAATATGAAACCGGAAATAACACAATTATGTCAAACGGAAGTTCGATTGAATATTGACCTCCCGTTTAGTACTAGAATCGATGAAGGAATGTGGTACATCACAACAGATGTCCCACTACGATTCTCGATTACGTGTCTGAAATGCAGAAATCCAAAACCGAAACGGATTCTTCCGCCAATTGGAATTTGGGAATTAAAACCTTTATGTATGGCATCTAGCGGTCAATTGATGTTACCAAGTTATTTCCATAAAAGGGATAATTATACTTTTTGGCTTGTTACAAAGATGGTGTTACCAAATTTCTCGTTGCTACAACGACAGATGTGGAAACCCGTAATAGAGAGAGTAAACATATCAACTTTTTTTTTGGAATAGAACATTTAGATGATTTACCCATGGATGACTTACTCCATGAACTTGACTCGCTAAATTTACAAATGACGGAATCATTTGAAGTCCCTAAGTGGGCTTATGCTCTCGTGACTGTTGCACTAATAATAGGAATATATCTGATTTGGAAGTGCTATCGAGCCGATCGACACAGATATACAAATGGTTAAGAAACCGTAAAAGAAAACCGACTTTTTCTGCTGTTGATGATAGTGAAATGTCTAATTTTGCATTTGCTGATGATGAAATCTATACTAGTATAGCTTCTGCTGCCCCAACTGGATTACAACAACCACAACAACCTCCTAAGAGTATTAGAGACATGATGAGAAAAGCTGTTCAAAACTTTACATCTTCTCCTCAACCTAATAGGAAATTGATATATCCCTGTGCACAACATGATGTGGATTCTGCCACTGCCCATGTAACTATGTTAGATATAGACAAAGAAACTGAAAAACAATAGTTCACACGCTGTGTGTTTTTGTTTCAGTGTACAATGGCAGAATCAGATTCTAGTGTTGACAGTGGAATTGATGATTTCCCTGATTACCAGAGTTATTATGATCGTGACAATTTATTTGATGAAACTTCAAGTACAGTTAGTACTGGAACAAACAGTAATAGTACCGTTTCACGAGAACTTTTCCAAGATACTAATTCATCCAGTTTGAACGTAAATATAAATAACAATGCATATGATATTTTTGTACCTTTATTGGCATCAATAAGAACGTCACCTTCGATAGCATCTTCTGACCTTTTGTCAACCCCTCCAAGTAGTGTTCAAACCCCTATTGATTCTATTTTACTATATTCTCCTCATTCTCCTGATTATTCTCCTGAATGGATTCCACCTTATTCACCAACGGATACCGTGGAAATGTTAGTTCTTCCTCCAAGTAACCTGTTAGAACCCATGATGCAATTATTGATCGAGACCCCGAGAACCAAGATGGACTCGGTGGATTTGTTTATGACATTACAGCAGCATCACATACTTCTTCTAGTATTACCACACCCTCGAGTGAATCTATGCCTTGTGATTCTACCACTGTACTGGATACTGACGTAGCAGAGTCCGGTATCAGTGTGATACAGGACGAACTTGCACAATCCAATCTTGGATTAGAAAGACGCAGTACTCCTCTAAGTGATGTGGAAGCAAGACAAATTGCTCCCTTACCTACTGATGTTGTCCCACGACCTATAGTTGATATTCGACCAAGACCGTGGGAATGGGCAAGGAGCGAGTTTTTCAATACACCTCGCCAGATGCCCCCTCCTCATGAATTTGATCAGGATAGCATACGGCCCAATACATATGAACAAGATTTTATGAAAGATATGGCTCTCTTCGGCCTTGAGGATGAATTTGGATGTCAATATTTTGATTTTGATTTGAATTTGCTATATATAGAGGTTGAGCGTGAATTAATATATTATCATGACAGTGCTATTGATATTCATTTAACTTTTGCAAATAGGTCTAGGTATATAGTGATATATAATTGCCCTGAATTACAATATCCAAAAATAGATGATCAGTGTAATATAAGGGACCCTCTACGGTATTACAGTCACCGGGTGGCTACTACCAGCAGTGTACATCATAGATTGCACATGCCAAGAAATGTAGCAGAATTTACTCCTTTTTGTGCAAGATATCATGACTACAGCCATCGAAAACGAGCACGATATCACTCAGATGGATGACCAATGAGTTTTCAACCCTTTGTTGTCTATCGACAGTACCATCCAGATTATGTTGGACATTTCGCTGAGTCAATGTTCGATTATCGAACAGGCCCAAACATTGTGTACCGGCATTATCAGTTGTAAATAATAGAATTATTATTATTTTAAGCAGAAAAGTCTAAACAGACTATACAAACTGTATATAAGATTTTCATGGATCTGGTTTCCCTGATATATGCATGACTCTTAATTGGAAATCTGATGCATGACGATCATGGGTTGTCTGTGTTTGTCTTTATTATAGTAAAAAAATTCTTAAAAGTTGGTAATACTGTATTCAGTGCAATGCAACATTGCTAAATTTGGAGTTCCTGGAGTGTATTAGATAAGTTGCACACCGGACTCCGTAATCAAGACATTCGAGTAATTTGAAAGTTGGTGGACAGAAAGGTATCTGAGTGCACCAAGTTGCAGACGAACCCAGGGGAGCGAATTATTTGTGTAAATTTTAGTGTACAGAAACGTAATACTTTATATAGTGGTTTCATTTCAATATTTGTGGTATTTGAGGTAATTTCTTGAGTATTTTTATAATTTTGTTTGCTGAATATTAATTTTATGGATGGCTTCAGTGAATGTTACTGAATTTGTTGAATTTCAAGAAGAACAGGAAAAGTATAAACAACATAAAAATGAAGCCATCCAACATGCTCTAGATGGGAATGGGAGAAACATAATATTTCCTTATGAATTATGGAGTCGCCACCATCAAAGACGAATTCGGCACTGGGAAATAAGACATTATAATTCCGACACTGGCAATAATGAATTAACACAGTATGAGATCTATTACTGTTTTTACCTGTCAGAGGAACAAAAGGTAATTTTTCCGCATCTTGTGTCTACTGTGGGGCCCACGAGAATTGCTACACAGTATGAGGCCAGTGGTACCGGTCCTGATGAGATCATCCATTATTGGAATGACCATTGTTGGAATGGCCAGTATTATGATCATCGCCAGAACGCACCGAGAACTGAATCAATACCCAATCCTGGACTGGTTCATACATTCAGGAACATGGAGATCGGTGAAGAGGGTTTGAATGGCGATTACGAGAATGAGTTTCGTGCTTACGCGATGCACAAAGCATACCCTCAAAAATTCTTTCCTCCATGTGATGTAAAGGCGACATATGCCTTCGAAAAACGTACATGTCATTATGATCTCCTTCACGAAGCTCTCATACGACATGAAATTCGGAGATTACAAAGATTAGTAGACAGAAGAAAAGCTATCGCAATTAATAAATCACCGTCAATGGGGACTACTAGTTACATGGGTTCAGGAGAGCAATGTTGTATTTGTTTAGATGAAGTAGAGCGAAAATTCCAGAGTTGCTTTATGTGTCAGCAATGTCGTCAACAAGTCCATTTTCAATGTGGATATAAATGGGCTGCATTGAAAGAAAATGCTAGGTGTCCACACTGTCGAGCTCCGATCAAGTGGACCGTTCATAAGCAGCATATTCCCGTACTGTCGAAAATTAATCCCAATATGTTTTAGAAAACTACGACTCCCTACAGCGCTGCGCGCCATCGGGCACTGTTGTCATCTTTGGACATTGTCTCTCATAAATCTTATCGTAATGCAAACACAAGGAAGTAAAATAAGGTAACAAAGTTGAAACAAAATTATATAGTGACATTCTAGACGTGACTCCTGATTAGTCACTATCGACAACAGAATAAAAACTATTGGAGAACCTTAACGGGGAAAGTAGAATTGTCCAAACGGCACAGCTGTAGAATAGTTTAAAATAAATTTTTGTGTTTATTATTGTATAATCATTCACTTTAATTTTTATTTTTTATTGACTTTTGAGTAATCTACACTATAGTTTTTAATTAGCATTGATAGTTTGTGGTTTAACGTTTCGGGTGTTTTGAACATTTTAATTATAGTAAGTTATAACTTTAAGAAGAAATAAACAGAAAATGGCCTCCGCATCTGCATTTCGCATAGTTAACCCGACTTCAGAGGATTTTCTTCTGGAGCAACTAGAGTACTGGACACAGAGGTACCGCATCCCTGGCCCTATGGTTTTTTGACATGGAACCACAGCTTTCCAGTGCTGGATCTGTGTATGGGATGTGGTCAAATTAAATGAAAACACTGGTCATCCGGAACTGATTAGAACTCAGGTCTTGTACCAGTATTGTCTCCATACTTTGGGAGTAGGACACAAACTTGTAACGCCTCACCTAGTGGTAATCGAACATGAAGCTCGATTAGCAACTCCACAGGAGGCAGCACGCTCAAGCCCTCAAAGTGTCATTCGTTATTGGAATGATTGACGGTGGGATGGAACCTACTATGATCAATGTATACCTTATGAAACAGAGGATGGGACCGATACATTCGTCTCATCCACACTGATCCGTCCATTTCGCCCTAGTGAATATAGCCAAATTGTCATACCCCAGCATCCCCAACAATATCAAATTTTAATTGGTGAGATGTTTCATCATGTGCAGGTGGAACATACTTATGAGTGGGAAAGTGAACAATGCAGCTTTCAAGTACTACAACATGCGCTAGAACAGTATGAAAGCCTTCGAGTTTTTCAAGTAACTCAAAATTTAGTTGATGGAGATGAGAGACAATGTGCGATATGCTTGTTGGACATAACAGGGCCTTGTGCGGCATATCGTTGTCCACAATGTACTCAAATGGTGCATATACACTGTGGGTTAACCTGGATGCAGGAAATACGGAATTGTCCCCTGTGCCGTTTTGGCCTCTTATGGGGAACCCCTTTGAAAAAACATAGTTTCGACTGTACAAATTTCTATTATCAATTCTTTCCCAATCAATTGATGTGAGGTATAGTTTATTTCAGATAATGTAATTCCTTAAAGGAAGGTGATTCATCTTGTCTGGCAGCATTCTTGTGGCAGCATTCTTGTAGATGTGCAACCAATAGTTATGATGTGTAAAGTCCATGTAGTGCATTTCTTATTTATTTGTAAACCTAGTCACTAGGTAGTGGCAGATCCTGGTCAGCTGATCACTTAATTGAGTATTCTGACCATTTCTTGGTCTTGTTAACATCCTGGTCACACGATTTTTCCTATCACTTAATTCACCTGATCCAGACTCGAGCTCCGATAAACATTACCGGACCTCGTGTCTTGGTTGGGAGGATTGTAACGAAATGCCCTCCACTGAACACACAGGGTTAATATAATTTGACTTGGGAGTCCTGGCTCCCTAAGTGTTAATAAGAGTGGCCAAGCCCCACTTGGTAATAATTCTCTGGAAAATAGACTTTAATAAATATGAAAACTGTTCTCAAATACTTCTTAAAGGCATGGCTATGCTGTTATGCTATTTAACAATATACGGAGTTCTAATTAAAATTGCATAACAGTATACAAACAGTGCATACGAACCACACGTTCAGTTCTCACACTCTTGCACGTAAACACCAGATGCAGTCTGACCTGCGCTAACCTTATCAAAATGTTCTTGTCAGAAATTGTTATTATATTCTAACCTGGCTTAACCTCGACACACCAAGAACTACTTTTAGCAATGGGAACTGCGTAAATAAGCACGTACGATAATAAAATATGGGCGTCATATGATAACTCCCTAACCTTGAGAATAAATTCGGACAAGCTGAATAAATGCAAACCAACAGCATGCCAGCGTCATTTTAGTGTGAGAATTCATACTGATAGCACAGGATGCCCCCGCTATCCCGGAATGGAGATGAGGGGTTATGAAACACCTCTCCGCCATCTTGGGGTACATGTGGTGTTTTGTGGTATCAACCTTCCCATTGTGCTTTTGTGGACGTTACTAGCTGCACTCGGAAAGTCACGTACACAACAGTATATAAACTGGTGGAAAGACCCGAGAACTTCACTTCCCTCTGGGCTTCCACCATGTACAGAACTTGAAGTCACTCTCTCCTATTTTCGTGGAGGAACACTGCCAGGCCAGACAACAGTTGGAGATGGAAAACATGATGAGTCCCTAACCTTGAGAATAAATTCAGACAAGCTGAAATATAGGACTTTAGTTAGCACGCTCACATACCCCATGCACCCCGATATTTCAGGATCGGAAATCTGTAATTTTTAGGAAAATGACCCGGAAATCTGTTACTTGTATTTTTCAGAGTCCAGGGCCCGTAATTTTCACAAAAATCAGCCGAGCAGAACGAAACACAAACTTGATCTGTAAGTCATTGTGGTAGACTCACATACTAAAATGGCCATAATTTTGATAATATCTGAAAGCGTGTAGAAAAGAAGTCCGGAAAACTGTAATTTTGATGAACTTTTCAAAGTCGAAGGGCCGTAATTTCGGTAAAGATCAGTGGAGCAGAACAAAATGCAAACTTGATCTGTAGGCCACCATGTTAGACAAACATACCAAAAATCAGCTCAATATCTGGAAGCATGTAGAGAAAAATCCTGGAAAACTGTAATTTTGATGAACTTTTCAAAGTCTATGAGGCCGTAATTTTGGTAAAAATCAGTGGAGCAGAACGAAACCCAAACTTGTTCTGTAGGCCACCATGTTAGACTAACATACCAAAAATAAGCTCAATATCTGAATGTGTGTAGAAAAAAAAGTCCGGAAAACTGTAATTTTGATGAATTTTTCAGAGTCCAAGGGCTGTAATTTGGGTAAAAATCAGTGGAGCAGAACAAAATGCAAACTTGATCTGTAGGCCACCATGTCAGACTAACATAACAAAAATCAGCACAATATCTGGAAGCGTGTAGAAGAAAAGTCCGGGAAACTGTAATTTTGATGCATTTTTCAAAGTCCAAGGGCCGTAATTTCGGTAAAAATCAGGGGAGCGGAACAAAACACAAACTTGTTCTGTAGGCCACCATGTTAGACTAACATACCAAAAAATCAGCTCAATATCTGGAAGTGTGTAGGAAAAATGTCTGCAAAACTGTAATTTTGATGCATTTTTCAAAGTTCAAGGGCCGTAATTTCGGTAAAAATCAGTGGAATAGAACAAAATGCAAACTTGATCTGTAGGCCACCATGTTAGACTCACATACCAAAAAATCGGCTCAAAATCTGGAAGCTTGTGGAAAAAAAGTCCGGAAAACAAGTAGGACTGACTGACGGACTGACAGACTAACGGACTGCCCAGTCAAAAACATTATACCCCACAACTTCGTTGCGTGGGGTATAATAAATGCAAACCAACAGCATGCCAGCGTCATTTTAGGGTGAGAATTCCTACTGATAGCACAGGATGCCCCCGCTATCCTGGAATGGAGATGAGGGGTTATGAAACACCTCTCCGCCATCTTGGGATATCAACCTTCCCATTGTGCTCTTGTGGACGTGACTAGCTGCGCTCGGGAAGTCACGTACACAACAGTATATAAACTGGCGGAAAAACCTGAGAACTTTACTTCTCTCTGGGCTTCAACCATGTGCAGAACTTGAAGTCACTCTCTCCTATTTTCATGGAGGAACCCTGCCAGGCCAGACAACAGTTGGAGATGGAAAACATGATGAGAATGACTTAGTATTTTCTGTTTTAGTTTCACTTCGTTTATTTCGAATTCTTATTATCACCAGAGAGAGAAACAAGTGTAGCTGTATGTATTTTACAATAGGGTTTCAATAAATAGAAAACTGTAAGTACATTTTTATGTGTTTTGACTTCACCCATTTACTGTGGCTGCAGTACTTCAAGAACTATGACAGACTCCAAAGAAACTGGTTGCCTTTTTGAATGAACTCTTTAAATTGTCCTGTGGCCAATTGCCACGATTGAAGTCCTAACCTAAATCCACTAGACGATCATTTTTAACCCTGCTTTGCCACAATATACACCTGTGGGTACATCTTAACCATTGGTACTATTGGTCAGCCAATTGCTTTGTGTTATTCCATGGCTGGTAAAGGGAGTACATAATGATAGGTCAAGCAGTGTTGTGGGGTGGGGTAGTGATAAGACATCGTTGTCTACTGTGGTAGTACTCCTATATTTCTTTTGTGAGCCCTTGGTACTACTAATCCACCTAACGCTTCATACTATCCTGTGACTGGTCTAGGTAGTGCGTAATGCTCGACAACCCGTGAGTCATCATCGAGATGCTTCCGGTAAAAAAAACTGATGACGTTTGACCATGATTGTCACAGAGTGTTATAGAAATGACCTGTCAGAAATAACAAAACGGGGCCAATAACGGAAGCGCACGAGAAAGGAGGTACTAAGAATATCCTTCCATACACATATCTCGATGACTGGAAAAATTGTAACGTCATTTTTTTGCGAGTGTTTCAAGAGAATATGACTTAATTTATTGCACAATAAAGTGAAGTCATTAATTTCGATGACTAAAATTCAAATTTTGTTGGCATAAGTAACTTTGTCACTTCGCTAAACAAGCAGCATTTGCAATCAAAAAGTAGCGAGGCGCTCCAAGCAGAACCTGCATAACACAAACGGCTACAGATACTTTATTTTGTTATTATGAATTATTATTTCATCATGACGAAATATTATTTCGTTATTACAAATCTTTATTTCGTTATTACGAATTATTATTTCGTTATTACGAATTATTATGACAAATTAATACCCAAACTGGATGTAGCTCTAATACGTTTCCGTACTCTCTGGTCATTATCAGTAATACTTTTATTTGCGATAATAGGAGCCTGTGAGAAGTATGATTGGAAATGAGTCGTAAGCTCCTCCCCTTGGTGGTGTTAGTTTTAAGTTGTAAAAAAGTGGCCCCATGACCTCGTGTTGATGTTTTGATCCAGGGGAGGGGGTGGGGGTGGGGGGTGGGAGAGATAAATTAAAGTTTTGAATTATGGGCAAGAAAAAATACCCCCTCGACATCATAGGCCATATTATTGTTTGTTCAATAAGCCCATTGCCGATTAGCCATCTTTGACGTTAATGATTTGCAAGGTCAGAGGTAGCTTCGGGTAAACAATTCGATCCGACTATCTGTCAAGACTGACATACATGCAATAGAAACCGAAATGTTTCGCCTGAAACGAGAAAATGTGCATTTTCGGTTTAATACTAATAAAGATAGAAAAAATAACACACTTTCAACACTTCATTTAATGGACAGGGCAAAATAATATTGATTTTTTAGTGAAATGATTACCGCAATGAACCCCTTCCCACAAGTAGACTCGGCATCATGGTTTTGTTGTGATGACGAGTGACAAAACTGCAGATATATCACTGAAATGACACAAAAATGTCTGCGTGAGTGAAAATGCAAACCCTGGGTATCCAAACAACCAACCCACACAAATATTTTCAAGCATAACACACCGATGTTCCAGCTGGAAGAGGTTGGGGTTGAGGGGGCGTGGTCCCTAAAAAAGGAATGAAAATAGTCTGCTAGTAGCAGTGTCGAGTGTCTACTAATAATATTTTGTCCATGCACAGTACAAGTCAAAATGAGTTGAAGAATAACCACGAACGGTATAAAATACAGATGAATATTTCCTATACTAATAACACAAGAATCGTACATAAAAATATATAAATTCTTCTTTTGACTATTTTCTCCTTCAACTCAAACTTACATGTCACACAGTGGAAGCTGTCTTGTTACAAAAAACACCCACGAAGTGGAAGGTCCACGCAGGGCCGGGAAAAAGATATTCGGACCGGGGTTAATTCTGTGACGGCTCCCATTTCAAAAATGTCGAGATATTGCACAGATGATAAAGGCATCTGCAGCGAGTGCCGTAGAGGCCAGAGGTGGTAGAGGCCAGAGGTCAACAAGTCCGTCGCTACTTGGGGAATAAATTCTTTCAGTGTTAAATCTATGGGGAACATTTATCACCCTTCTAAATAATTTATCCAAGGCCTTTAATATTCAAATAAACGGCCATTTATGGGATAAAAAGGGATAAGCCTTTATCCCAAAGAATTGGGGGCAACCACCCGCGTAATATTCAAATTCAGCAGCAGAAATTTTTTATTTTTTAAATATTTCAACAAAACCCTAATATGACAATACACAAGGCGTAAGAAGGAACCCCAAAGTATTCAACATATTGAAATATTTCATTCTGCAACCATTACTCCAATAACATTTTATGCAATCAAATTCCTAGAATTGTTTATTCATTTCAGCCAAACATACGTATCACAGTACTAAATATTTTCCCATAGGCCACCATTATAACATTCAGGCGAAACAAATATGGTCGCATCATTTTAAATTTGACATTCAAATATCTTTTGTCAAGTGTAGCCCTTCAGACAACCTTTTTCTGATCCTTAAAGAGATGGGTCATGCAACAAATAAGAGAGGAAAACTAACAGAAAGGGAAGTGCTGGTCACACGTACATATTTTTCAGGGAATTCCCAACCAAAACACACCAATAGTCAAATGAATTTTTAGGTCCACAAAGTCCTCAAATCACCCTCTTTATTCATCTGGAACATTCAACCGTAATGCAAGATGTCAGTAGAATGCTTCAAACGTTTATTCAAACAATCTATTTTCCCAAGACTGCTTAGTTTTGGGAATTGTATGAATTCTGAGTGAAACTTTTAGAGGCATGTAAATCTAATTAAAATGTTTACAACAGTTGTACATTGTACCTATGAGCAAACCAAACCCTACCAAAGATACATTTACTCTCATGTGATGAAAGACTCATTTCTGCAGTCGAATTCAACTGTTGGCTTCAGCCTAGTCAAAAACAAGGGAAATTTGTTCTTTTGAAGAGAAGTGTCCAACCTGTGTCAAATGGGCTTCAAAACTGGTATTGCCTCCGACAGAATTCATACTCTATTACGTAATGAGTAAGCTGGGAGGGATAAGAATCCACAGCTTTCTTTGAAAACCACCCTAATCCCACAATAAAACTAAAATCTACATCAACACACAATACCTTTTGACAAAATCTGTTTTAATTAACCATACAGCAAGATAAATAGTGCCCCATCCCAGGAAACAATATGTCAATTTTGTTTCAAAATTGGGGTTGTGCAGGGCTTATAATTCCTCTAAATTTGGGAGAATCCATTTAGATTCTTTCAAAAATGGTTGCGAGAATTCAGACCTGCTATGAGTGCCCCAGGATTTCATGAGGCCAGTATGGTTGAACCCGTTGTATACTGATAACACGTTAACCCTTTACCCAATACAGCTTTTTAATTTTTAAAACACCAACTACTGATTTAAAAAAAACAAGACCCCCCGCACCCCCCCCTCCCCCCCCACACACACACACCCACCCACTCAAGGGGCCCTAATCGCTCACCTGACAAAGTGGTTCAGAGAAGTATTTTGGGTCACATTCAGTTAGTCATGGTTCATCAACACTACATAGGAATGATGTTATGAAATTATTCATAACTCTGGTGTCCATGTCAGGTGATTATTAGAATAGGTCTTCCTGAGTGCTTCCAATTCTGTCAGCAACTTTGGGCTGCAATAGAAACCCCAAATATTAACCCAGGAGCCGAATTGGAACAAATTTAGATCTGACCTCCCCAGAGATGTTGTACACCAAATATTAAAGCATTCCAACTGGTGGGTCTGAAGAAACATATTTTTAAAGAAATGTTCTCATGTCGCACTGAGTTAATTTGAGCTCCCATAACGAGCCCAAATATTAACCCACAGACTCGTTTTGAACAAACATGAATTTGACCCCCTTAGAGATGCTGTATGTCAAATATGAAAGGATTCTGACTGGTGGATATGAAGAAATAGATTTTTTAAGAAATTTCCCGGGCTTCAACAGATAGACCAACTATTAACCCAGAGACCCGCTTCAAATAAACTTCAATCTACCCCCCCCCCCCCCCCCCCCAGTCGCCCCTACCCTAGAGGAGATGTATTCCAAATATGAAAGCATTCTGACTGGTGGATCTGAAGAAGGTTTTTAAAGAAATTTCCTCATATTGCACCGTTGATATAGGGAGCCCAAATATTAATTCAGGGACTCGATTTGAACAAACTTGAATCTGCCCCTCCTCTCCCCTTAAGATGCTGTATACCTAGTATCAAAAGATTCTTATAGATGGTTCTGGAGAAGATTTTTTTTTTAATTTTGGAAAACAATTTATGGGTGCTATAAGAGAAATACCCCTTTTGAGAGCCCCTGTGGGCGTGACAGCTTCATCTGAACAAACTAGAATTCATATATACTCTCCCAAAAAAGAAAGTGTGCATGCTAAAAAGTAACACTAAAACAGATATATATCATTTTCATTCATGGAAATTTTATTCAATCAGAGATGAATCAATTTGTGATCAACACGAGAAATTTCATTACGCTACGACGAATACTCTTGGTGCCATGGAGAGTCAAAGACACTAAGGGTCAAACACAAAAGTCACACACTCAATATCTGTTATGACCTCCGTCTGCATCGACTACTGCTGTGCATCTACGCCTCATGGAAGCGAACAAGTTAGCATGGAAGTGTTGTGGGATGTTGTTCCATATTCTGATAAGCTGTCTTTGGAGTTCCACAAGCGTTGACGGTGCATGGGGAAGCCGGCGTAGCTGACATTTCATTTTGTCCCATACGTGCTCAATGGGTGAGATATCGGGCGAATTTGCAGGCCAGGGAAGAACATCCACTTGTTGTTGCTGCAGATACTGTTGAACAACACGAGCTGCGTGGGGTCGGGCGTTGTCCTGCTGTAGAATGACGCCAGGGCCGTGACGTTGCAGAAATGGGACAACAACAGGTGTAGGCACTTCATCACGATATCTGGCTGCATTGAGATTGCCATCAATAATGACCAGCTCAGTTCTGTTACGGGCAGTGCTGCCACCCCACACCACGAGAGACCCTCCCCCATAAAGGTTTCGCTCCACGACACATGGATCTGCGTAGCATTCGTTTCGACGTCTGTGCACTCTCTGGCGGCCATCTGATGATGAAAGATGGAAACGACATTCATCTGTGAATAAAACACGTCGCCACCAGTGTAAGGGATGCCTGAGATGTTGATTACACCACTGCGGTCGAGCACGACGATGAAGTAACGCCAAAATCAGACGAATTGCAGGTCTTCGAGGACGTAAGCCGTATTCTCTCAGCCGGTTGATTACTGTTTGAGGATGTATCCGTCTCAGGTTAGGGATGTTCCTGGCTGTCTTCGTTGCCGTTTGTTGCCAGTTCCGGAGATGGACAACACGGATGTACCGATCTTGTGCAGGGGTGATAACTCGGGGTCTCCCGGAGCGGGGTCGGTCTCGAACGTCATGATGTTGTGCATGTCGATGGACTAGCCGGTCTACAGTGTTACGGTGGCAGTTCAAATGCTGGGCAACCTCACTGTGTGTTCTGCCAGCTCTAATCATACCCAGGGCAAGGAGACGTTGATTCATTGTCAATCTTAGAATGCTAATGTGGAGTCATTTTAACAGCAGCGCAAGTTTGAATGTGAACGATAGAAAGGCCTTACTTTAGTGTTTAAATACCCAAGGATTCACACTGCTGCATGAATTTTCAGACTCTCCACGTGCAAAACATGCCTTTTCACAAACGTGCAGCACGTCATTTAACGTTAATGCAATTTTCACAGGGAAAGCGTTTTTTGTGTTCAATATAACTTATTCATGAACAGGTTAACACTCTTTACACCTATGAAATTATTTTGTTGGAGTTTGATCAATTTCTGCAATGCACACTTTCTTTTTTGGGCGAGTATATGATAAGGAACATGAACATCAATGTTTGTTCAATTCGGCCCAGTTGTTTATGAGGAGAAATTGATAATGTAATGTTCACGCCGGACATACAGTCAGGTGAGCTAAAAATAAACAATATTCACCAAACTTAATAATTATGGATGTTACTGGAACCGGCTTATGAGCCGGTTCCAATGACATCCAAATTTGTACAAATTTTATTGCCAGTGTCACGATATTTCAGGTCATGCTTGCGTTGTATCGGTAAATTTGATGCCTTTGTGTTAGGTAAAGGGTTAAACTGACTCAGTTTTTTTCACGTGAATCCTAGCAGAGGTGCAACGTAAATTACATGGTTTCTCACTGGTTTTGTTGCACGGATCTCTACGTGAATCGATTCTCAGATTCTCGTCGAAATGTCAGCCCTGACGGAGACGAAATAATTCACCAATATCAATAGAAAGTGCCATTTTATCTCAACAAATGATGTCAAATTTTCTTTTACCAGGTGATGGGGTAAAATATAGCCCTGGATGTGCCCCCCACACCCCTCAGTATGACTTTTTCCATAAAAAAACTGTATTACTTTACAAATTAATTGATGTTGACACATATTGAATTTCCTATTTTTATTTATAATTTCACATTGCGTTTGATGAATATTTTGCAATCCTTGTAAGAAAAGCCACAGTTTTCTCAGTTGAGGAACCTCGAGCCATAAAACAGTGATTTTTTTCCAACGGATGACCAGTACCTGCTACTGTGGTGACTCATGACACTGTTAAAATTCCTAAAATCATCAAATATTGATTCTGTAGTGCTGTGCTTGTGCTGCAAGTATCCACACATGCACTTTCACAACTTTGGTTTTAATCCCCACAGGCACACATTCTGTCAAAAGGAGTGAAATTGTAGAAAATATGTTCCTCAAGAGGTCAAATCAGTTACAGTACAGTCGCCGTGGACTGGTTGTAATACACGCGTGGGCAGTGATGACCACTCAAGTAGTATTTTCCTCACTTTAACGACTTTGACCTTTGACGTGTGATGTCACACCACGCCCCCATGACGTCATAGCCATATAAGGAAAGGAATGACATCATAGCCGTATAAGGAAAGGAATGTTGCCCTCGCATGACATCACAGTGGTATAAGGAAAGATAGGTTTCCCATAATAGCCCTACACGTCACGCGGGAAGGTACGTTTCCTATAATAGCACATGACCTCACAGCCGTATGAGGAAAGGAATTTCGCCCCTGTGGGAAGGTACATTTTCCTATAATAATATTTTCCCTATACGTCACGCGGAAAGGAATGTTTTGTCCATGATATAAATACACGTGGTCCGCCCACAACACGCCCCAGTAAATTTCCGCCGAGTAATCACTGGCCCCTTTGTGTTTAGGCACAGCAATTTTTCAATGACAGACACAAGGCCTTAATAAATTACTGCTTACGTCACGCCCTCAGTAAATATCTGCTGAGTAATTATTCGCTCCTTTGTATGTCATAATAAATTACTGCTTACAACACGCCCCCAGTAAATTTCCGCAGAGTAATCATAGGCACAGTAATTTTACAATGACAGACAAAGGCCATAATAAATTACCGAGGTTTCTTACAATTCGTCTCCGGTAAAATTCCACAGGTCCACTTTTGCCTGCCCATTTTCAAAAGCTAATTGAAACTAATAATTTGTAAAAATTCAGTGAAGGGCAGTGTGTCACTGTAACTGTCACTCACACCACGCGATTTTAAAAGCAGGGGGCCGAATAAACAAGATTGTCAAAACCTAATTGAAAACCATAACAGTGCAAAGATGTCGATCAATGATTTGTTTCAGCTGTTCGATTTAGATGGGGGTGAGGACAGTCTTATCTGCGTATATCCTCATGTTAACCCTTTACCTAACGTAACGGCCAAAACCGGCCAGCGCTATTCTCAAAAATCGCCAATTAATTTTCATTATTTTTTTCATTTTTTGTCTCAAAAACATGGGTTATGACCCCTCGTTGGAACGAGCACTGTGACAGTGACAGTTTTGGACTTCCACCCAAAGCACTAGTGACCAGATCCTATTTTACCAGTAAAACACAGCTTCCTTACCGCGGTTCACACAGGGGGAGGGGAGGATTGGGAAGTGACAGTTGTAAAAAATCCAACTTACGAATCTACACTCTGATGTTAAAACATCAAAATGTCAGGCTGCATTTTATCAAACAAGATTCTTAGTTGGAACAACCTGTTAATTATGAGATAACGACTATTGTTTCATTAGACATTCGGGAATTTGACTACGCAAAACCATTCGTTAACGCACAAAGGGTAAGTTAACAAATGGCTTTCCACAGACAATTTCCCAAATGCCTAATGAAACAAGAGACGTTTATTTCCATTGTAATTCCTGTCACCATCAGAAGTGTGAAAATTCTCCAAACAATTTTTATTGAACAAAAATAATAAACAAGAGACCCCAAAGAGCCTTAATCGCTCAGCGGCCAAAGTGGTTCAAAGAAGTATTTGGGGTCACATTTAGTTAGACATGGTTCATCAACACTACAAAGGAATGAAGTCATGAGAGACAAATTTTATGGAACTAGGGACATGGCTTGAACAAACTTGAATCTTACCCCCCTGAAGATGCTGCATACCAGATATCAAAAGCATTCATCTGCTGGATCTGAAGAAGATTTTTAAAGAAAATTCCTCATTTTGAACTAAGTTACCATTCGGGCTCCCACAGTGAGCCCAAATATGAACCGAGGGACTTGGCTTGAACAAACTTGAATCTCACCCCCTAAGGATGTTGCATGCCAAATATCAAAACATTTTCGACTGCTAAATCTGAAGAAGAAGATTTTTAAAGAAAAGTTCCTCATCTTGACTAAGTTATAATTTGGGCTCCCATAGGGAGCCCAAATATGGACCCAGGGACTTGACTTTAACAAACTTGAATCTCACCCCCCCCCCCCCCCCCCCCCCCAAGGATGCTACACACCGCATATCAAAATATTCCGACTGCTGGATCTGAAGATGATTTTTTAAGAAAATTCCTCATTTCGAACTAAGTTACAATTCAAGCTCCCACAGTGAGCCCAAATATGGACCTAGGGACATGGCTTGAACAAACTTGAATCTCCCCCTCCCCCCACCCCCACCCTCCCCCCCACCCCCAAGGATGCTGCATACCAAATATTAAACACATTCTGACTGCTAGATCTGAAGAAAAAGATTTTTAAAGAAAATTCCTCATTTTGAACTATTATCATTCAGGCTCCCACAGTGAGCCGAAATATGGACCTAGGGACATGGCTTGAACAAACTTGAATCTCACCCCCTAAGCATGGTGCATACCCAATATCAAAAGATTCTGCTTGCTGGATCTTGAGAAGAAGATTTTTAAAGAAATTTGCCTGAAATGCACTAAGTTCAAATTTAGGCTCCTAAGATGAGCCGAAATATGAACCCAGGGGGCCGATTTGAACAAACTTGAATCAGATATACCCCACAATGTTGCATACCAAATATCAAAAGATTCTGCCTTCTGGATCTGGAGAAGATTTTTTAAGAAATTTGCCTGAAATGCAGTAAGTTCGAATTCAAGCTTCTATAGTGAGCCCAAATATGAATCCAGGGGGCCGATTTGAACAAACTTGAATCAGATCCACCCCACAATGATGCATACCAAATATCAAAAGATTCTGCCTGCTGGATCTTGAGAAGATTTTTAAAGAAATTTGCCTGAAATGCACCAAGTTTGAATTTGGGCTCCTATACTGAGCCCAAATATGAACCCAGGGGGTTGATTTGTACAAACTTGAATCAGATCCACCCCACAATGTTGCATACCAAATATCAAAAAATTCTGGCGGCTGGATCTGGAGAAGAAGATTTTTTAAGAAATTTGCCTGAAATGCACTAAGTTAAAATTCGGGCTTCTATAGTGATCCCAAATATGAATCCAGGGGGCCGATTTGAACAAACTTGAATCTGCCCCCCCTTCCTAGAGATGATGTATACCAAATAATAATAAAGAATTCTGTCTGGTGGATCTGAAGAAGTTTTTTTTGAATTTTGGAAAGAAATTCATGGGTGCTATCAGAGTTATGCCCCTTATGGTGTCCCCTGTGGGTGCGGCAAGTTAATTTGTACAAGTTTAAATTGACATATGATGGGGAACATGCACACCAAATTTGGTTCAATTTGATCCAGTAGTTTGGGAGGAGTAGACGATAATGTAAAGCTCACGAAGGACGATGACGGACGGCAAGTGATAAGTTAAGCTCCCTTCGGTGAGCTAAAAAGTGTCATTTTCGATCTCGGTCAATTTGCCATGATCAAGGCTTCAAGGTGAACTTCAAAGCATAGACGATAACAACCGTTGCCACAGAAAACAACTCCAGGGTGTGTTCAATCTGCGATAAGAGAGTGTTAGCGCTGTTGCTCGTGCGTAGCGTTGATAAATATGCTCTAATTGACCCGCTTCCGGTAATTAGTGCACGGTAAGAGTGAATTTACCTGAGATAAGAGCACGGGAGCCGCCCGATTCTTATCCAATCAAATTTCGGGTCCAGAAAGAACAACAATGTCAATTTTAACTGACGAATTACAGTGGAAACTAGAGTATGTTTTCATTTCTGGAACTCATAATAACCCTTTACCCAATGCAGACGATATCAAAATTTATTATTTTAAATATAATTTTTTGAAATTTTTCAAAAGATTTCAACAAAACCAAATCATGTGACCCCTCGTTGGAACGAGCTCAACGAGCTCGTTCCAACGAGGGGTCACATGATATGGTTTTGTTGAACGTTTTTGAAAAAATATTTCTTCAACAGCTGAATTTGCATATTACGCGGGCGGATGCGGACGATTTGTTGGGTAAAGGGTTAAAAAAAAATACACAATCCATCATAGGTATTCCCATTCGTTCCTTGAATCCTTCACACCAAGTAACCTGTACCCAACTAACACTGTGCATTTTTGCAGTCTCATTCAGTGTATATTTTCAGGTAGTGCGATATTTCATCCTATCTACGAACCCTGTGTATTTGCCTATGATCAGCCAGTGTATGTGGCTTACCAATGAACACTGTGTAATGTACAGTGTTAGTTGCTCTTTTCTTTCTGGTTATTATTAAGATCATATCTATTTTTCAACTATCCATGTGCATGCACAGACTTAGTGGGTGTATATATTCATGTAGTGACAGTAATGGCAGATTCCGATTTTTTTCATAATAAGAAAGTGTGACTAATCTTTGCACTGCACAGGATTAGTCACTTTCTGTTTATAAAAAAAGTGATTCATAATTAACTGTGTAACTAACTTCTTCCACCTATAAAACTGTCCGACACGAGGTAGCCCCGGTTGTCGAAAACGTAAAGGAAAACTCAAATAAAAACCAGACTGAAGCATACCCCGCACAACACATGGATACAGGAGATTGAAGTATAAACATTGATTTGTTACTCGTACATGTGCTGTGTCTATAAGACACATGATGCCCCCACACCCCCAGCCCCAACCCACGAGTTCTGGCATGTACTTTAATTTACGTGTGTATTGTGGGATTGTGGGAGGAGTACACCTTGTGCCCTATATTCGAAATTTCAAAAAAATTTACAAGTTCAACAACAAATAATTTTATGAAAAATTGACCAAAATCAAATTCCTGGGCAATCCTGGCAATATGCATACCTTTGATATATGTATAAATACCATGTAAAATAAAAAAAAAAAGGCTTCCAAACCTTGTACCCCATATGCGGATGGACGAACGGACAGAGGAGTACAACATGTCCTCCAACTTTAAGTCCTGGCTGCACAAAACAATCATAGAAGGTGTACAGATTTGTTTTTTATTCTTTTGAATCTATCAAAAACACAATATGAATATATGAATACAATACTGAAAAATATATATTTTAATCTTAGTTATTTACAAATATCAACAAAACAAAGTAATGTATGTTTTCTTAAAGCTCACTGAATCTCAAATTTCGGATCAATACACAGTACCTGATGTGTGTTTGAATCGGTGGGTGTTTTACATAACAAGCTGAAATGGCGGAGAAAAATGGCTAAAAAAAACTTTTACCAAGGTGAGGACCTCTAAAAAAGGGCTAAAAATATCTTACAAAAGTGGGGACCTCTTACAAAAGTGGAAATTATTACAAAAGTGGGCGCAACAAGCGAGCATTGATCATTGACACTGGACGCGCCATTTGGGGAGATCTCGAAAAGGGGGCGTTTGTCTCTTGTAGCAGGGATCCGAGGATTTACCTCCGTTATTTTGTTTTTCAATCAGTACCTAAACCTCTTCAAAAGAAGTGAGTATTGATGTTTCTGGTGTGACTGCGCGAGATACACTATCAGCTTGTTCTTGTTTTATTTATATTTTTTATTTATCGGTCATTTTTTTAGCAATCAAGCAACCTTATAATAAACAAATAGCTTCCTAGACTTCAGCGACCAGTGCCAAGACATGTTTGGTATCTGTAAAGTTAGATGCTGTTTCTATGTTGCCTTATGTGGTAATTCAACGCAACACGTTTTGACCAATGTTTGAGATATGTAGTGTTCAACCGATGATCATAACCGGCCACCACAAACGGCCGATTATGGGCAATTGGATGGCAACAGCTCCTGGAACATCGGTTCAACTGATTGTTGCCAAGCATTTTGAGATCATTCATTAACCGCATTTTGTTATTTTCTGCAATTGTTCACATTGTTAATGTAAAATGATGCCAATGATACCATTCAATAAAGTTGAGAAACAACCACAATGTGTATTCTTAATCTCTCTAGAAGCCCATTTATGGGGTATACAAGTTAAACGACATGCAAAGTTTACAACTGAGCGAAATCGCTAGTTCATACCGGAAAAATGACAGTTGCACTCCATTACTCAGGCAGAAGTAAAATTACCAGTCGCACGCAATTAGGCGGTAAACGTGGCTCTGAGAGCCCAAGTGTGCGCGACTGGTAATTTTATTGTGATCCCAGGCAACGAAGTTTAATGTAGTTCTTTCGAGCCTCGTCTTGTCCTAGTGCGCGGTATTACAATTGGAATCAGCATCGGAATCGGCTGATTGTGAGCTCAAATAACCGGTAATCGGTCAACGACCATTTTGGGTAATCGGTTGAACACTAGAGATATGCCCCGAAACAGTACACTTTTCCAGGCTCTTTGACTTTATAAAGTCACAATATGATATCCTAATCCACTTTCCGAAGCCAGTTCCACTTGAAAGCATTTTTAATGCCTTTGCCAATCTCTTTTATTGAACCGGTCTTTCTATCTGTGAATTGTATGCTGTTAATTGTTCTCTTTGTATTCAACTGAATGATGAAGAAACAATAACAAAAGGCAGATGGATTATTTCTGAAATACTCTCACTGGCAAGCACACTAAAATGGACCAATAGTAAGGCCACACAAAGTAGATCTTGTTTCTCAGGCCATTATTTGTAAAATTGCATGCGGGCGAGCGTTTTTTTATTTTATTTATTTCTGTAACCGTTTCTTTGCCATCAAAAGTTCATGTTCTTGGTTTATGTTTTAGAACTCATAATCAACAGAATAGTATGGGTGGTGGTGTATTTCGTCCCTTGAGAGCAAGAAAAAAAATTGATGAATTTGTCCCTTGAGTGCAAGATGGCTTTGCAATGCTTCAGCATTGCAAAGCCTTCTTGCACTCAAGGGACAAATTCATCAATTTTTTTAACTTTGGTAAAATATCACACATAAACCATTTAATTATTATTTTTTTAAAGTTTACATAGGTTATAAAAAGAGAGCATGCGGCAGCCAAAAGGGCCATGCGGGAGGGCCTGAGAAACAGATTTTTATTTTTTTTAAGCCTAACCAGTTTCTTTAAATCCTGGTAAATTTCAGTTGGAAAACTGAAAAAGTTAGAAAGGGGCAGTAACAGAAAACAACCGGTACAGCTGGCAGAAGGGGTCGCATAGAAAGTGGAAGTAAGAGAAAACAATGAACCGGCACAGGCAGAAGGGGTCGCATAGAAAGTGGAAGTAAGAGAAAACAATGAACTGGCTCAGGCAGAAGGGGTCGCATAGAAAGTGGAAGTAAGAGAAAACAATGAACCGGCAAAGGCAGACGGGGTCGCATAAAAAGTGGAAGTAAGAGAAAACAATGAACCGGCACAGGCAGAAGGGGTCGCATAGAAAGTGGAAGTAAGAGAAAACAATTAACCGGCACAGGCAGAAGGGGTCACATAAAAAGTGGAAGTAACAGAAAACAATGAACTGGCACAGGCAGAAGGGGTCGCATAAAAAGTGGAAGTAAGAGAAAACAATGAACCGGCACAGGCAGAAGGGGTCGCACAGAAAGTGGAAGTAAGAGAAAACAATGAACCGGCACAGTCAGAAGGGGTCGCATAGAAAGTGGAAGTAAGAGAAAACAATGAACCGGCACAGGCAGAAGGGGTCGCATAAAAAGTGGAAGTAAGAGAAAACAATGAACCGGCACAGGCAGAAGGGGTCGCATAGAAAGTGGAAGTAAGAGAAAACAATTAACCGGCACAGGCAGAAGGGGTCGCATAGAAAGTGGAAGTAAGAGAAAACAATGAACCGGCACAGGCAGAAGGGGTCGCATAGAAAGTGGAAGTAAGAGAAAACAATGAACAAGCACAGGCAGAAGGGGTCGCATAGAAAGTGGAATTAAGAGAAAACAATGAACCGGCACAGGCAGAAGGGGTCGCATAGAAAGTGGAAGTAAGAGAAAACAATGAACCGGCACAGGCAGAAGGGGTCGCATAGAAAGTGGAAGTAAGAGAAAACAATGAACCGGCACAGTCAGAAGGGGTCGCATAGAAAGTGGAAGTAAGAGAAAACAATGAACCGGCACAGGCAGAAGGGGTCGCATAAGAAGTGGAAGTAAGAGAAAACAATGAACTGGCACAGGCAGAAGGGGTCGCATAGAAAGTGGAAGTAAGAGAAAACAATTAACCGGCACAGGCAGAAGGGGTCGCATAAAAAGTGGAAGTAACAGAAAACAATGAACCGGCACAGGCAGAAGGGGTCACATAAAAAGTGGAAGTAAGAGAAAACAATGAAGCGGCACAGGCAGAAGGGGTCGCATAAAAAGTGGAAGTAAGAGAAAACAATGAACTGGCACAGGCAGAAGGGGTCGCATAGAAAGTGGAAGTAAGAGAAAACAATTAACCAGCACAGGCAGAAGGGGTCGCATAGAAAGTGGAAGTAACAGAAAACAATGAACCGGCACAGGCAGAAGGGGTCGCAGAAAATAACCAATATGCAGAATTTATGGAAACACTAAAAAAAGGGAGAAATCATGAAACAGAATTTCACAAATTCTTACCTGTTAGAGTGCTGTGGTTACAAAAGTAGAGATTTTTTACCAAATCATGACTCGGTCACGATCTGGTAAAAATTCGAACTCCACTTTTCTGACCACAACACTGAAGAACCTCGCCTGTTGTAGAAGACACAAAAACATTGCATGTTATTTCCTATTTTTGATTCGTGCTTTTATCTAATGAAAGTGTCAATGACACTGTAGCTCAACTTGACAAACTTGAACTTGGTAAGTTATAAATGAAATGGCAAAATTGAAGATCATTGGGACCAATGTCAGTGTTTTTTGCCAGTGGCAACATTTTTTGACAGAAACCGAAGAAAATCGATGGCTCCCATCTAGAGGCCTCCCCAAAACAAGCATGCCAGGTTTCAAAGCAATCCGATCATAAATGTGCCCTGTAGGGTGTACAAAAGGGAAATATTGTGGTCTGACTAGACTAAATTCTAAGAACGTTGGCCGTGGCAACATTTTTTGACGGAAATGGAAGAAAATCGATAGCTCCCATCTAGAGGTCACAGCTCCCATCTAGAGGTCACCGTAAATAAGCATACCAGGTTTCAAAGCAATCTAATCATGAATGAGCCCTGTAGGGTGAGCCAAAGGGAAATATTGTGGTCTGACTAAACTAAGTTCTAAGAATGTTGGCTGCGGCAACATTTTTTGATGGAAATTGAAGAAAATCGATAGCTCCCATCTAGAGGTCACCCCAAACAAGCATAAGAAGTTTCAAAGTAATCTGATCATAAATGCGACCTGTGAGGTGTGCCAAAGGAAATTGTGGACGTACATACTAACATACTAACGTACTAACGTACGTATGTACGTACGCCGACGGACGAGAAGTGATGGCAATAGCTCAGCTTGACTTTGTCAAGTTGAGCTAAAAATTATTATTGATTTTGGAATAGTTAATCTCCAAAATCTTGATCCATCCATATCAAGTCTGTCATGAGCATGTTCATTTTTTCTATGTGTTAAGAACATGTAAAAAATAACACATTAAGCTCCGAAATAAGGAAAAAATCCTGAATAATCTGAACAGCATCCTCTATTACAAAATGTCTTGTGTAAGTACAGTGGAGCCCACTTAATTGGATATCTCTTAATTGTATAGCCCTGTTAATTGAATATAATTTCCCAACACCAAACCATTTACTATACCTCCAGTACAATTTATTTATTTATTTATTGGTGTTTAAGGTCATATGCTTATATAATCATGACCGTGACAGCTTTCTGGGTGGAGGAAGCCGGAGTACTCGGAGAGAAGCACCGAGCAGCTGCCAGCTCTCCAACATCGTAACTCCGCACTGCAGCACAGGCAGGGTTAGATTGGTTGAAGACATGCATACCATCGACGTGCAGTACGCCTTAGTACACGGCGACATCGCGCTCCCATGTGGACAATCGGGGTTAAGTGCCTTGCCAAGGACACAACGCGGTTGCCGCAGGTGGGATTCGAACCGAGGACCTCTCAGCTTGCAGCCTGCACCTCTACCTACTGAGTCACCGCACCCACCTCCAGTACAAATTTGACCTGTTAATTGAATAAAAAATCTTGTAACCTGTCATGAAATTACCCTGACTCTTACCAGTCTTCCTTTGTTTTTAGACCTAAATTGCCTCAGTACATCCAATGCAAGCATTTAATCTATTATATATTGTTTGACAGAGCTCGCAGATATAATAGAATAAATGCTAAGTTTATCTCTAGAATACAAGAAAGTGACATAATCCCTGTTAATTGAATACTCCTGTTAATTGAATAATCTTCATTGGCAAAGTGGCTATTCAATTAACAGGGTTCCACTGTATCTCCATTGGGTATAGTCTAACTTTCCTTTGAAGGTTCTAGAAGATCAGTTGAGTTTGAAAAAAATCGCGACATCGATGCTGTAGCTGCGACGGGTGGTGCAATCTCACAAAATTCTAAGTTCATCAAGGGCCACAACTCCAAGAAAAATATTTGGAACACATGCATTGAACAGTGGCTAGACATCAATAAAATACACTTACATGCCAAATATAAAGTCATTCCATCACGTATTTCAAAAGTTATTGAGTTTTGAAACTCGTTGGTCGCAGACAGACGAACATGAAACTCGTTGGTCACAGACAGACCCACAGACAGACTGACAGACAGACCGACATTGCCACTTATAGAGCTGCTAGTCGCAGCTAAAAACATTAATTAGGTGAACATATGAATAAAGTTCATCTCATCTATGATGTGTTCTCATTGTGACATTTTCCGTTGGACGAGCCAATAAGGGAGAAAATGAGACAATGAGAACACAACGTATTCGGCTCTTTGTGGGATAGACTATATACCGTAAATCCATACAGTAAAACCTGTCTTGAAAGACCACTGTCTTCAGAGACCACATCTGCCAGGCACCGATTGGTTTTACTCTAAAATGGACCTGCTATGGGAGACCCACCTGTCTTGAGAGACCACCTGTCTTGAGAGACCGCTGTGGCCTGGTACCAACTTGTATTTTTATGCCATAATGGACCTCTCTTGAGAGACCGCCCCTTTGAAGACTGAAACCATGACAAATAGAGCTGTAGGTTAACCGAAACCGAACCAAGGTTTTTTGTTTTTTTTAAAAACCGAAACCGAAACCGTCGACATCCCGTAATCTAAGGTTTTTCGTTTTTATTAAAATACTCTCTTGCTGCAGAAATTCACAGAATGTAGCCATCCCAGAGTAGTGAGAGTACCCAGACACTGCCAATGGCAGTGTCTGGGTACTCTCACTACTCTGGGATGGCTACATCCTGTGAATTTCCGACATTACAGCTTAGTTGTGTTCGCAGCTTTCCTCATGTTGCGCGTAGGTATCAGACCTCGAAAAATGGCCAAGCACAATAAAAGTTCTGTATATTTAGGTAATTATTATATTGGCCTTCCTGATTCTTCATGTATTATAGCTTATTTCGGGCATTCATTGAGTTTCATTCAATTTCACTGCCATTCAGTTATGATTCCAGACATATAGAATAAGTTTTATTGAATTTTATTTGGCCTCATGAACAAACCCAAAACCGCACCGAACCGAGGTTTTACTCAACCTGAAAAACCGAAACCGAAACCGAACAAGAAACTTAAAAACCTACAGCTCTAATGACAAAAGCTTTTTACCTGTTCTGGAATTGGAAAATCCATTGTGGTTATACTAACATAATTAAAAGTATTAAAAGCTCTTAATTGGGATTCAATTGCTAACTCATTAAAGATTGAGATGTTCTTATAAGACCCCTGTGAAAAGATTAGGATTATTGCTGAATAAACAATTTCATACAAACCTGAAACGTGAGATTGGATTATAAAAATAAATTTGTGTTGAAAATCTTCAATGAAGATTTTCAACACTAATTTATTTTTATAACAGTCCATTTCAATTCTTACAAAAACTCCATAAAAAAGAACAACTACAAAGTAATTACAAAATTTAAAGTAATTTATATATTTTTTATACTTACCAATGACCCAGACTTAGCTGCTGGTGCTAACTCCACAAAAACCAGGGCCAAACACAAATTTTGCCCCCCAATCCCCAAAATTTGCATCCAAAACAAAAAGAAATCATGTCCTAAAGGACCTCCATAGTACGACTCTACTGCGCATGCGCAGTGACGCAGTCATCCCGAAATTGGCGCCAAATATCATTCTTACTGGCAGTGCCTGGTCAGCGCTATGTACTCAGCGGGGAGGCAAGAGTTCCCAACTCAGGGAGGGCCATCCCCGTCTGGGTCATTGGTAAGTATAAAAAATATATAAATTACTATAAATTTTTTAACATTTTTATACTGTACCAATGACCCAGACTTAGCTGAATAGTAAACAGGCTGGAGGGCCTAGGACATAGAGGAAAATCCAATAAGCTCAATTATAAAATAAAGAGGTAACCCCTTAAGGAGAAAAGGAGTATTAGGCTTTACATGTATCTTTCTTATTTAATATTTAAATTAGAAAGATACACTACCCTTAATAATTGAGCACAATAACATTCATGTTCTCTATTAACATCCAGTATAACCCTTATACTAATTATTTTTAAAGCAAGCCAATAAATAAAGTAGTCCAGAGAATTGAGACTCTTTATAATCATTTAAAAGTGTCCGAGTATTGTATATTAAAGCCCGTTTGACACTTGACATATACAAATGCTTCACACCGAGCTACACTTTAAAAATAAGACATGAATGAAATTAAACATTAATATTACACTTTAAAACCATCCCGGAAGCGACTCAGAAATACTGTCTTGGAGGAGGCATTCCCTTGCTTTTCACTATAAAGCAGGTGACCTAAGGGAACACCCGCCCCCCCCCCCCCCCCTTCCCCTTGCCCTGGGTCAAATAGCCCAGAGCGAAGAGGACAGTCGGACGGAGTCACTGCCGGAACAGAAAGCCTGCATAACTATAGTTGCAACTGTTTAGTGGACGACATTCTGAGCAACAGATAACAGACCTAAACAATGCAGGTCTCCAGAAATGGACTCAATATTTCTGAGATAAAAATTAGTAAATGTGGATGGCTGAGACCAATAAGCAGCCTTCATTAAATCTGTAATAGCAACACTATTAGCATAAGCCCAGGAAGTAGAAAGAGCTCTTACTTCATGAGCAGAAATCTTAAGCACAGACTGCTGAGAAGAAGATAAATCTTCATACGCAATACGGATAGTTAACTGAATCCATCTAGCAATAGAATGGACTGAAATGTCCTTTCTATTAGGCATCAAAGACAGAAAGAAACGTTTCCGTCCCTTTCTGATGAACTGAGATCTCTGTTTATAGATACGTAGTGCTCTAACAGGACAGAGTAAAGGCCTACGCCCGTCTGAAGACGGAAGAGCCTTAATAACAATAGGTTCCGGATATTTATTAGGAGCCTGATTCTTAGCTAAAAAACCGACATTAGTAGTGAAGGTGATAGTGTTCCCAACACTACGATAATGAGAATCATCCACCGATAGTGCATGAAGCTCACTGACTCTTCTGGCAGAAGAGAAAGCTAAGAGAAAAGCTGTCTTATAAGATAAGAATTTGAAATCTACTGTCCCAAGAGGTTCAAATGGCTTTTCCTTCAATTTAAGGAGAACCCAAGCTAAATTCCACTTAGGAATTAATCTAAGAGTTCTGGGTCTATTTATCGAAAAGTTTCTAACCAATTTCGATAAAGAGACATTAGATCCAATTTGTAAACTATCATGATGTGCATAGGTATCAGATAACATAGATCTATAACCCTTTATAGTAACAGGTTGCAGTTTGATTTCGTCAAACAAGTATACTAGAAAGTTAGCAATGTCCGGTATAGAGGGATCAAATATATCAACAGAATGATCCCTACACCAACGACGGAAAACCTTCCACTTAGCCGCATAGTTTAGCGAAGAGGAGGTCCTCCTACAGTTAGAAATCGCGTCCACTGCTCGTCCTGTAAAGTGCTTGCCATGCAAGAAGGACCGCACAACGGAAAAACGTGAAGGTTGAGACCTTGCGGGTTGTGATGTAGTTGGCGCGATTTCCCCTGCCAAAGAAGATCCTCTCGTGGAGGGAGCTTCCGCGGTAGGTCCCACAACAGACACCTGAGTAGATTTATCCACGGTCTCTGTGGCGACAGAGATGCTACCAACAGAATCTTGCATTGAGATTGTTTTATCTTTAGCAATACTTGTTGAATTAACGGCGCTGGAGGATACGCATATCCTATCATTCCGTCCCAAGGGATCGACAGAGCGTCTACTGCAAATGCTCTTGGGTCCGGACACGGGGACACATACGTTTGCAACTGATTGTTGAGATGTGTCGCAAATAAGTCTATTATTGGCCGTTCCCATTGGTAGCAAATCTGATTGAATACTTGTTTGTTGAGAGTCCACTCCGACGGCAACAAGCGACCCTTTCGTGAAAGGGAGTCTGCTAGCACATTCAGACGACCCGGTATGTGACGGACCGAAAGAAGAACGTGATGTTCCAACGCAAACAGAAGGATTCTTTCCGTTAGATTGAACAACGGAACTGAATGAGTGCCTCCCTGATTCCGTATATACGCCACTACTGTCGTATTGTCGGATAGGATTTGGACATGAGCATTGTGAATAATGTCCATCCAGTGACGTAACGCAAGCCAAATTGACATCATTTCCTTGATGTTTATGTGCTTGCACAGGAATTGCGGATCCCAAAGACCCTGGCATCTCGAATCCGTTGGGATTAATGATGCACCCCAACCTGTTTGACTGGCATCCGTCATAATGGTAAAACTCGGATCCGGCAACTGCAGCGGAACTCCTTGAGTTAACCACTGAATGTTTGCCGAAGTCTGAATCTCTTGTTTCACTTGATCTGACAAGAGAACGTCTACATCGAGCGAATGAATTTTCACACTCCAATTCTGAGTCAGGAAAATTTGAAGAGGCCGTGTGCGTAGCCGTCCCATCGGAATGAGATCCGCGGCGGCTCCGCACAGACCTATCAGTCTCATAAATTCTCTCGCCGTGACTTTGTCTGTATTCAGACAATAGCGAGCGTAACAACTGACTAATTTCGCTCTGGTTAACGGCAGACGAACGAGATTGTTGTGCGTCTCGAAGCTCATTCCCAGATGAGTGAATGACTTGGACGGCACCAGATCCGACTTCTCCTCGTTTACTATGAAACCGAGACGTCGGAGCAATAGAAGAAGATTCTGAACATCGTTCTGAAGCGTTAACTCGTTGCCGTACCTCTGAAGAATGTCGTCCAGGTAGGCCGACGTTACCGCAGACGAATGAGCTCGGAAGTAGATCATTACCGAGTTCATCACCCGAGTGAAAGCCCAGGGTGCTAGATTCAATCCGAAGCACATGGCCCGGAACTGATACACCACTCCTAGGACTGCGAAGCGTAGATACTTTCGGAATGTCGGATGTACCATGACGTGAAAGTACGCATCTTTGAGATCTATGCTCGTTGCATAATCGTTCACCCGAATACTCGCTCTGACCGATCGAATCGTCTCCATATAAAACTTCGGAGCGACGATCAGCTTGTTTATCCAGCTCAAATCTATGACTGGACGGAACGAGCCGTCTGGTTTCGGAACCAGAAACAGATGGCTGTAGAATCCCAGCGATTCCTGGTTTTCTACGACCTCTACCGCGTTCTTCATTAAAAGAGACTGCACCTCTGATAGCAGAGCGTCTCTTTTCTGAGGGTTTGACGGAAGATGAGTCCACTTTGGACTTCGAGTTAATGGAGGCTTTCGTTTGAAGGATATCTTTAGACCTTCCGAAGTCACTCCTCTCACCCACGGGTCGTCCGTAATCGACGCCCACTCTTGAGAAAAACTCGACAACCTTCCGCCAACCGGAACGCGATAGAGGTTTAAGCCATCACCTCCTGGATCTGCGAGGCCTGCGGTAGGAGAAACCACGTCTTCCACGACCCGCACCTCGCCTCGTCGACCTCGGGGCGTCCGACCGATTGTCCCGGCCTGAAGGACGTCCCGATCGAGAGTCACTATCCTGACGGTCTCTCGAATAAGAGCTAGAGGACGCACCGGAACCTCTATAGGAACCTCTCTTGGGCGGATAAGACCCAGAAGTGCCCGCCTTATTCGTGTCTGTTGTATCCGACCTTTTAGGAGCGGATCTAAACAACAGAGAATCACTAGCTTTCTTTTTAATCTTATCATAAATAGCGGAAAGCTTGCCGTCAAAGAGAAGATCTCCTGAGACCGAAGCGACTCTAAGAGAGTTCTTCACCTTAGAATCCACTAGTGTGGATGTAGACAGGGCTGCGTCACGTCTAACCAACTCCAGATTTGCCACTGAAAGGGCGGAGTTACACGTGGAATAAGCTACTGCCCTTGAAAGAAGTCTTAAGGAGGATTGTATATCCTGAAACTCTTCCCCTTGAAGACGCAGTGATAACGCCTTAGTAAGGTGATCTGCGTAAGATAAGGCATCTAAATTGGCTCTGTTAGACGCA
The DNA here is from genome assembly GCA_031216915.1 of Pictodentalium vernedei. NCBI lineage: Eukaryota > Metazoa > Mollusca > Scaphopoda > Dentaliida > Dentaliidae > Pictodentalium > Pictodentalium vernedei. Next base: position 779,038,813 of record CM062295.1, read on the forward strand.
ATAGCTGTTTCCAACACTGCGGTTGGAATAGAAGCTGACGACGGTAATGATAGCTCTAAGTCTTCCGCCTCGTCGTCCATACGCAGAGGAACTCTCGGTATACCCTGACCTGCCGTGTCGAATTTATTCCTTGCATTAATGAAAGGCAGGTTGAGAGTATTTGCGGACAAGAAGCCTGCTTTCCCCGTCCTGGAAGCAAGTTTAAAAATAGCGTCGTTCAATAATTCAAATGTTCTTGCAACATTATTGGACTGCGACGGAAACTCGGGAGCGATGTCCCTGAACCGCTCGAAAAAATCAGAGTCCAATGACGCTATAATTCTCCTGTCCGGAAGCGCAGCAGTCTGGCCCGACGGAACAACTTGAGGAAGAAAGTGCCGGATGAAGTCCACGGCAGCTTTGTGTTGTTCCGAAAGGGATAGCTCCAATTCATCCGTATCCCTTTCACCATCCGGTCGGACCTCCCGATGTTCCCGGTCGTCCGCCCCCGATGCTTCGGTGGAGCGTACCGACCCAGCGCCGTCGGATAATTCTCGATCCGACACCGTTTCTGTCGGCTGCTGGGATGCTGCGATAAGCTGTGCTATCTGCACTAGAATGTCCGACGTCGAGACCTGCGGAGGAGCGGTCTTTCGCTGCTTCGCCGAGGGCAGCTCCGCATCAGATGGCTCCCGCATACTTTTCCTATGCGAACGTCCGGAGTCCATCGGTCTCGAATCCCTGGCTGCCGGATGGTGTGACCTGGTCGCCGAAGAATCCTTCATCGGCGAAGCTGGCAAAATATCGGAGGTCACGCAGCCAAGGTGCGGTCGTGTGCGCCGACGAGAAGAGGAAGCCTTAACAGTCTCTGCGGACTGCTTATACAACGGAGCGTCCCGAGCGACGGACGTATGCTCCGCTAAAGACACATTTTGTACCACAACATCTGGTCCCAGATGTTGTTGTACGAGAGAGGGGCCTCTCTCGCTCGCGGCCCGGCTGGACCTGGACGAGCTAGGAACCGGACTAAAAGGCTTCCTCCATTCTCGTTCACTATCCGCCGTCACTGGGTGTGCATCTATTATTTTTATAGTGCTCGCATCACCCAAAATTTCCTCTTGGACCGCATCGGACGAACCCGGCTGCCGAACCATTCGGTGAATGGACGCTACACCGGGCGAGCTAGCGGACGACATTTGTCTAATCTCCATGAGCACTTTTGCCGCTAGCTCTGTATTTATTTGTGACGACGGACGCACACTTGAAGAAGATAACATGGAAACATCACCCTGTTCTGGTTCCTCTGAAATAGAAACTGAGAGAGTAGAGTGACCTTGTGGAGAAAGAGCCGGCATCGGTCTTTCTCCAGAAACAACATATCGTGACACACGTTTCCAATGTTTCTCATCCCAATGTTCACATACAGGACAGGGATTAATGCGAGAACACTGACTACAATTAATGCAATAATCATGAAAGTCAGAGGAAGATTTCTTCCTATTACAATTTGAACAAAGTCCCTTCATTGTGAAAGAACAACAATAAGTCCTAGTTACTCGCAAAAACCCCTGACACAAAGATACATAATAACATGATCCATTAATAAATGAAAAAACAATTGCAAAACAAAATAATTTTGAAAAAATATTTTTTCAGAGAAGCCCAAGTTGCTGAAAAGTAACGTTGAGCCCCGATGGATCCGATGGCAAAGTGTGGTCAAAAATTTTAAAATTATATAAAATAATTAATGAGACACTTTCGGATAATATAAATGTATCTTATAATGAGATAAACTACCACAAAGGCAAACAGCCCCCCTCAAAAAAGGCTGTTGCCAATGAAAACAAACAGTGTAAACACAGTAGAAAACATGACTCCAGGCACTGAAAAAACTGGCCCGGAATCAGTCATCAATTACACTCTATCTGATGCAAAACAGAGACTCCCAGGGGAGAATCTGCAGAACATCAGATGGAAGATGCAGAACACAAACGTTATACACCCATGGGTGAAAACGTAACTATGGGGAAAATAACAGAAAACATTCTGTAACCAAGCAACTCTCCCAGGGAATTTTTAGAAATGAAACTTCTCAAAAATATGCCAAAAGCATGGGAGAATTGCAAGGGGGGACTTTAGAAGGTTAGGGGAGAGGAAACACTGAATAAGCAGTGCAACAATTAGCAAGAATGACAACAAGAGGCGTTTGCTTCGAAAATAGGCAACTTAACATAATTTCAACAAAAATTTTTAAGTACAGCCCTGATTATTTTTTGCCACTTCTTTTTTCCTCTCCTCCTTCTATCCTCCTTAGAATCACATTTTCTCCAAGAATTACGTGTCTGCCATCCTTTAAACTGAGATTTACAAGCACAAAGATCAGTGAGATGTTGACTGATGAAGGGCCAAACAGAGAATGATATTTGGCGCCAATTTCGGGACGACTGCGTCACTGCGCATGCGCAGTAGAGTCGTACTATGGAGGTCCTTTAGGACATGATTTCTTTTTGTTTTGGATGCAAATTTTGGGGATTGGGGGGCAAAATTTGTGTTTGGCCCTGGTTTTTGTGGAGTTAGCACCAGCAGCTAAGTCTGGGTCATTGGTACAGTATAAAAATATCCATTCTCCTCCATTTCTGAATTTTGCGGTTGGTTATTCAGTGACTTGAGAAAACCTGAAACCTGTTATGAGAGACCACTTTTGTGTGGTCCAAAGGGCGGTCTCTCAAGACAGGTTCTACTGTAATAGAGGCCAATAGTCCAACTTCTACTCAATAAGATACAGTTAAAACTAGAAGTCCTGTCATGAATAGTGCGCTTATCTAGGCTTAATTGCGCGTTGGAATTGCGCACAATTTCCATATCGAATGGCATCCAAATCACGGCAGTTTCTCCTGGTTACTCATAGCAAATGCATGCAATGTTTCTGCCAATGGACCTCCGGGTTACCCGGAGGTCCATTGGCTGAAACATTGCTTGCGCACAGGCCATATGTACAGAATTTGAAAGTTTTACTTGGGTCATAACGCGTACATTAACTCGCATATCAACGCACTATTTGTGCGCATTTCATGACAGGACTTCTAGTTTTAACTGTACCTAGCTTGATCAGTTTCTGCACAAACACAGTAAAACTGTTTGGACTTTTTGTTGCATCTTGTGGTTTGGTTTTCCAGTTTGCCACAACACCCTAAAGTAAACTGCACCCCCTCCCCCCTCACACCAAAACAAGCCAAGACCAATACCGTGTCTGGACCTGAGTCGCTGCATGCAATTGAATCGACAAACAGGAAGTGGCTGCATGGCAGATCTGAAAATTGCATACACGATACAACTGATCATTATCAGGCTCCAGATGAAATATAAAATCAATCCCTTGCATAGAAGCCGAGAAAAGTTTGACGAAACATTTAAATGTTCAGTGGGTACAGTAAAATTTCAAAGTATCGGCAAACAGGAAGTGGCTGCACGGCAGATCTGAAAATTAGGTACACGATACAACTCATCATAATGATGCAGCAGACCAAATATACAATCATTCCCTTTCATAGAAGCCAAGAAAACTTTGACGGAAGTGTTTCAGATGGACTGACGGATGGACAGGCAGACGGACGGACGGACGGATGGAGTCGAGCAGTTACTAGATCTGCTCTGCGGTTGGCGACGCAGGTAAAAAATGCCCACTCTGAAAAGACCACTTGCATAATCACAACACTATATTGCAATATATATTATCACAAAAAGGAAGTATACTCGCCCAAAAAAGAAAGTGTGCATTGCAGAAATTTATCAAACTCCAAAAAAATAATTTCGTAGGTGTAAAGAGTGTTAACCTGTTCATTAATAAGTTATATTGAACACAAAAACAGTTTTCCCCGTTAAAATTGCATTAACGTTAAATGACGTGCTGCACGTTTGTGAAAAGGCATGTTTTGCACATGGAGAGTCTGAAAATTCATGCAGCAGTGTGAATCCTTGGGTATTTAAACACTAAAGTAAGGCCTTCCTATCGTTCACATTCAACCTTGCGCTGCTGTTAAAACGGCTCCAGATTAGCATGCCAAGATTGACAATGAATCAACGTCTCCTTGCCCTGGGTATGATTAGAGCTGGCAGAACACACAGAGAGGTTGCCCAGCATTTGAACTGCCACCGTAACACTGTAGACAGGCTAGTCCATCGACATGCACAACATGATGACGTTCGAGACCGACCCCGCTCCGGGAGATCCTGAGTTACCACCCCTGCACAAGATCGGTAAATCTGTGTCGTCCATCTCCGGAACCGGCAACAAACGGCAACGACAACAGCCAGGAACATCCCTAACCTGAGACGGATACATCCTCAAACAGTAATCAACCGGCTGAGAGAATATGGCTTACGTCCTCGAAGACCTGCAATTCGTCCGATTATGTCATCGTCGTGCTCGACTGCAGTGGTGTAGAGTAGGGTTAGGGTTATGGTTTGCCTAACCTAACCCTAACCTAACCCTACCTAAACCACTTCCATGCTAACTTGTTTGCTTCCATGAGGCGTAGATGCACAGCAGTAGTCGATGCAGACGGAGGTCATACCAGATATTGAGTGTGTGACTTTTGTGTTTGACTCTTAGTGTCTTTGACTCTCCATGGCACCAAGAGTATTCGTCGTAGCGTAATGACATTTCTCGTGTTGATCACAAATTGATTCATCTGTGATTGAATAAAATTTCCCTGAATGAAAATGATATATATCTTTTTTTAGTGTTATTTTTTAGCATGCACACTTTCTTTTTTGGGAGAGTATATATAATGGACTGAACTCATGAGCCAATGTTATCTATACAACTGCACTGCAGAAACGTTCATTGGTCACATATAGAAAAAGTATCTCAACTGCCGAAATCTGAGTGGAGAGGAGTGGTGGGTGGGAGGAGGGGGGGCAATAAATAAATAAATAAACAATGCTTTGCACAATTTCTCTGAGTTTTTCATTTTCTCCAAAAGTTTGCAGTCACTCTTTAAAGAATATCGTTTAGTGCGAGTGAAAAATTCATATGTTGATGATGAGCACATTTTTTCATGGCAATACAATCTGGATAGTTAACCCTTTACCTAACACGAAAGGCAGACAACACTTGCAAATAAAATTCTTGAATCATTTTTTGTTCATTTTTTGCGTTAAAAACATAGTTTATGACCCTCAATGGAATGAGCTCATTGAGCTCATTCCAATGAGGTATCATAAGCTATGTTTTGAGACAAAAATTAAAAAAATAATGAAAATTGTATGTTGAGTTTGAGTTTTGTGAATAGCACTGGCCGGTTTTGGCTGTTACATTGGGTAAAGGGTTAAAACTTGTTTTAGTTTCTTCTGACAAATAACGAATGCAAATTGGAAAGTTGATACCATGTAACTACTTTTTGTACTAGGTAAACACAATGATGTTTGATGACACCAAAGCATAACAGCTTGTATGTTATCAAACATCATCTACGGAAGGAGTTATCCCACAGACTGCCATCTGAGAGGGAACAGAGACTGAGTTACAGTGATCTTCACTGATGTTTAAACAATTCAGATGTTTTGAGATCAGTGGCATGAGCAGACGACACATCTTTATATATCATCAAAGAAAGAGAGTATGGATTTGTTTTAAAGTGAGCCGTCTACGGCACTTTGGACAGCACTTATGAATTTCAATAGCACCTCTGATACAAACATCACAGAATACATGGCCACACAAAGTCACTTGTAGAGTCTTGCCAGATCTTGCAATCTAAAAAAAGAAAAAGAAAATATTGAATTAAAATTAAAGTAGTCGAATTGAATCTCAAATTGAATCACGTCTATTATTTGAAATCAAATTATGTATTTATTTATTTATTGATGTTTTAGGTCACATATTTCTGCACAATGGCTAATTATGACCATGACAGTATTACGTGTGGAGGAAGCCGGAGTACCCAGAGAGAACCACCGAGCAACAGTGAACAGCTGTCAGCTCCCCAATATACCAACCCCACACAAGCAGGGTTAGCATTGGTTGAAGACAGGTGCACCATCGATGTGCAGTACGCCTTAGTACACAATGCCACCGTGCCCCCACGTGGGCAATGGGGGTGAAGTGTCTTGCCCAAGGACACAACGCGGTTGCCGAAGGTGGAATTCAAACCGAGGACCTCTTGGCTTGCAGCCTGCACCTCTATCTACTGAGCCGCTGTGCCCCCCTCTTGAAATCGAATTAAACCATGAATCAAATCAGTGAGGTGCTGAAGATGACCGATTAGGGTGCTGTAAACCTGATTTGTTCCGACTATGATGACTAAAGTCCTGACTTATAAAATAATCTAACAATATCAAGGCAAGCCTTCATATGATTCATTATAGTAACAAGAGTGCACTCATTCTGACAATCTCAGTTGATTAAAATTTTTGAGCATGCATGATGCAAACTGTTTTCGATTTTTAACTCTTAGAAGCCGGGGAATCAGAATGAATTTATTGAACATGACATACCACGACAAACTTAAGTAAGCAGGTGATTCTAGTCAAGTGTCGTCTAGCCATTCTGGCAGACGACACTTGACTAGAAGCACCTGCTAAAAGTTTAATTCTCCCCCAGCCCAAAGACAGCTGAACCATTAGAGACAGATTACCTGCCGTATTACATCACAGGCAAGAAAACTAAACTCCTGGCTTCTAAGAGTTAATTACTACTAAAATCAAATGCACCCAATTTCGACTTGTTTGACAAGACCACATGCACCCGATTTCGGTGTGTTTGACAACAAGACCATACACACAAAACTATGTTTCAATATGAGTAAAATCCTCACCCTCTGATTGGATGAGAGCTAGTGTAGTTTCTTTTATGTTTACGGCTCCACTAACAAATGTTACCGCGTGACATCACCATGCAAAATATTTGAAATAATTTTGCCTGTTTCATAATTGCCTCATCAACAGAGTGACTAGCAAGTTGCTTCATTTTTCTGGATTTTTCGTAAGTGCAGCAGATGCTGTTCTGGATAAAGTGCTGTTTATATTACAAACCAATTTACGATTTGAACTGAGGTGGAATGAGTTTATCTGGTTTATTGATTATTTATCCAGTGCAGTCGTAGGTACACAAGAGGTTTATTTACTAAACTTGTGATCATTAAAAAGCTGCCTCATAGAATGATCACAAGTTTAGAAAATAAGCCTCTTGTGTTTCCCAATGTCTTATTGGAACATATACGTTACTGTGATGAGCTGACGATAACACTGTCTGAGGTTTGCGGCTCGAAGCGTATGTTCAGCCTTGATGCTTTGTGTCTCGGTTGAACACAAGCTCCAAGCTGCAAACGTCAGATGATGTTACAGGCTTGGCAATTTCAGGAGAGCGATTGTTTAGCTCTCCTTACTGCCCTCCTGAAAGAATTCAGGAGAGCAAAAAATTGCCCTCCTAAATATTTTAGGCTGGGATGATTGAGATTACATGTATTATGCTCATATTAAAGTTTTGTTGTAAAGCAAAAATGTAATTTAACTTCGAAGACACATAACATCACGTAATTTCATTTTGAAAGTGGTTTAGTGGTAAAAGGTAATGGCTGCAACCATACCCAAACACAGTTGCAATCATTTGAAGCAAAATGGGTCACAGCAATATTTTTTTGTTTTCTGTCAGTTTCAATTTCAACAACTGACATCACAGTTTGACGGGTAATTATTCAAGGAATATTGACACTATAATATACTACCATTACTACTATCCTGTCACTTGAAGCACTTGCACCAGGATGTGACTGTAGATTCAAGCAGACCTGTGGTCCAAGAAAGTCATACGCCTACCACTACCACCTTCAACCCCCTTGGGGGGTTGAAGGTGGTAGTGGTAGGCGTATGACTTTCTTGGACAACAGGTCTGGGTACACACACAGGTCTTGTCAAGTGTGTGTTCGGTTGTTGAGTGAGACATCTAGATGTCTAAGAGATTTCGCTTTACCTTAGTAAAGTTAATAAAATCACCGATGTAATAGTCTGTTGGTTTCAGTTTCAATGAGTTCGTTCAACTGGATACTTAAAATGCTGTGTAAAGCTAATTGCTCTCCTAAGGTGATTGAGAAGAGCGATTTTTTGCCCTCCTGCATTTTTCAGAATGCCAGGCCTGATGTTACCATCAATTCATCACAATAATTTATATAATATTATAGAAAACAATAACTGAATCACATTTTATCGCTGAAACCAACGATGAGGGGAAAATTTCTATCCCAATTTCACAGCGCACCATGCAGAATCAAGAAGAGGCATGTTCAAGCTTTCTTTTTGTACAAAGTTAAAGGCATTTCATCCCATTCAATGCAATACTATTACCATCATAAACAGGATGTTTCACACTTGGATGAGTTGCCCCTTCTGAATCAGAATGCAATTTTTATTTCATTACTTTGTTATTTGTTAAACTTTAAAGTAAACAAGAGCTTCACCTGGCGGTGCATCATATGCCTTTCAGGCTTTTTTCAAATTGTACATAATCACTGTTTTCATCCAAATGGACTGCAGCACCAAGCACTAAATCCTTCAAAATGCATTTTGGAGTACAGAAAAAAAATTGCCTAAATGATACAGGTGGTTGAGGGGGGGGGGGGGGGGGGTGGGGAGGGGGGTATTTACAGTAGTCAATTTTTTTTCTGCATGTAATATTTCCAAATCCTTCAAAATACATTTTGGGAAAAACTTCTTAAATGACATGGGTGTGTGTGGCTGGGTGGGGACTTGCAGGGGCTTGGCAATACCTCTTTCAATTTTCCTTGGATAATGGTGGTCATCAACCTTGAGGTTGACAAATTTATCGGTATTGAAAGTCACATATTGCTGCACAATGGCTAATCAGGGTTCCTGCAGTTTGGGGAGGGGCAAATAAAAGACTTTTCAAGACTCTTTTCAATGTGAATTCAAGACTTTTCAAGGTGTGAAAAAATAAGAATTCAAGATTTTTAAAGGGTCTTATATTTTTTTTTCAAATTTAAGATTTTTCAAGTTAAGACCCCATGGGAACCCTGCTAATATGTGACCGCAACATGGATATAGAGTTAGGCATCACAAAGTAGATCTTCTGTTTCTGTGGCCATTTTTTGTAAAATTGCAGGTGGGTGGTTTTTTATTTGTATTTTTGTAATTATTATATCTTTGCCATCAAAAATTCATGTTCTTGGTTTGTCCTCATAATCTGCAGAATAGCTTGGGTGGTGGTGTATTGCATCCCTTTAGTGCAAGAATGCTTTGCAATGCTATATTATTAACTTGGGTAAAATATCAGGCATTAAGCATTTAATTTTAATTTTTTTAAAGTTTTAAAGAAGAGAGCATGCAGCAGCCAAAAGGACCACACAGGAGTGCCTGAGAAACAGATTTTCAACTTTTTTATGCCTTAATCAATCGTAGATACCCATGCTGTCCAATCACTGCTTCACGTCCTGTGGTTCCCATGGGGATAGAAAATCTGGTCACAAAATTAGATCCCAAGAATGAATGACATACAACACACACATAGAAAGTCCTATGTATCTGAGCAATGATAAGAATGAATAAATTACCTCTGTTCGACTTTCTAAACATATCGGACATGTTATCCCAGTTTGTGTTGGAGATGTCAAGTCATCAAAATTAGATGCTGCTAGGCTATCAGACCTGTAATAGGAAGAATAACTTATTTTATTACTTTCCAAAGTGTGATTTACTGGGATTTCCAGGTTTGATTATAAACGATAACTTCACAAGTGAATTATGCAATCAACAATTGTGTCATGTATCCGTGCACACAAATGAAGACGCTTTGCCGTGGGTGTAATGGGGAATTCATTGTTTGTTTGTTTTTTTTAACCCTCTACCCAACATGAAAAGCCAACAACACTTGCAAAAAGAATTCTTGAATAACTAATTTTTTGTCTCAAAAACATAGGTTATGACCCATCATTGGAACGAGCTCAACAAGCTTGTTCCAATGAGGGGTCATAACCTATGTTTTAGAGACTAAAAAATTGGCGATTTTTTTTGGAATAGCGCTGGCCAGTTTTGACCGTTACGTTAGGTAAAGGGTTAAATAATATAATTATCTTTAATAATGAAAAGTAATAAACAGAGTAATCGCTTGACTGGACTGGTTATGTGAAATAATTCATTCGAGGTGAGGGACTATATTCTAAAACACTTGTGCGCATTCGTGCACTCGTGTTTTAACGTTATTTCACGTAATCAGTCCAGTCAAGCGACTACTCTCTATGCAATACTGGACATGTTATTCTATCTCAGAACATGAAGCATACCAATTTAAGATGCATGCCCACACTAGTACTTCAATAGCATTGGCTGAGTATGTTGTTAACCCCGCACCACAAAAAAATACATTTTGGAGCAGGACAAGCTTTTCTCAAGCAAAAGGAAATGAGTGATTGGTATTTACACATGAAATATACAGAGAAAAGCAAATGTAAACTAAACCTGTTCATAAGCACAGCTAACAAAGTACCCCCACAATGTGCAGGAAAATCCAAAATAAAGATTGCTGTCAAGTCGGTTTAAAAAATATGTTAGCATATTGTAATGCAAGCCTGACTGTAGGTGATACAGTTTTGGGGTATATACAAATACTAAGTCCATAAAGGGCAATTACTCTGGCAATAAAATATCGAACTACACCTGCATTTAACTATGGGTATACAGTAATAGGATACACTTGCATACCATATATCAACTCACTCAACCAAGTACTTTACAAGTTATTCATGACTGAATTTGGGGACGGACGGATGGACAAGGGGTGATTCCTATCTACCACTTGAGGGGGTATAAAAACTCCAGAGAGAGTATTCTCAAGAAAGTAACATCTTTACATGTTGCAATAAGACTAAAATCTTCTCCCTCTGATTGAATGAGTGCTTGCATACTTTCTTCTATATGTTTGTGGCTCCAGAAGAATGTGTCACCTCGCGAAATTCTTAATCATTTATATATTTATTTACTGGTTTTTAAGGTCACATATTTCCGCACAATGGCTCACTGACTCTTCTAGCAGAAGAGAAAGCTAAGAAAAAAGCTGTCATATAAGACAAGAATTTGAAATCTACTGTCCCAAGAGGCTCAAATGGCTTTTCTTTCAGTTTAAGCAGAACCCAAGCTAAATTCCATTTAGGAATTAATCTAAGAGTTCTAGGTCTATTTATCGAGAAGTTTCTAACTAACTTAGATAAAGAGACATTAGATCCAATTTGTAAACTATCATGGTGTGCATAGGTATCAGATAACATAGACCTATAATCTTTAATAGTAACAGGTTGCAGTTTGATCTCGTCAAACAAGTATACTAGAAAGTTTGCAATGTCTGGTATGGAGGGATAAAAAATATCAACAGAATGATCCCTACACCAACGACGAAAGACCTTCCACTTAGCCGCATAGTTTAGCGAAGAGGAGGTCCTCCTACAGTTAGAAATCGCGTCCACTGCTCATCCTGTAAAATGCTTGCCATGCAAGAAGGACCGCACAACGGAAATAGTGAAGGTTGAGACCTTGCAGGTTGTGATGAAGTTGACGCGATTTCCCCTGCGAAAGAAGATCCTCCCGTGGAGGAAGCTTTCGCGGTAAGTCCCACAGCAGACATCTGAGTAGATTTATCCACGGTCTCTGTGGAGACAGAGATGCTACCAACAGAATCCTGCATTGAGGTTGTTTTATCTTTAGCAATACTTGCTGTATTAACGGCGCTGGAGGATACGCATATCCTATCATTCCGTCCCACGAGATCGATAGAGCGTCTGCTGCATATGCTCGTGGATCCGGACAAGGTGACACATATGTCTGCAACTGATTGTTGAGATGTGTCGCAAATAAGTCTATCATTGGCCGTTCCCATTGGTAGCAAATCTAATTGAATACCTGTTTGTTGAGAGTCCACTCTGACGGCAACAAGCGACCCTTCCGTGAAAGGGAGTCTGCTAGTACATTCAGTCAACCAGGTAGAAGACGGACCGAAAGTAGAACTTGGTGTTCTAGAGCAAACAGAAGGATTCTTTCCGTTAAATTGAATAACGGAACGGAATGAGTGCCTCCCTGGTTCTGGATATACGTCACTACTGTCGTATTGTCGGACAGGATTTGGACATGAGCTTTCTGAATAATGTTCATCCAATGACGTAATGCAAGCCAAATCGACATCATTTCCTTGATGTTTATGTGCTTGCTTAGAAACTGCGGATCCCAAAGACCCTGGCACTTCGAATCCGTTGGGATCAATGTTGCACCCCAACCTGTTTGACTGGCATCCGTCATAATCGTAAAACCCGGATCTGGCAATTGCAGCGGAACTCCCGGAGTCAACCACTGAATGCTTGCCCAAGTCTGAATCTCTTGTTTCACTTGATCTGACAAGAGAATCGAGCGAATGAATCTTCACACTCCAATTCTGAGTCAAGAAAATTTGGAGAGGACGAGTGCGCAACCGCCCCATCGGAATGAGATCCACAACGGCTCCGCACAGACCTATCAGTCTCATGAACTCCCTCGCTGTGACTTTGTCTGTGTGAAGACAATAGCGAGCGTAACAACTGATTAACTTCACTCTGGTTAACGGCAGACGAACGAGATTGTTGTGCGTCTCGAAGCTCATTCCCAGATGAGTGAATGACTTGAACGGCACCAGATCCGACTTCTCCTCGTTTATAACAAAACCGAGACGTCGGAGCAATAGAAGCAGATTCTGCACATCGTTCTGAAGCGTTCACTCGTTGCCGTACCTCTGATAAATGTTGTCCAGGTAGGCCGACGTTACCGCAGACGAATGAGCTCGGAAATGCATCATTACCGAGTTCCTTATTCGAGTGAAAGCCCAGGGCGCTAGGTTCAATCCGAAGCACATCGTCCGGAATTGATATACAACTCCTAGGACTGCGAAGCGTAGATACTTTCTGAATGTCGGATGTACCATGACGTGAAAGTACGCATCTTTGAGATCTATGCTTGTAGCATAATCGTTCACCCGAATACTCGCTCTGACCGATCGAATCGTCTCCATATAAAACTTCGGAGCGACGATCAGCTTGTTTATCCAGCTCAGATCTATGACTGGGCGGAACGAGCCGTCTGGTTTCGGAACCAGAAACAGATGGCTGTAGAAACCCGGTGATTCCTGGTCTTCTACGACCTCTACCGCGTTCTTCATCAAAAGAGACTGTACTTCCGATAAAAGAGCGTCTCTTTTCTGTGGATTTGACGGAAGCTGAGTCCATTTTGGACTTCGAGTTAATGGAGGCTTTTGTTTGAAGGATATTCTTAGTCCTTCCGAAATTACCCCTCTGACCCAGGGGTCGTCCGTAATCGACGCCCACTCGTCTGTAAAACTCGATAACCTTCCGCCAACCGGAACACGATAGAGGTTCAAACCATCACCTCCTGGACTTGCGAGGGCTGCGGAAGGAGAAACCACGTCCTCCACGACCCGCACCTCGTCCTGTCGACCTTGGGACGTCAGACCGGTTGTCTTGGCCCGAAGAACGTCCCGTACGTGAGTCGCTGCCTTGACGGTCTCTAGAATAAGACCTAGAGGACGTATAAGAACCTCTATAGGAACCTCTCTTGAGCATATTTGTCCCAGAAGTACCTGTCTTACTCTTCTCTGCTGTATCCGACTTTTTGGAAGCGGAACTAAAAAGCAGAGAATCCGAAGCTTTCTTAGTTATCTTATCATAGATTGCTGAAAGCTTGCCATCGAAGAGAAGCTCTCCGGAGACCGAAGCTACTCTGAGAGAGTTCTTCACCTTACTATCCACACGTGTGGATGTAGCTAGGGCTGCGTCACGTCTAACCAACTCCAGGTTTGCCACTGGAAGGGCGGAGTTATACGTGGAATAAGCTACTGCCCTTGAAAGAAGTCTTAATGAGGATTGTATATCCTGGAATTCTTTCCCTCGAAGACGCAATGATAACGCCTTTGTAAGGTGGTCTGCATATGATAAAGTGTCTAAGCTTGCTCTGTTAGACGTTATTGTCGTTTCCAACGTCGCGGTTGGAATAGACATAGACGACGGTAATGACAATTCCAAGTCTTCCGCTCGTCGTCTAGACGCAGAGGAACTCTCAGTATTCCCTGTCCTGCCGTATCAAATTTATTCCTTAAATTGATGAAAGGCAGGTTGAGAGCATTAGCGGACAAGAAACCAGCTTTGCCTGTTTTGGAAGCAAGCTTATAGATAGCGTCGTTCAATAATTCGAATGTTCTTGTGACATTATTGGACTGTGTCGGAAACTCAGGGACGATGTCTCTGAACCGCTCAAAAAATTCAGTATCCAATGACGCTATCAGTCTCTTATCCGGCATCGCAGCAGTCTGGCCCGACGGAACAACTTGCGGAAGGAAGTGCCGGATGAAATCTATGGCAGCCTTATGTTGCTCCGAAAGGGATAGCTCCAAGTCCTCGGTATCCCTATCGCCATCCTGTCGGACCTCATGATGATCTCGGTCGTCCGCACCCGTTGCTTCGGCGGAGCGCATCGACCCAGCGTCGTCGGATAATTCTTGATCCGAAACCGATTCTGTCGGTTGCTGGGATGCTGCAATAATTTGTGCTATCTGAGCTAGCACGTCCATCACCGAGGCCTGCGGAGTAGCGGTCTTTCACTGCTTAGCCGCCGGAAGCTCCATGTAAACTGACTCCTGCATACTTCTCTTATGCGAACGTCCGGAGTCTGCAGGCCTCTAGTCCCTGGCTACCGGATGGCGTGACCTGGTCGCCGTGGAATCCCTGATTGGCGAAGCTGGCTGGATATCGGCGGTCACGTAGCCAAGGTGTGGTCGTGTGCGCTGCTGAGAGGATGAGGAAGCCTTTTGTACAGTCTCTCCGGACTGTCTATACAATGGAGCGTCCCGATCGGCGGACGTATGCTCCGCTTGCGAAACATTTTGTACCACAACATCTGGTCCCAGATGTTGTTGTACGAGAGAGGGGCCTCTCTCGCTCGCAGCCCGGATGGACCTGGACGAGCTAGGAACCAGACTACTAGGCTTCCTCCGTTCTCTCCTCTTATCCGCCGTGACTGGGTGTGCACCTTGAATATTTATAGTGCTCGCAACACCCAAATCTCCTTCCTGGACTGCAACGGACGAACCCGGCTGCCGAACCATTCGATGAATGGACGCTACACCGGGCGAGCTAGCGGACGTCAACGCCGTCGATCCTACTAGGGACCTCTTAGGCAATTGGCATATCTCCAGGAGCACTTTTGCCGCTAGCTCTTCATTTGATTGTGACGACGGAGGCGCACCTTTGGAAGATATCACGGAAACATCACCCTGTTCTTGTTCCTCTGAAATAGAAACTGATAAACTAGAGTGACCCTGTGGAGAAAGGACCGGCATAGCCCTTTCCCCGCTAACAACATACCATGACACACGTTTCCAATGTTTGTCATCCCAAAATTCACATACTGAACAGGGGTTAGTGCGAGTACACTGACTACAATTTATACAATGATCATTAAAGTCAGAGGAAGATTTCCTCTCATTACAATTTGAACAATATCCTTTCATTGTGAAAAGAAAACAATAAGTACAAGTACTCGCACGAACTCCTGCAAACAAAGATACATAATAACATGATCCATTAACATAGAAAAAATAAATGAAATCAAAAATAATTTTTGAAAAAATATTTTTTCAGCAAAGCCCAAGTTTCTGAAAAGTAACGTTGAGCCCCAATGGATCCCAAGCCTAAGTGTGGACAAAAATTTTAAAAATATTTTAAACAATTAATGCAACACTTACGAATAATAATAATGTATCTTATAATGAATTAAACTAGTACAAAGACAAAAAGTCCCCCTCAACAGAGACTGTTGCCAATGTAAACAAGAAGTGTAAAAACACCAGAAACATGACTCCAGGCACTGATAATCCTGGCCCGAAATCAGTTACCAATAATACACTATCTGATGCAAAACAGAGACTTCCAGGGAAGAATCTGCAGAACATCAGATGGTAGATGCAGAACACTACGCCTAAACACCCATGGGTGAGAACGTAAACATGGGGAAATGAACAGAATTCATTCTGTTACCCAGCTAAATCTCCAAGAAATTTTAGTAATAATATTACTCAAAAATATGCCAAAAGCATGGAAGAATAGCAAGGGGGGATCTAAATGACAAGGAGAGAGGAAACACTGAATAAGCAGAGAAACTTCATAGCAAGAATGACAACAGGCCCATGCCTCGAAAATAGGCAACTTAACATAATTTCATTAAAAAAAATTTAAGTTACAGCCCTAAATATTTTCTGTCACTCATTTTTCCTCTCCTCCTTCTATATGCACTTTATATCCACCATTTCTCTAATATTTATGTGTCTGGCATCATTTAAACTGAGATTTACAAGCACAAATATCAGATGTGAACTGATGAAGGGCCAAACAAAGAATAATAATTGGCACCAATTTCGGGACGTCCTTGACACTGCGCATGCGCAGTGAGGGCAAAGTATGGAGAACCTTCAGGACATGATTTCTTTTGGTTTTAGATGCAAATTTTGGGGATTGGGGGACAAAATTTGAGTTTGGCCCTAGAATTTTAAGAGTTAGCACCAGCTAAGGCTGGGTCATTGGTACAGTATAAAAATATTATAAGTTACAGCCCTGATCATATTCTGCCACTGTTTTTTCCTCTCATCCTTCTATTTCCTTCATAGATCCACCATTTCATCCATAATTATGTGTCTGGCATCATTTAAACAGAGATTTACACCACAAATATCAGTGAGCTGTTACTGAATTTAGGGCCAAACAAAGAATGACAATTGGCGCCAATTTCGAGACCTCCTTGACACTGCGCATGCGCAGTGGACAAAAGGTATGGAGGACCACATAGGACATTGAAATTTCGGTCTTTGATGCAGACTTTGGGGATTGGGGGGCAAAATTTGTGTTTGGCCCTTGATTTTAAGGAGTTAGCACCAGCTAAGTCTGGGTCATTGGTACAGTATAAAAATATAAACACTATGGCTTTCTGATTTAGAGGTTAATAAAAGGGGAATGAAAAGTAGATGTACCTTGCATCATCTGAGGAAACAGAGACTTCAGTAATTTCAACAGCAGGAGGCGACGTACGTGATACAAATGTCACATCTTCATTCTGATTTCTCCTTATATTCTCTCTCATGATCTGGCGTCTTCGTCGAGGAGACACAACTAAAAAAAATTTTGTTCCAGATTAATTTCTATGTACAGGCATGGATGTATATTCTCCTATGGGAGACATTCACCTGTCATATATAGCTCTCAGCAAATCATTTCCTCTGGAAGAAATTTAAAAACTAATTGACAGGGTGTTAAGTACAGTATGGCCACCGTGGACTGGTCATTTTCAACGAGTGAGCAATATTTCCACAAAAGCAACAATATTAGATTCCTAAACACTAATTATAGGAATAATCATCAAAAATTTTTATTAATGAAGCACTGGGTACAACCTGGTGCGTCATTAATTAAATTTTACTGATAATTTTTATTACCTGGTAAATGTATGCAAAGACATCACTGCCCACGGGTGGATTACTACAGGTCCACGGGGACGGTACTGTGGATGTTAACTTGTGGGTACTTGAAACCAGTATCATTGCTTTATTGAAAAATGCTGATAGCCACTATAGTGCCTTTATGCTGCATGTATTTGCCTGTTATTTCAGCAGCAAAAAAAAATGCCAATTCATTTTTTTTTCATAATTTAATTGTTTGTTGTTGGTGGTTAACGTCACATTTATGCACCATGGCTAATCGTGACACAACATGGAGATGAAGTCAAGTTTAGTCAATCGTTGATCTACATGTTGCCCATTTTAGAGGACTTTCACCCCAAGCATTGGTGACTGGGTCCTATTTTACTAGTAAAGCGGAACTGGTTTACCACAGTAAACAAGTGCTGCTTACTTCCCGGGTTTCCCACGGGGACACAATTTAATTAAGAGTCCTAACAGGTTCCCTCCAATAACTTATAACAAAAAAAATTGGAAACAAATTGTTTGGCTTCAGGCAATACCTCACGGAAATTAAACGTCCATGTTGAACATTTTCTATTGGCTTGTAGAATTTTTCCAAATTTGTATGAAATTGTGTTAATTTTAAATTGTAACTTTTTGGATTGATGAATATTTTTTGCAGAAGTTTGAAACAAAAGCATGATAAAATAGTGTCTCCAGAAAAGAATTCAAATCTGTGGACAGTATTTATTTTTCGAAAAAGGTACAAAAATACAGGTCCACTATGGATTAACTGGTGAAAAAATTTAGAAAATTGCCCCCCCCCCCCCCCCCCCCCCCCCCCCCCCCCACACACACACACACACACCCAAAATGCAGGTTCCTGGCATCTGGGAACAGGCCCATCATGGTTCAACTTGTGAAAATAAAATTGGAAATTGGATCCCCCAAACGCAGGTTCCTGGCCTCAGGGAGGAAATTTAGTTTTTTTTTCAACAGCTGTACAAAAAGGATAAATTTGCTCCCAACTTATAGAACCTTACCAATTTTATTGGCAAACTTGCATTTGGTCAGTCCTGGTAAACCATCCTTGTTTCTTTGGCAAAAAAATTGCTGTGGAAAACTGGTGTTTCTACGGCAATTGCTGTGAAGCCTGTTCGATTGTGAAAAAATCATCAGGGGGCAAGGCATAGTCTCAATTGCCATGTATATGTAGTATGCAGTGAAGTGAAATCTTTTAAGTAACTTTAACATGTGAAAGTAGTTAGAGATACATGTGTATATAATTACAATCAATGTGCCAAATCTTTCAATCAATCAGATCATACCAATATCATGAACCCTGTGAATGCTGAGAAAAAATCTTGAAAGTAATCAGGCAACCCAACTAAGTATATCTCACTGCTTCTATGTTGACAACACCAGAATCTGACATCAGTTTCCAGAAAGCTCTGTAAGAGCTTTCCAGAAACTGATGTCAGATTCTGGTGTTATCAACATAGAAGAAGCAGAACACATAGTTTCTAGTGGTTATGCTGCAACTTGTACTGCAAATTGTAAGATTAGCAATACAGCGTAGGTCAAGCCACATGGTTTGGTTCCTTGTGTAACCTGGAGGTTGTGTAATTTCTGCCACCACAAGGCTTTCTGAAGAAGCCATCCTCGACAGTGTTTTTGCTGTGGATATTTTTTGTTTCCTCAGCATTTTTCTCGGCACTGCTGATTCGTTAATATTAGAAATTTATTGTCAAGAAATCTGCATCTACATGGTCAGGCTTTCAAATCAATACAACAAATAATTTCATGCTTATCAGAAGTTCTGGAAGAATCCTCGGTCAAACAAAGAGAAACTATAATATGAATCCACACTGAATTATCAAGTCAAAAAAATCTTCCACACAAGAATCGCCGACAACAACTTGTAGGGCAAGCGAGAATGGCAATACACATTCTGTGAACATTTTGGTTGAATACATCATGCACTCTAGAGATGAGCTTCATTAATTAAAATTTTGCTGACAATGACTTTTATTACCTGGTAAATGCATGGGTAGCCATCTCTGCCCATGAATGGATTACGACCAGTCCACGGCGACTGTTCTGTAGCAGTCTCGAATTGCTTGAAATGGTAATTTTTTCATCTGATGGAACTAGAGTCCCTGGATACTGGATGGTGAATTACTACTATATTGCAGACGGATACATTTTCCAAAGGCGATAATTCTAAATTTCTTGAGAACAAAACACAAGTATTTGCAAACAACTGTGATTTAGATGCTGATTTTGGAGTTCAAGCTTTCAAAATTATGTGTAGAAATAGATATATTTGTCATTATAAATGTGGAACAAGTGACAAGTTCCAATTCTGCAAAGGAAACCGTATTTGGTAAACTGATGAACGGTGAAAATCTGATGTTTAAGAAGTTGTTTTTGTCACTTATTTCCACGGTAAACACGTGCAATACCAATTAGGGCAGCTGTTCTGAAAAATGGGTAATGTGACTCTAAAATTTGAAAACAAAGTTAACTTTAGGTTGTTTCTCTCTTTATTCTGAGAAGTGAAGACCTGATTCGAGTTTTTCAACATCAAAAATGGAAACTGCAATGGCGGGTTTTCTGTAATCATTTTGTTTCTGTTTTGGATTTAATAACAAAAGCAAACCAAATTGTTGGTTAACCACACATCTCTATTGCACTCAAGGGACAATATCTAGTTTCTGTTAAACAAGAGCTCATGTACCGCTGAAGCAATACAATGTCCCCTACCGGACTAATGAGCATTAATAATTATACAAATGTTTTAACCTAGATGTGATCAGCATGAATTCCGTTGAAGTGTTTCCAAAAAAAGTCCAGAAAACTGATATTTTGGCACTTTTCCATATTTCCAAGGGCCATAACTCTCACAAGAATAATGCAATCAGAATGAAACTCAAACTTGATCTGTAAGTCATCGTTCTATAGTAGGTTACCAAGAATAAAATCGTTCGGTTGAAGCATTCCAAAAAAAGTCCGGAAAACTAAAGTGTGACTGACAGACTGACTGAGAGACTGACAGGTAGACAGAGTGCAAATGAAACTTGATCTGTAAGTCATCGTTCTATAGTAGGTTACCAAAAATGAAATTATTCCGTTGCTCCGGAAAACTGATATTTTGGCGCTTTTCCATATTTCCAAGGGCCATAACTCTCACAAAAATAATGCAATCAGCATGAAACTCAAACTTGATCTGTAAGTCATCGTTCTATAGTAGTTTACCAAAAATGAAATCATTCCGTTGAAGCGTTTCCAAAAAAAGTCTGGAAAACTAAAATGTGACTGACAGACTGACGGATGGACAGAGTGCAAACCTATAGTCCCCTCTGGCGATGCCGGTAGGGAACTAAAAAATATATACTATCTTATTGCAAAAATTAACCTTATTAATCTCCAAATCTGAGCACTTTTTCATATTTTGAGAACAGCGTTTATCATTAAAATTTTGGATAATTAAAAGCCCTGAATGAAATTACTGACTGACACTGACCCAGCGGTTTCTACTTGACAAATGACATGACACAAAAAGCACATTCAATATCCACCCAATGACTGAGAATATCTCACAGCCAAATGGCTTTTTTGGGGCTGAATTTGAAATGTTGGGAAGTATTAGGTTGTTTGGTCGTTCTACACCCAGCCCCACAATGAGTTTCCCTCCCTAATATACCCTGTTTTCCTTCTACAGTTAAAACTAGGAGTCCTGTCATGAAATGCGCACAAATAGCACGTTGATATGCGCGTTAATGTGCGCGTTATGAACCAATTAAAACTATCATATTCTGTACATATGGCCTGTGCACAGGCAATGTCTCAGCCAATGGACCTCCGGGTAATCCGGAGGTCCATTGGCAGAAACATTACATGTGTTTGCTATGAGTAACCAGGAGAACCTGCCTTGCTTTGGATGCCATTCGATATGGCAATTGCGCACAATTCCTACACGCAATTAAGCCTAGATAAGCGCACTATTCATGACAGGACTTCTAGTTTTAACTGTAGTACTCATTAGATAGGAAGACTATCCTGTTTGATTCCCAAAGGAAAGATGCTCCCATAATACAAGGCAACGCCTGCCTGACCAGGTAATAATGGACCTGTTTTCCTTATAGCTACTCCCGTGCTATCCCCTCCCAGGGACCCCTCTTAACACATCCCAGTAGCCCCTATACCCTTGATTCTCTGGCAATCTGGTGCCTCCAGACCCTTGATATGCCCCTTCCCTTGAGATTTCTGCCATACTTGGGGTGAGCAGCCACCTCCATTGACACTCTTGCCAGGCTTGTATAATATATGTGGTGTCCTGATTGTCACATTTTCTCCATTACTGACTCAGCTACTGGATGCGTCAATAAGGCGGAAGTGAACAAAATTAATTTGTTCAGGTTATACACCAGGAAAAAAAATAGATTCAGTCAGTCGGAATTTTTTTTCTTTTATTACTTTCCAAAGTGTGATTTACTGGGATTTCTGGGTTTGATTATAAACAATAACTTCACAAGTGAATTATGCAATCAACAATTGTGTCATGTATCCGTGCGTGCAAACGAAGACGCTTTGCAGTGAATGTAATCAGGACTTTGTTTTTTTAACCCTTTACCTAATATGAAAAGCAGACGACACTTCCCCCAAAAATTCATGAATAACTATTATTTTCATTTTTTGTCTCAAAAACATGGGTTATGACGAGCTTGTTCCAATGAGGGGTCATAGCCTTTGTTTTAGAGACAAAAAATGAAAAAAATAATGAAAATTAATTGGCCATTTTTTAGAATAGCGCTGTCCGGTTTTGGTCATTACATTAGGTAAAGGGTTAAATAATATAATTATCGTTAATATTGAAAAGTAATAAACAAAGTAATTGCTTGACTGGACTGGTTATGTGAAATAATTCATTCGAGGCGAGGGACTATAATGTAAAACACTCATGCACATTCGCGCACTCGTGTTTGTACAAAGTCCCTCACCTCTCATTAATTATTTCACATAAACAGTCCAGTCAAGCAGTTACTCTCTATTTATTTTTTATCCCATGTCTTTGAACAAAACTTCAGATTTGGGGTAATTTTTATTAGTCTGAAATACTTGTTAGACCTGATATGCATGATGTATCATAGACATACAACATTTCATGGATAAATCCTTATATTTTGTTAATTGGTATAGCATCGGCGGAACCTTGAAATTCTAAGTCACCCATATGCAAGAGGAGCTGTTTGAACAGATCACAGAATTTGCCACAAAGATGTTTCAAGTAACTGCACAAGAAGCAATACTGATTTATGACTTGCTACAGTTAAAACTAGAAGTCCTGTCATGAAATGCGCACAAATAGCACATCGATTTGCGCATTAATCTACGCGTTATGACCACAGTAAGGCTATCAAATTCTGTACATATGGCCTGTGCACAAGCAATGTTTCAGCCAATGGACCTCCGGTTAACCCGGAGGTCCATTGGCAGAAACATTGCCTGTGTTTGCTATGAGTAACCAGGAGAACGTGCCGTGCTTTAGATGCCATTGGATATGGCAGTTGCGCGTAATTCCTACGCGCAATTAAGCCTGGATAAGCGCACAGTTCGTGACAGGAATTCTAGTTTTAACTGTACATGTATTTCTCTGTTAAATAAAGTCTTTATGCATGATGTGTTTCATTTTGATGCCAAACACAGAGAAAAATGTGGAAATGGCAGGAACAAAAGAAATCCGGATCGATGTCAAAATGTCCGTCGGGTCAACCCATGAATCTTCAGCGTGTCCGAATTTCGTGTCTGTCAAAGGCAAGTTGTCACATGCTCTCTATTGATACACTCACTCTTTGTTAACCAATTAACTTCAACTGTACCTGCACATTACTGCTGAAAATAGGGGGCGCGGTGGCTCAGTTGGTAGAGGTGCAGGCTGCAAGCCGAGGGGTCCTTGGGTTGAATCCCACCTGCGGCAACCGCGTTGTGTCCTTGGGCAAGACACTTCACCCCCATTGCCCACGTGGGGGAACGGTGACACTGTGTACTAAGGCGTACTGCATGTCGATGGTGCACCTGTCTTCAACCAATGCTAACCCTGCTTGTGTGGAGTTAGTATGTTGGGGAGCTGACAGTTGCTCGGTGGTTCTCTCCAGGTACTCCGGTTTCCTCCACCCGTAAAACTGTCATGGTCATGGTTAGCCATTGTGCAGAAATATGTGACCTTAAACACCAATAAATAAATAAATACCTGCTGAAAATTGACTACAGCTTCATGTTTGAGTTTAATTTATTTGAAATATATTTTTAAATGATCACTTCTGGCACGTTATTTATTTATTTATTTATTGGTGTTTTTAAGGTCACATATTTCTGCACAATGGCTAATCATGACCATGACAGTTTTACGGGTGGAAGAAGCCGGAGTACCCGGAGAGAACCACCAAGCAATGGCGAGCAACTGTCAGTTCCCCAACATACTAACTCCACACAAGCAGGGTTAGCATTGGTTGAAGACAAGTGCACCATTGACGTGCAGTACGCCTTAGTACGCAGCGCCACCATGCACCCACGTCGGCAGTGGGGGTGAAGTGTCTTGCCCAAGGATACAATGCGGTTGCCGCAGGTGGGATTCGAACCGAGAACCTCTCGGCTTGCAGCCTGCACCTCTACCTACGGAGCCACCGCATGCCCCACTTCTGGCATGTCAATTTATTGTTTTATTAAATAAACAGAGGAGAGTTTGAAATTAAAATTTTGATATGTCACATATGAACTCAAACCAAACAGAAAATGCCCATATTTTCTGTACAAGCCTGCGAAGCATACCTTTGTTTCCCCCCAGATAAATTTCAGTAAAAATTGGATGATGGATAGAATGTTTGTTCAGAATGTTTAACATCTGAAGAAGATTCACCACCCAATTTCGTATCTTTATGAAGGTTGCTGACAAAAAACCCCAAACACATATGGGTACTTTTAATGCGAATCAGCTATTGGCGAGGGCGATTATCTGCCAGTACTTCTTGTATATAAATATATATCATGAAGTATAGGGTCATCCTTAGTTCATTCATTGACTAATTGTTTGAACACTTTTGAGTGGTGGCCTCTCATCTTGTGTATTTGAAGCAATGCGCAGTTCAAAATTGGATGGGAATGTATCGCATGACAAAACAACTAACACAGCATGTTTGCAGAATTCAAATCAGAAATTCTTTTAGGGATGGTGCCGAAAATTTAGGGTCGGTTGGGCAATCTGAACAAAATAATTTTTTTTCTTTTGCCTTAGGGACAAAATGTGACAATCAGAACTCAACGTATTTGCCACTTTGTGAGAAAGTGACGAGAATCCATAGTTGTCAATAGCCCAATTTCCACCATGTAAAATAGTTTTATCAGTTCATGCAAACATAGTAAAACATTCGGCCTGAGGCATGTGGTTTGGTTTTCTGGTTTGTCACAAAAATTGTAATCAAACTGGAAAACAATTTACAAACATAACAAGGGCAATGAGTTGGCACATCCAACAGTTGCTCCGCAAATGCCAATGGTGGCTATACCCCCGCCCCCAATTCCAAGCATGAGTTTCTGGTGACTTCTCTTTGTTGATATTGAATTAATCAATGTCTTATCTTATCTCCATTGAACTATACAGTTAAAACTAGAAGTCCTGTCACGAATAGTGCGCTTATCTAGGCTTAATTGCGCGTTGGAATTGCGCGCAATTGCCATATAGAATGGCATCCAAAGTACGGCAGGTTCTCCTGGTTACTCATAGCAAACACATGCAATGTTTCTGCCAATGGACCTCCGGGTTACCCGGAGGTCCATTGGCTGAAACATTGCTTGTGCACAGGCCATATGGACAGAATTTGATAGCTTTACTTGGGCCATAACGCGCACATTAACGCGCATATCAACATGCTATTTGTGCGCATTTCATGACAGGACTTCTGGTTTTAACTGTAGGATAAATACAGCACACCACCAAATGTGTCCATGGGACATTAATGACACTGCTTTATGGTAAACTATATTTTAGTGGTTAACAAAGTCTAAAAAGGGGCCATAATTGAAATAAAAAACACCACACCACACTTAAAATCAAACCTGTCTGTTAGAATGTCTGCAGTAAGCCATATTCCAATTTTGATTGAAATTGGGCATGTATAACTCAAGTTACCACTCAGAAACCAATATCAACATGTCTTTTAATTCAGAAAAGGGCCATAACTCTGCCCAAAAATGTCGGACCAAGCCCACTATCACTCCCAAGCTGTATTATGTAGTTATAAACCTTTGTATAAAATTTTGTTTCACTTCGTTCAGGCAAACTAAAGTTATCGTCCAGAAGACAATATCAACATGTCTTTTAAGTCGGAAAAGGGCCATAACTCTGTCAAAAGATATTGGACCGAGCCCACTATCAAATTCAACCTGTATTAAGTGGTTATAAACCTATGTATAAAATTTTGTATTTCATTCACTCAAACTAAAGTTATCATCCGGAAACCAGTATCAACATGTTTTCTAAGTTGGAAAAGGGCCATAATTCTGCCAAAAAACACCGGACCAAGCCCACTATCAATCCCAACCTGTATTATGTGGTTATAAACCCATGTATAAAATTTTGTTTCATTTTGTTCAGTCAAACTAAAGTTATCATCTGGAAACCATTTGTTTCGGACGGACAGACAGGGAAGCAACTGTATGCTCCCCCCCCCCCCCCCCCCCCCCCCCCCCCCAAAAAAAAATTTTGGGTAGCATAATTAACTGAACATTGAAGGAGATTTCTTGTCAGACTGACTGATTCATACTTTTACTGTAAAAACTGATCAAAGGAAAATGATAGAAAGTAAATTAGGCTGCAAAAAGTAGATCTTATGTTTCTCAGGCCATTTTTTTTTATAAAATTGCATTTTGGTGGGCGTTTTTTTTTATTTTATTCTTGTAATTATTTCTTTGCCATCAAAAATCCATGTTCTTGGTTTGTTTTATGTTTTAGGCCTCATAATCTACAGAATAGAATGGGTGGTGGTGTATTTCGACCCTTGAGTGCAAGAAGGCATTGTCATGCTAAAGCATTGCAAAGCATTATTGCACTCAAGGGAGAAATTTATGTTTTATCAACTTGGGTAAAATATCAGACATAAACCATTTAATTTTTATTTTTTTTAAGTTTGCATTGGTCATAAAAAGACAGCATGCAGCAGCCATAAGGACCATGTGGGTGGGCCTGAGAAACAGATTTTTAACCTTCTTGGGCCTTATTTCTTTTATCACAAAATAAGTATTGTTTGTTTGTTTTTTGCCCTGTAAAACCGTTTCAGACCTGGTTCCAGAGTCACTGAAATATTCTCCATTGCAATTGCAAACTGACATCGTAAGAATCCATGCAGAGCAAATAAGTGGGTCATGTCGAAAACATGGACTGAAGTGTGTCACAGACTGCAGGCTTGGCAATTTCAGGAGATCAATTTTTTAGCTCTCCTTACTGCCCTCCTGAAAGAATTAAGGAGAGCGAAAAATTGCCCTCCTTACTATTTTGGTCTGGGATGATTGAGATTACATGTATTATGGTCACATTAAATTTTTGTTGTAAAGCAAAAATGTAATTTAACTTCGAAGACACATAACATCACGTAATTTCATTTTGAAAGTGGTTTAGTGGTAAAAGGTAATGGCTGCAACCATACCCAAACACAGTTGCAATCATTTGAAGCAAAATGGGTCACAGCAATATTTTTTTTTCTGTCAGTTTCAAGTTCAACAACTGACATCACAGTTTGAGGGGTAATTATTCAAGGAATATTGACACTATAATATACTACCATTACTATCCTGTCACTTGAAGCACTTGCACTAGGATGTGGCTGTAGATTCAAGCAGACCTGTTGTCCAAGAAAGTCATACGCCTACCACTACCCCTTGGGGGGTTGAAGGTGGTAGTGGTAGGCGTATGACTTTCTAGGACAACAGGTCTGGGTACACACACAGGTCTTGTCAAGTGTGTGTTCGGTTGTTGAGTGAGACATCTAGATGTCTAAGAGATTTCGCTTTACCTTAGTAAAGTTAATAAAATCACTGATGTAGTCTGTTGGTTTCAGTTTCAATGAGTTTGTTCAACTGGATACTTAAAATGCTGTGTAAAGCTAATTGCTCTCCTAAGCTGATTGAGGAGAGCGATTTTTTGCCCTCCTGCATTTTTCAAAATGCCAGGCCTGAGACTGTGGACATTGCTGACATGCTGTCACAACGCCGATGGGCCATCCATAGACAAGAGCAACAACTAACATATTGCACAACACTCCAGTTAGTCTGATTTTTGTGAGTTTCGGTTAGCCTCTTGTATTTGTTACGTGGATTTGCTCTCGGTATAATATTCGACATCTGACTCTTACCATTTGTAAATCCTCATTCTCTTCACAATTGTATATCCACAGAAAAATTTACTTCACGTTTCTTGACAGTCATATTGACTGCCATCTTGGGATATCTTCATTACACACGAGTAGTTTTATCTTGTGTACATTTGAAAATCTTCTATTTAACCCTTAACCTAACGAATCGCCCGCATCCGCCCGTGTAATATGCAAATTCAGCAGTTGAAAAAAATATTATTTTTCAAAAAATTTCAACAAAACCATATCATGTGACCCTTCGTTGGAACAAGCTCGTCCAGCTCATTCTAACAAAGGGTCACATGATATGGTTTTGTTGAAATTTTTTGAAAAATTTTAAAAAATGATATTTAAAATAATAAATTTTGTTATTGTCAGCGTTGGGTAAAGGGTTAACCAAATATTGAGGGTTTCGGTGAAATTTGAATATACAATTCTCTACATTCATACTTAAGTTGGACTTACTTAATTTCAGCAGCCAAACTAACCACCATTTTGTAGGGGATTTTGGATATGTTCATCAGGGATCAATATTAATACTGCATTGATTGATACCAAATCAGGTTGTTACTAATTATTTTTGGGTTCAATCCTCTTACTGCTGGTCTATAACAATACTGTAGAAGATGTATTTGCTTAGACTGTTAGAGCTGTAGGTTTTTAAGTTTCTTGTTCGGTTTCGGTTTTTCAGGTTGAGTAAAACCTCGGTTCGGTTCGGTTTTCGGTTTGTTCATGAGGCTAAATAAAATTCAATAAAACTCATTCTATATGTCTGGAATCATAACTGAATGGCAGTGAAATTGAATGGAACTCAATGAATGCCCGAAATAAGCTATAATACATGAAGAATCAGGAAGGCCAATTTAATAATTACCTAACTATACAGAACTTTTATTGTGCTTGGCCATTTTTCGAGGTCTGACACCTACGCGCAACTTGAGGAAAGCTGCGAACACAACTAAGCTGAAATGTCGGAAATTCACAGAATGTAGCCATCCCAGAGTAGTGAGAGTACACAGACACTGCCAATGGCAGTGTCTGGGTACCCTCATTACTCTGGGATGGCTACATTCTGTGAATTCCTGCAGCAAGAGAGTATTTTAATAAAAACGAAAAACCTTAGATTACGGGATGTCGACGGTTTCGGTTTTTAAAAAAAACAAAAAACCTTGGTTCGGTTTCAGTTAACCTACAGCTCTAAAGACTGTATGGTAGATAACTTACATGTATCTGTCCCCAGAACCTGAAAAAGTAAATAGAAACTGACAATTAAAGTATTCAATGTAAAATATTATCAATAATGGTATGCAAAGTGCTTCATTCCGGAAGTGACATTATCATATTTACCTAGGGAGTGTGGTGGCTCAGTGGTAGACCATTGGACATCTATGCTAGAGAACCCGAGTTCGATCTCCATCTGGGTTGACCACGTTGTGTCCTTGGACAAGACACTTTATCCTGGTTGCCAACATGGGGGCACAATGACGCTGTGTACTAAGACGTACTGCACGTCGATGGTGCACATGTCTCTTCAACCGCTATAACCTTGCTTGAGTAGAGCTTGAACAGAGTTAGAATGTTGAGGAGCTGACAGTTGCTCATCGATGCTCGGTGGTTCTCTCCGGCTTCCTCCACCCGTAAAACTGTCGCAGTCACGATTATCCATTATGCATAAGTATGTGACCTTAAACACCAATAAATAAATAAATATATACTCATACTTGCCCATCTACAGTATGGCTGCCGTACAGTTAAAATTAGAAGTCCTGTCACGAACTGTGCACTTATCTAGGCTTAATTGCGTGTAGGAATTGTGCACAATTGCCATATCGAATGGCATTCAAAGCACAGCAGGTTCTCTTGGTTACTCATAGCAAACACAGGTAACGTTTCTGCCAATGGACCTCCGGGTTACCCGGAGGTCCATTGGCTGAAACATTGCTTGTGCACAGGCCATATGTACAGAATTTGATAGCCTTTCTATGGTCATAATGTGTAGATTAACGCGCAGATCGACATGCTATTTGTGCACATTTCATGACAGTATTTCTAGTTTTAACTGTAGACTGGTCACTTTCCATGGAAGCAAAAATATTGGATTCAAAAAAACAATTATAGGAATAATCAAACATTTAATTAATGAAGCACTGGGTACAACCTGGTGCTTCGTTAATTAAAATTTTGCTGATGATTTTTATTACCCGGTAAATGCATGCATGGACATCACTGCCTGTACGTGGATTATGAGTCCACATTGACTGTCCTGTATGACACAACTTGCAACTTAGGTACATTTTTGCTTCTCCTCCTAAATAGAGTTCAACCGATGATCGGAATTGGCCACCCGAATCGGCAGATTGTGGGCAATTGGATGACAATGGCAACGGCTGCTGGAACATAAGTTCACAGGGTTCATACACTTCTGAGGGAGAAAAATTCCATAACTTTTCCAAAACTTTTCAAGGACTTTCCACACATTTCCAAGACCACCGGCGAAAAACTTTCCATACCTTTTCCATACCCCAGTGTCCATAAAATTTCGGCTTTTAAAACATCAGACTTGACAACAGAAGATATTATCTTGGATGCGTCACTATTATTATTGCTTGCACATTCAGTTTTTTTCGTTTGATAGCTCATAAAAGAGTTGACTGTTTTTCTTGGATGTAGTTGCCTCCAATTTCCAAATGTTTTTTTTTCGTTCGAATGACTGACAAGTGCAGCTTCTCCCATGTTGGCAATGTCAATCGATTTCGCACATGGAATGCATCTGGGTTTCAGTTTATTAACATCTTTTTGTATCCAGCCACAAAACTTTGATTCCGATAGCCACTTTTCTCTGAAGATACAATTGCAATGCATGTTTTGCGATATATTTACAGATTTGCAAAAATGAGGTCACCCACCGGTGTTTCTAAAGTGTCTTGATACTTTACATCCGCCGGTGTTTCTAAAATGTCCCGATAAATGCAAATAAAGACCAGCCAAATAGCAGATGTTCGTGAATTCCGACAACGCATCGAGATTTTCATTTTTTTTTTCGAAACAATATTCGGATTTTCGAAACAAATGATCGATTCCATAACTTTTCCATACACACCTCTTCTGTGTTCAGTTTTCTCCAAGACTTTTTCCAAACCAGCTCAAAAAAGGTGCCGTTTTCCAGGGTATGGACATTTTTTTTCAAATTTCCAAAACTTTTCCAGGATTCCAGACCCACGTGCAAACCCTGGTTCAACCAATTGTTGTCATTAATGTCAAGCATTCTGTGATGATTTATAAACTGCATTTGATTATCTTCTGCAACTGTTCAAATGTTAATGTAAAATGATGTCAATGATACCATTCAATAAAGTTGAGAAATAAGCACAATGTGTATTCTTAATGTCTCCAGATGCCCCTTTACGAGATACACAAGTTAAACGACATGTAAAGCTTACACTTGAGTGTACTTGCGGCAATCGCCTGTTCATACCGGAAAAGTGATGGTTGCACTCCGACCATTGACTCAGGTCGCAGTAAAATTACCAGTTGCATGCACTTGAGAGTCAAGTTTACTGCCCAAGTGTGCGCGACTGGTAATTTTACTGTGACCCCAGTCAATGAAGTTCAACACTGAAAAATCTTCAGTTTGATGTAGGTCCTTCGAGCCTCGACTTGTCTAGTAGTGCACGGTATTACAATCGCAATCAGAATCGGCCGATTGTGAGTTCAAATAACCGGTAATTGGTCAGCGACGATTTTTGGTAATCAGTTGAACACTACTCCTAAATTATCAGCAGTTGGATATAACTATATATATTATCACCACTGTATTGATTGATAGACTTGTATCAAGCCATGATGGTGTTTATATTAGGTATCATGGCGAGCTCTTCAGGGCGTCACAATATCTGATAGGAACACCAGGGGTCAGCCTGGCAGCTGATTTTAGGGAGAAGTGACTTCTCCCTTCAGAGACTTTAGGGAGAAGTCAGGACCCAGGAGGGAGAAGTCAGTGGACATGAAGGAGAAATCAGAAAAAAAACCCATAAAACGTTTATGACATCGTGACAAAATAAATGAACATAGAGGACACAATTGTGGAGAAAAAAAATAAATAAAAGTAAAAGTTTATACAAACACACACAAAACTAAGTCAAGATGGTTACATAACAGAATGTAGGTTAAAATCCCCCACCCCATCCTACAAAAAACTGTGTCATTCATGGTTTCTGAATACCCCCTAACTCTTTGCCTAACAGTGATGACTAAGGTTACCGTGCAGTTGATTTTGTATTTGCCTCAACGATGTGGATTTGAAATTTAGTATGACCCATGGTGAGAGTGTTCTTCTCTGTAACAGAAGGTATATTCTTTTTAAAAAAATATTTAAAGTGTTTAAAATAAATTTCAAGTTCATATAAGAAGCTGGGTCATTCATGGTTTCTGAATACCCTAACTGAGTTGAAAAGCGTAGTTAAAAAAGTTTTCGATATCCTTCGTAAATTAAGCGTTATTAACAATTTGAGTTAATTAATTTCTTTGGTAAATGACAAAACATTTCAGTTGTCTCCCTTCCCGGCTGCGCTGGGAAAACTAATAATACACTGTTCAGAAAACTGACAATTTCTGCCAACCATCTTTCACTGACACGTGCGATTGGTGCTTTGAAGGTCTGCCATTCTTATCCATCCAGATACCTGTGATTTCTATTGTAGCCTTATTACATTTAACCCCCTTCCAACAAACTTCACAAGTTTTCAAAGAAAAACATTCAATGCAAATTGCGGGGCGAATTTCAATGCAGCCAATTTTTCAGTGGAACAGAGCGTGCAAGCAATTTCGATACGGACGAACTGTCTCCAATACATTTTTTTTGTTTTGAAACGATGGTTAACTTTAATAAATTCTAATTAACTCGATGCGTATGCTGGTTGCTATCAGTTGGGGCGAATTGTTCGAACGACTACGCTATTGCAATTCTTTTCAGAAATATAAAGTTGGGCTAGTTTAGGCTATTTTCATAGCCATGTGACGGACTTTAACAGCAACCGTGTTTACTGTTTTTTGCGGAAGCGTGTGTTTTTAAAAAATAAAACATAAGAAAATACAGTAAACTGCCATGTCTCCCAAGGAAGTTTGGGAGGGCGACTTGAATTTCGCCCCCAATGTAAGCCAAGGCGACTTGAGGAATGACAAGGCGACTTCTTCGCCCAAGTCGCCCACTCGGCTGACCCCTGAGGAACACCATCGAATCCTGACAGCAGTTTCTCGATCAGCACATAGTGGTGACAACAAATTTATCTTACCATTCTTTCTTAACATGTATTTTATTTATTTATTAGGGTTTAACGACATTTTAACAGCCAGGGTCACATCATGTCGGAGACAGTTTTATGGGGGTGGAGGAAGCCGGAGTACCCGGAGAGAACCACCGAGCAATGACAAGCAGCTGTCAGCTCTCCAACATTGTACCTCTGAACACTGCACCGCAGCACATGCAGGTTAGATTGGTTGAAGACATGCGCACCATCGACGTGCAGTACACCTTAGTACACAGCATCATTATGTCCCTAAGTAAGCAACCAGGGTTAAGTGCCTTGCCCAAGGACACAATGCGGGAGCGCGAATCAGTCGCTGAAAAGGTCACCCATCCAACTACTAACCTCACTCAATGTTGCTTAACTTTGGTGATCTGATGAGAACCGGTTACCGAGATGCCACCGCACCCTCGCATGCATGTATTTTAACAACCATTCAAAATCTATGAACTGATTTATTATGAATAAAAACCATGAAGACGTCATGGTGTTATGGTCTTGAGCTGCGCATTACATAATTGCCATCCAGTGTACATGTCCACTTGCTCTATAACCGCTGAAGTTTATATATAGAATGTACCCATAGTAGCTTGGTGTACCAAATGTTCACCCCTCGTGAAGTAGAGTTAACCGCAAGCCTTTAGCACGCGGTCAACACCACTTCACCACGAGTGGTGAACATTTGGTACACCAAGCTACTTTGTGTATATTTTAGTTATACCATGTTCGTCACATTATTAAGAGTCGCTATTATTTTTTCCCGATTTTACTGAGCAGCAGCCGTACAAATGTGCGAATTTGTTTTTGTTTACAAGAGCATCGGTAGGCAGTACTTCCGCTGTCAATTTTATCGCCGAAACGAAATGAAATAATAATAACATACTATTTCGAGTTATGGATGCATTATTGACATGAGACAATGCATGTTTGTTAATTTTTTGCATCTTATATTATATGAGGCAAACCCATTTAAAAACGTCATAAATAATTGCCACTTTCATTTCATTCTTCGCGAGGCGACGTGTGATAAATTTAGACAAGTTAGCATTCAGGTCGACATCACCAAAGGTCAACATGGATGTAGTTTTACTGTAGGTGTACATTTTTACTAATGAAATCCAAATGCTGGCGTGTTCACCATGGTTGGTGTGTAAAGCTAAAATTTATGTCATAGGCTTTTCATATATAGTAGAACAGATAATCATGGTATAAAGTGGTGCTTCGACTCTGTGTTTTTTTGTTTTATTCTTCAGCTTTAACACATGGTAGGCCTATATAAAAATATTATCATGGCAAAAATTGATCTAGTCTAATTTATTTCGATGAGTTAGTGATTTATTTATTTGTCACGTAATTACTGTTTTCAAAACGGTGACCTCGGCATGTATAAATCAGTTTTCACTGAGTGCAGGTAAAAATATTTTCTTTCTGAATTGAATGATCGCTCATACTTGCAGAAGTTACTGTTGCTGATACAATTTTTTATTATATGACTACCACAAATAGCCCCTCAATACCACTATAGTTTGCCCATTAAATTCAGCTCTCTGGAAAAGAGACAAGTTTTCCAGATCGTTATCAAGCTTTTCTCTAACGAGGTGACCCTGAATGGACTATTTCTACCAGTGACCTATAAAAAAAATTGGTAAATCCCACGAATACATCGGGGAATTCTGTAAAACGTGCATTCGATCTTGAGTCGTTTATTAATACCATATGAGAAAACTGCTTTTCTACAACCAGTTACAGAACTCAATAAAAACAACTGCGTAGTTTGCATGTTTCAAGACATGCAATTGAAAGAGAAATGAGAATTGATTACAATATTATAGCGAATTGAACATATTCGATTTTTTGTTGATATTGAGTCGGCCCATTGCTAAGTGATAAATATACAAACGTTCGCGATATTACATGTACTACGCATTTGGGATTCCCCAATTTAATGGTTATTTGGATAATATAATTCTTGATGTATTTGATTTTTCAGGTGTTGTGATCAGTTTAAAATACTAATTATCATGTAATAAACAAATTATTACAACAGTCTATTGATCTGTGCTGTTGCACTCCGTTGAGTTGACGAGATAAGATCAGCCAGATCAAACGAATGCCGCTGATGTCAAGTTTCATCTGGCTGATCGCATCTCAACGAGATGGAATACAACAACACAGATCAATTGACTGTTATAGTACTTTGTATGTATCAGTCTCGATGTTTTAGCTTTTATCAGGGGAAAATAGCTTGATTGTAAGATAAAACTAGAAAAACTGTGAACACTGCTCACTAAATGATACCACCCACTCCAACCAAGAAACATTTTACAACAGTAAAAGTGTGTTTAATGTAGACAGCACAAACACTGACACCTCCACCCCACCCCCCCCCCCCCCCCCCCCACCTCGAAGCTTGAATTGACAAAGCCCATATTTCAATATGTGAAACTGTAAGAATTAAAATATCTGAAAACAAAATAGAAGGTACACATCTTCACTGTATGTAAAAGAAGGTTTGAAGGCTTCATTGAAATCCATTCACTAGTTTCCAAGGGGTCGCAGATAGCAGATGCCCCCCCCCCCCCCCCCCCCCCCCCACTCCCATGCAAGCTTGAATTGACAAAGCCCATTTTTAAATATGAAAACCCTAAAAATGAAAATATTTGTAAAAACAAAATAGCAGGTGCACATCTTCAATGTATGTAAAAGAATGTCTGAGAGTTTCAATTAAATCCATTCACTGATTTAGGAGTTGCGGATAGCAGACGTGTACCCCCCAAAAGTGTAACGGACGGACGGGCAGACAAAGTGAACACTATAAACCACCCACTTTTCAAGTGGGTGGTATAATAATTTATACAGCACATACCAGGCCTATACTTGGGCTTAGAACAATGTAGGTGTGGTGTAGCAATTATCAGACGTATCCCACATTTTTGAAGTTTGAGAAAAAATATGCCTGATGTGAGGTGTAGTGTGGTGTTAGAGATTACCAGTAAATATGCCTGATGTGAGGTGTAGTGTGGTGTTACAGAGATTACCAGTAAATATGTCTGATGTGAGGTTTAGTGTGGTGTTACAGAGATTACCAGTAAATATACCTGATGTGAGGTGTAGTGTGGTGTTACAGAGATTAAAAAGAAGCACTGTCAAAATGCTACATTCAATTTGCAGTAATGACTGTCTGTATTCATTGATTTTCATTAGGGTGTGTTCATTTATAAAAATGTTGTCGATAAACATAAATTTATGCATCCAAGTTTATAAAAAACTAGCGGGTGAATACCCGACGTTGCACGGGAGAAGATGGTTATATCAATATATCTTCAGATATGATCGGCTCAGCCGTTTTCGAAATAGGTCAAGGTCACCAATTTCAAGGTCACCTCACACGGGCACCCAGATAAAGTCAAAATGATCGATGGGTCAATATACCCGCACATATGAAATTTTAGCCCCATCGCCCAAGCCATTTTCGAAAAAATAGATCAAGGTCATCAATTTCAAGGTCAAAGTTACCCCCGCATGGGCACAGCACCCATCCCATGTTACTTGCAGGGATGAATTACTGTGTACAAAATTTGAGATCGATCGGTTGAGAAATGGCGGAGTTCACCCGGAACAAAGATAGATAGATCCAGACATTCGCATTTATACATTAGATATTATTAAAATAAAACATTGAGTACAAATGAAAATCGAAAAAGTGATTATTTATTGGAGTTTAACCCTCCAGGCCTTGCATTTTCAGGAGAGTGATTTATTCGCTCGCCAAATGCTCGCCTTAAAAAAAGTAAGGAGTGCGACAATTAGCCCTCCTGGCTTTAGAAAATAATGATTACCATAACAGCCTCTTCCTAAAACCTACATCTTTTCAAATCTCTACTATGTTAGTGGTCTCTGTAAGACGGCTATACTGCCCCTCCCACACATCTGGGCCTTGACGAGGCCCGGAGGTGTGGGAGGGGCAGTGTAGCCAACTCACAGAGACTACCTTGTTAGCAGCACCAAATAAGATGTACATAGCCCACTACAGACCTAGCAATTCAAATTTTTTGGCTTCGGCAGTCGTTTGCCGTAGCAAATTTTATCTGCTTCGGCAGTTACTACGGCATTTCTGGGAAGGCAATACATGCAGATGCCAAAGGCATCTGCAGCGAGTGATGTATGCAAAAATTTTTTAGCGGGGTCTGGGGGGGGGGGGGGGGTGATGGGGGGAGGGGGGATTCTTGTCCTAGGAAAATTTTGAAATATGCTATCAAAAGGAGCGTTCTCATGGCTTTTGGGGTGGAAATCCACTTGATATTTTGGATGACAAAATCAGTTTTTTTTACTTGAATACACCCCTGCAATATAATATGCACAGTGGATTTGTCAGTTTGCGATTGAAATTTGCGGGACTGCAAAACGAATGAATTTCATCTGAGCTGAATATTGAGTAAAATACATTTCAAACTTATTTCTCAGAAAAAACATGCCGTTTGTTTACCTGTATTTATGTATGTTCCCTGGAATCAAAAAATGAATGTTGACCCATTTTCTATAAATGTAGAACTCAGTCTGGGAAACCCCCACACCTATTTATATATGGAGAAGATGCGCATGTGTATGGCGCGAATTCAATTGTTTTCGAGAGGGGTATCACAATAAACAAACCAATGACCGAAAGTTTAAGTAAGTGTAACGTTGGCTGCGAGTTTCCGTTTTCTGCTACCGGTGTGTGTCTCTCGTTGTGCACAGTGAACTACTGCATGTCACACATTCATCCAAACCTGTACCCAAAGTCCGTAATATAATTTTTTTGGTTTGAGACATCCTGTGGAACAGGATGTACCAAACCAAAAAAATATATTACAGACTTTGCGTCCAAGTTTGGACGAGTCAAACACCACTGCGGATTATTTCTACTACAGCAACTGTGTGCCGTAGTCAGCGCCGTTTGCTTCAGCAAATCGCTTCGGCAATGCTGATTGCCAAAGCCAATTGCGAGGGCTGCACTAGACAGAGTTAATTAATAGTAAGACTTTATTTTGCTACTCATCTCTCCCCCAAGCCCTCCTGCATTTTTAAGAGTGCCAGGCATGACCTTCTACATAACGAATCGGCCACATCCGCCCTCATAATATGCAAATTCAGCTGCTGCAAATATAATAGTTTTCAAAAATTTCAACAAAACCATACCATGTGACTCCTCTTTGGAACGAGGGTCACATGTGATTTGTTTGAAATTTTTTGAAAAATTAATGAAAGTGTCAATGACACTGTAGCTCAACTTGACAAACTTGAACTTGGTAAGTTATAAATGAAATGGCAAAATTGAAGATCATTGGGACCAATGTCAGTTTTTTTGCCAGTGGCAACATTTTTTGACAGAAACCGAAGAAAATCGATAGCTCCCATCTAGAGGCCTCCCCAAACAAGCATGCCAGGTTTCAAAGCAAACCGATATTGTGGTCTGACTAGACTAAATTCTAAGAACGTTGGCCGTGGCAACATTTTTTGACGGAAATGGAAGAAAATCGATAGCTCCCATCTAGAGGTCACCGTAAATAAGCATACCAGGTTTCAAAGCAATCTAATCATAAATGAGCCCTGTAGGGTGAACCAAAGGGAAATATTGTGGTCTGACTAAACTAAGTTCTAAGAATGTTGGCTGCGGCAACATTTTTTGATGGAAATTGAAGAAAATCGATAGCTCCCATCTAGAGGTCACCCCAAACAAGCATGAAAGGTTTCAAAGCAATCCGATCATAAATGTGCCCTGTAGGGTGTGCCAAAGGGAAATATCGAGTCTTCTGACTAAACCAAGTTCTACGAACGTTGGCCGCGGCAACATTTTTTGATGGAAATTGAAGAAAATCGATAGCTCCCATCTAGAGGTCTCCCCAAACAAGCATACCAGGTTTCAAAGCAATCAAATCATAAATGGGCCCTGTAGGGTGTGCCAAAGGGAAATATTGAGGTCTGACTGAACTATAAGTTCTACGAACGTTGGCTGTGGCAACATTTTTCGCCGGAAATTGAAGAAAATCGATAGCTCCCATCTAGAGGTCACCCTAAATAAGCATACCAGGTTTCAAATCAATCAAATCATAAATGTGCCCTGTAGGGTGTGCCAAAGGGAAATATTGTGGTTTGACTAAACTAAGTTCTAAGAACGTTGGCCGCGGCAACATCTTTTGACAGAAATTGAAAAAAATCGATAGCACCCATCTAGAGGTCACCCTAAACAAGCATGCCAGGTTTCAAAGCAATCCTATCATAAATGTACCCTGTAGGGTGTGCCAAAGGGAAATATTGAGTCTTCTGACTAAACTAAGTTCTAAGAACGTTGGCCGCGGCAACATTTTTTGACAGAAATTGAAGAAAATCGATAGCTCCCATCTAGAGGTCTCCCCAAACAAGCATACCAGCTTTCAAAGCAATCTGATCATAAATGTATCCTGTAGGGTGTGCCAAAGGCAAATATTGAGGTCTGACTAAACTAAGTTCTACGAACGTTGGCCGTGGCAACATTTTTTGCCGGAAATTGAAGAAAATCGATAGCTCCCATCTAGAGGTCACCCTAAATAAGCATATCAGGTTTCAAAGCAATCAAATCATAAATGTGCCCTGTAGGGTGTGCCAAAGGGAAATATTGTGGTTTGACTAAACTAAGTTCTAAGAACGTTGGCCGCGGCAACATTTTTTGACGGAAATTGAAGAAAATCGATAGCTCCCATCTAGAGGTCACTCCAGACAAGCATAAGAAGTTTCAAAGTAATCTGATCATAAATGCGACCTGTGAGGTGTGCCAAAGGAAATTGTGGACGTACGTACTAACATACTAACGTACGTACGTACGAACATATGCCGACGGACGAGAAGTGATGGCAATAGCTCAGCTTGACTTTGCCAAGTTGAGCTAAAAAAAATAATATTTGAAATAATAAATTTTGCTATCGTCTGCGTTAGGTAAAGGGTTAAAGACATTTTCAACAGCCAGGGTCAGAACAAATGATTTGAAGTCCATTGTTTATTATACCCTAAGGAAATGTTACTGAAATAGCACAACATGCAAACCCACTAGAAAAGTATAGGACCCTGTTACAAGTTATTTATAATTTGAATATGTCACTCTTTTGATTTTGACCCTCAAACAAAGGCAAATATTGCTCCACGAACTTCGTTTGAACAAACTTGATTATACACCACAAAAGGAAGCACCATACAAAATATTAAGTCATCATACCCACTGGTTCATGAGAAGAAAACTTTTTAAACATTTTGGAGCATTTTCTCCTACCCCCTCACTATGGGGCTGGGCAAACTGATTTGAACAAAAAACAAAATGTGATGCCAGAACAAGCAATCACCTCAAATTTAACTGAAATCGGTTCAGCAGTTTTGGAGGAGAAGGTGCAATCACCTCTTCTGCTGAACCCTGTTAGGGCACTAAGGATATAAAAAGTCCCCCCCCCCCCTCTCTTCCACACACACACTCACGATAATTTATCAATGGTGGGAAAAGTCGACTTTCAAATTTAAAGTCGATCAATTGGACCGACGATTAGTCGACTTTTTGCATAATCACGGCAAGCCTAATAAATTCAGACCACCAAAACAAATGTAGCTCCCAACCAGTTAAGTGACGATTTTAAAAGAATTTAAGACTTTGGGGGCACAGTCCCGTATAGCCCACCAGCTTTAGCAGCTGCTATCAAAAAACATGGGAGGGTATCTTTCAAAGGTAATTTTACCAAGTTTAGTTGTGTTTTGTCAACTGGTTCTGTAGAAGAAAACTGATATGCAAAGCTAACAGACACCAAGTAATGGAATACAGCTGAAACTAGAAGTCCTGTCACGACTAGCGCAGAAAATGCTTGTTTGTTAATGAGCTCCTCACTTCAAAAGAATGAAGAAGTCTGAAATACACTAGAGGTACTGTGCACAAACTCACAAAGTGATACCCCCCGCACCTGAAATGTATAAGTTAGATTATCTCCCCTTGGAAATGCCAGAACGGAATTATATTGCTTCATGCACATCTCCATATGGAGTTCTTCCATTGTGTAAAGTTTCATGAAAATTCTTCAAACGGTTTAAGAGGAGTTGCGCTTACAATGATGGACAGACGGACGGACAGGGTGATTCCTATATACCCCCCCCCCCCCCCCCAAACTTTGTTTGCGGGGGGTATAACAAGAACGTTTGAGCTGTGCAATGTAAAATATAATGTGCTATTAGCAAGGTCTGTAGTGAAATCACGAACTGAACTGATCAAATAGAAAGAAAATATTGAGACTACCATATGTGGAGGGTGGATTACTACGAAATCTGTGTGATCGATTTTTAACTCGGTAATTATTTACAATTTCCAAGAACAAGACACAAGAAGCACTTGCAAACTTTCATCACATGGACCACCGGGTTGCACCCGGTGGTCCATGTGATGAAAGTTACTTAGTTTGCAAGTGTTTCTCATGCTGTTTTTAACAGTTATGTACAAATACATTTCGAGTTGAGCATATATGGTGCTACTATTTAGTAATAAACTTTTTTCATTCAGTATATGTAGTCTAATTTTAATATCTATTTACGTCATTGCATATACATATATCCCAGTAGATGTTAGGAATGATGTTAGTGATCTCTACTTACTAGTATAGAATTGTTGGGCACAATGCTTTTTTAACAGGAATTGAGTTACGCTAATCATAAATGGGGCAGTTTGAGTTTGATAGGGACAAAAAGTGCACTTACTCAACACAATATCACTTCAAAATAGTGTGTAATACAGTCACAGGTACAGTACGTGGAGAGTGTATTATCACTAAATCACCCACAGAGTAGAGATTCCACCCATGCAATAATTGCAATTTTGTTGCAAAGCGTAACAAGCACAAGCAAAGTTTCAGCCAATGGACCTCCGGGGTAAACACGGAGGTCCATTGGCTGAAACAATGCTTGTGTTTTTTGCCGATGTGCACAAAATTTGAAAGTTATAGTTTGGGTGATAACTCCACTCCGCGGGTGATTTAGTTACAATCCACTCTCCACGTACTGTATTCTAGCTTCAACTGTAGCTCACACTGACTTTCAGTCATGTTTACTAAAAAGTTCTACTTACAACCAAGGATGGCTCATTATGTGTTACTTCTTCTTGACTAGCTGTGACTGATGTATTGGTTAAATCAATAATGGACTCATCAGTATCATCTGTTAAGTCGATACAGGAACTGTTTTGAGCTGAAACAAACACAGGTCCATGACATTTGTACATGTACGATCAAGTCAATCAGATTCAATACAAAAACTCGATGAAATTTCCCGAGATTCTTAAAATAAACAAGATAGGGTTGAATTGTTTATTGGTGATAGGTACTGAGTGTGGTTTATTTGTTTATTAATGATAGGTACTGCGGGTGGGTTATTTGTTTTTCAGGGTATTTGATGACTGGATTCACATCGCAAAATGCTAGTCAAAAATGGCCAAATGCTAACCATTTTTCTTTCATATTGGCCTTATATTCACTATTTATCATCACTTTTTGAAACCAAGATGGAAACTGCTAATCAAATTTTTAAAAACAAAAAATTCCCTGTTTTTTGGTGATAGGTACTGAGGATGGGTTATTTGTTTATTAGTGACAGGTACTGAAGGTGGGTTATTTGTTTATTAGTGATATGTATGGAGAGAGAGTTTTTTGTTTTTTGGCGATAGGTACTGAGGGTGGGTTATTTGTTTATTAGTGATATGTACGGAGGGAGAGTTTTTTGTTTTTTGGCAATAGGTACTGAGGGTGGTTTATTTGTTTATTGGCGATAGGTACTGAGGATAGTTTATTTATTAGTGATAGGTACAGAGGGTGGGTTAACTGTTTTTTGGCGATAGGTACTGAGGGTGGTTTATTTGTTTATTAGTGATAGGTATGGAGGGTGGTTTATTTCTTTATTAGTGATAGGTACTGAGGTAGTTTATTTCTTTATTAGTGATAGGTACGGAGGGTGGTTTATTTCTTTATTTATTTATTTATTTATTTATTGGTGCTTAACGCCACATCAGCAACAAAGGCCATATCGTGGCGAGAAAGTCATGAAAATGAGTTAAAAGGCAATGGTCAGGACTGCTTTTAAAAAGAAAAAAAATTGTGATAGATGAACGATAATACAATGAAAATGTGAAAATGAATATTCATAATGAAAGAAGAACAACAAATATAATACAAATCAACCTATTGATACCAAATCATGATGGGAAGATTAAAAGACAAAGCTCTAAAACTTGCTAAAAAGGTTGATTTCTTTTAGAAAAGACAAAAGCTTGCGCGGACTGGTAGTGTAAAAAAGGTCTCTAAGAGACTCCACAGTGAAAAACTGCCGCCTAACGTGATCGAAATCTGTACAATCTAAAAGAATGTGTTCCACTGTCAGCCCCTGCTGACAAGGAACACATTCAGGTCGCAGAGTGCCCTCTAATAAGAAACTATGAGTGAGTCTGGTATGACCAATATGACATCGTGTAAGGATAACGTGATCTTTTCGACAAAGATGAAAAAGAGGATAATAATCAGACACAGTTGGTCGGAATCGGTGGAGCTTGTTATTGGTAGCTCCATCCCATTCCGACTGCCACAAAGACCGGATGTATTTAGAAATAAGTGGCTTGTAATCACTGTAAGGAATTGGAAAATCAGTGATTGGCTTACTCAGAGCCTGTTTCGCTGCACTGTCTGCCCTGGTGTTACCAGCAATACCGACGTGTCCAGGCAACCAGCAAAACACAACATCATATTGGTCAGACTTCATTACAGTAAGTCGTTCACGAAGTGACAAGATTAGAGGGTTCTTCAACCTGGGGTTGAGAAGAGCCTGTAAACAAGAAAGAGAATCTGAGAAGATAATGGACTTCCATTCCTCTTCAGCCTCAATCTCATCGAGCGCAAGGTCAATAGCTTTTACCTCAGCTGTAAAAATGGAACTCGTATCAGGTATCCTGGTTGAGGTGGTCTGATCACCACTAACAACAGCAGATGACACTCTATCATTATCCTTGGATCCATCTGTATAGAAAATAGTGTATGCTCTATAGTGAGACTTAATCTCGGCATACGCTTGCTTAAAGTGCAAAGAATTTGTGTTTGCCTTTTTAGAAGAGGCCAGATCTAAAATAACCTTGGGTTTTGACAGACGCCAAGGGGGTATATCTGGTTTACAGTTCTCTGCCACAGAATCAGGAGCAATACCAGCGATCCTCATATGGGGTTGGATTCTGAGTCCCAATGGAGGAATCTGGTTTGGATTTTTGTCAAAAAACAGTTTATTTTGCGGTTTAAAAACACAAAGGTAAGCAGGATTTGAAGGATTCGCAGATAATTTAGAAACATACTGTAAAGAGAGTTTGACACGACGCTTTTCCAGAGAAGGCTCACCTGCCTCGACAAGAAGAGAGTCTATAGGTGACGTACGAAATGCACCAAGACTAATCCTGATACCACTATTATGGATGGTATCAAGAGGTTTCAGATAGGATTTCCTAGCCGAACCATAAACCATACAACCATAATCCAACTTTGACCGTACAAAAGCTCTATACAGATGGAGCAAAGTA
Organism: Pictodentalium vernedei; assembly: GCA_031216915.1. Classification (NCBI taxonomy): domain Eukaryota; kingdom Metazoa; phylum Mollusca; class Scaphopoda; order Dentaliida; family Dentaliidae; genus Pictodentalium; species Pictodentalium vernedei. The sequence goes on from CM062295.1 coordinate 779,083,576, forward strand.
TTTTGGTCAGCACCCCAGTCAGTGCTGCCAACAACCTTCAGAAGATTAAGTGCTTTCTTGCATTTAATTTTTAGTTGTTTGATGTGAGACCTAAAACTTAGTTTCTCATCAAACAACAAGCCAAGGAATTTCACTTCCTTTACAACTTTAAGTGGAGTTCCATCTAAAAATAACTCTGGATCCAGGTGGTGTTTCCGGAGTTTACAGAAATGAACACAATTTGTTTTGCTTTTTGAAAACTTGAAACCATTTTCAGTAGCCCAGCGCTGAACCTTGTTTAAGGATAGCTGAAGTTTGCGCTCAATAGCAGGCATTTTCTTGCCACTGTAGCAGATGAGGAAATCATCTACATACAATGAAGAATCAACATTTGTTTCAATAGCTGTAACAATGCTGTTGATTTTTATTGAAAAAAGAGTAACAGATAGAATACTACCCTGAGGTACTCCCAATTCCTGGTCGTGAGGGTCAGATAATGTTGACCCAAGACGAACCTGGAAATTGCGGTCCTTTAAAAAATTTTCAATAAAAAGTGGCATTCTGCCTCTCAACCCCATGTTGAAGAGGTCTTTTAAAATCCCATACGTCCACGTAGTGTCATATGCCTTCTCCAGATCAAAGAACACGGCGACCACGTGTTCCTTTCTGGCAAAGGCATTTCTAATAAACGTTTCAAGGCGGACTAGATGATCAACCGTGCTTCTCTGGTTTCTGAAGCCACATTGAACATCTGCCAGCAGATTGTTCGATTCCAGAAACCAAACAAGCCGATCGTTGATCATTCTTTCCATGGTTTTACAAAGGCAACTAGTGAGTGCTATTGGTCTATAGTTGCTTGGATTGCTGTGGTCCTTATCAGGCTTGGGAATAGGAATGATTGTTGCTTTGCGCCAGTCAGATGGAAACTGGCCAGTCACCCATATATCATTAAAAATAGAAAGTAAAAGCTTGAGCGATGAATTTGGCAAATGTTTTAAAATCTGATAATGTATTTCATCAGGACCAGTTGCTGTATCTTTTGCTTTACTCAATGACGCTAGTAGCTCATCAATAGAAAATGGTTCATTATAATTTTCATCATTATCAGATTGGAATTTTAGTTTTTGTTTCTCCTGTTGCTTTTTAACAGGGATAAATTGCGGAGTGCAATTTTCAGAAGAGGAGTTTTTGGAAAAGGTAGAAGCTAGGGTGTTCGAAATATCTTTTTTAGACGTTATTTTATTATTATTATGTTCGAGGTGCTGTACTGTAGATTTTGATTCTTTACCTTTAATTTTCTTGATCATTTTCCAGACCTTTTTGATGGGGGTATTTTGATTCAATCTTGAAACATAATTTTGCCAGGACGTTTTCTTCTTTTGTTTGATGAGCCGTCGGGCTTGTGCTCGACCAATACGTAATTTATCTAAATTATTCGTCGTTGGTGACTTATTAAAATCCCGTTCAGCCTTTTTGCGTTGATGAATAGCCTGTTTGCAATCCGTGTCGAACCATGGTTTATGGAAACGTTTTGGATTTGCCGAGGTTTTAGGAATGACTTGGCTTGCAATGTCAATCAACTCTGTGGTGAAGTGTTCAATCTGGTCAGTACTGTCCTGAAATTTCTCCCGTGTGAGGCGTTCAGAACAAAGCGATGAGAAAGTGTCCCAGTCAGCCTTTTTAAAGTTCCACTGGGGCACCCTCTCATCATCCGCCGGAACTACACTCTCCAACACAATCGGAAAGTGGTCACTCCCGCACAAGTCATCTTCTGCCTTCCAAGAAAAATCAAGGAAGACAGAAGGGCATGCAATTGTTAAATCAATTGAAGTGTAAGAACCAGATGCGGGGTGCAGGTAAGTATCTGACCCATCATTGAACAAGCACAAGTCATATTTTGTAATGAACTCTTCTACAGTTTTACCTTTTGCATCTTCTTGACTGCAGGAATTACCCCAAAGGGGGCTATGCGCGTTAAAATCACCCAACAAAATGTACGGAGTTGGGAGTTGTTGGACCAGTAACTCAAGATCATTCAGCTGTAGCGTTTTACTTGGTGAAACGTAAATAGAACATAAGGTGATTGTCTTGTCTAAGGTTAGGCGTACTGCAACAGCCTGTAAATTTGATTGCAAAGATACAGGACTGTGAATAATGTCGTTTCTAACCAAGACGGACGTTCCACGAATATGAAGATCAGTTTCATCTGCCCAGGCATTATACGATGTATAATGCTTAAAGGCTGAATGATCCTGAGCCTCGGGTTTCTTTAAAAGAGTTTCCTGCAGGCAAAAAGCAGCAGGTTTATATTTTTGGCTTAGAAGACCGAGTTCATTAAAATTCGCTTTAAAACCTCGACAATTCCACTGTATGATGTTTTGTTTGGGTGTATTAATCATGTTTGTTTGGCGATTTGGAAGGTGGACGTATGGGCGAAATTGCCCCAGTGTTTCTTTTCGGTGATGTTTTACGTGGGGACTTTCCCTGAGAAGAACTCAGGCATTTTGTTGAGAAGGTGTCATCGATACACTCATCGACTGACATCTTCTCAATGCCTTCAAACATGTTGCTTGTAACAACATTTTGAAGGCGTTTTGGTAACCTATCCGATTCTTGCTTCTGTTTTTCTTTGACTGTTTTCTTGATAAGACGTTCCTGTTGGCGTCTTTGATTCTGACTCAGATTCTGTTGGGGTCTGTGTTGTGGATTTGGTTTTGGTTTGTTTTGTTGATTCGGCTTTTCTGCTTTAGTGTTTTGTTCCTTTTGGCGTTGTGGTTTAGGTACTTCTGTTGCTTGTTCTTGTGTTTGTGCTGTATTTGGTATTTTCTCAATTGTTTGGGCTGCTGAATTTGTTTGTGTAATCTGGAATTCTGTTTCTTGTATTGTAAATGCTGTTACTAAAGATGGAATTGTTCCTTTCAGCCATGTAAACTGAGTCTGGCATTCTACTGATTTAGTTGATACTTTTTGTGATAGTTTTGCAGCATATGAAGGTGATGAAATATTCATACCAGGCATCGATGTTACAATATCTCTGGCCTCTTTAAAACTTACTTGCTTTTCGCATTTTATTCTTTGTATAGTTTTTTCTTTTTTCCATACAGGGCAATCTTTGGATGATGACATGTGATTGCCCTGGCAGTTGACACATTTAATGGCATTGATACATGGCTCTTCTTGGTGTTGTTGGCCGCATTTAAAGCATACTGATTGACCCCTGCAGTTGTTTTGCCCATGGCCATATTTTTGGCATCTGAAGCATCGAAGTGGATTCGGTATATATAAATCCACTTTGATGCTCATGTAACCAACTTTGATCGATTTTGGTGGTTGGGCTGAATCAAATGATAAAATATAAGTATTTGTTTTGATGACTGATCCATTTTTTTTAATTTCTATATTTTTCACAGCTGTTACGCCCTGTGATTCAAGTTCTTTCTGAATTTCAAGTGTGTCAATTCCTTCTAATTCCCTAGTTCTAATTACACCCCTGCTGGAATTAAGAGTTTTATGCGGAAACGCATTCACCTCCATATCTGCTAATTTTCCTGTATTGAGTATATTAATTGCTTGGGCCTCCCTTTTACATTCTATGAGAATTCCACCAGTTCTGAGCTTTTTAACATTGTCAACAGTGCCAGCAATTCCTTTAATAGCTTTTTCTAAGGCAAAAGGGTTTATATCAGTTGCCTTTTTACTTGAGTCAACAGCATATATTATGACAAATTTTGGCCATTTAGTTTGAATAGATGAAGTCTTTTGATCTGAGTCAGAATCACAACCATCTGAAAATAAATCTCTTCCACGTTTAAGTTTTTTGGAGTTTGAGGTATCCATGATTGTTTTGATTAATGATTCATTGCCCCGGCTCCCACCCACCACGGAGTCCAACAAGGGGTAGGGTTACTGCTATGCAGTGAACCCACCGGGTTGCCGGTATTCCCACATACCTGGTATGGGGCAGTATACTCAGCCAGTGTTGATACCGAAGTATGCCACTGGCTGATTGGCCCGTGTGTGGAAGTGCCAGGTCTTCAGATGGCGACCATCCAACCAATCACTTTATAAAACACTGTAATTACGGTTGCCACGTGAAACTGAAACAAACAGTGCAGCAGAAATAAGTATTTGGTTAAAAAATCAGTTTAAAAACATCACACAATGGCAATTATGATAAATGATTAAAAGAAATGACTGATTGAATGGCCACCAAATGCCCCCCGACGTGACACCCAGTACTTTTTGGGGTGGGGGCTCCCGATTGGCCAGAACGGACCATCCGACCATCCTTCTACTCCCGAAATTGGGGCCAAAGCAGTGTGTTGAACAGCATTATCTCCGAAATGGAGACCAGGGCTCCATCCCGGAGACTGCCCTAACCGGGGCCACGAGTCCTCAACTGCCAGGATTCCTTCTTCCGGGGCCTTCGGAATGCACCTCACGGGAGAACAAGGTGCCTGCCAGATGGTATTAGCAGGGTTGATCATTTTGGTCCGGGGCTGCGTATTCGTGTATTTCGCAGCGAACCGGCTCAATTGAGCAAACCTGCCAATTAAAAATTAGCAAACCTGCCCAATTGAGCAGGCCGTCCTCTATCCGCCACCTGAGGACCCGCCTAGTAGGGGATGATCAAACCCCCCTAGGATTTCTTTATTAGTGATAGGTACGGAGGGTGGTTTATTTCTTTATTAGTGATATGTACAGAGGGTGGGTTATTTGTTTTTTAGTGATATGTATGGAGGATGGGTTGTTTTTTGGTGATAGGTACTGAGGGCGATTTATTTGTTTATTAGTGATATGTATGGAGGGTGGTTTATTTGTTTATTAGTGATAGGTACGGAGGGCTGGTTATTTGTTTATTGGTGATAGGTACTGAGGATGGTCTATTTGTTTATTAGTGATAGTACGGAGGATGGGTTATTTGTGTTTTGGTGATAGGTACTGAGGGTGGTTTATTTATTAGTGATAGGTACGGAGGGTGTGTTGTTTTTGGGTGATAGGTACTGGGTGTGGGTTGTTTCTTGGTGATAGGTACTTAGGATGGGTTATTTGTTTATTGGTGATAGGTACTGAGGGTGGTTTATTTTTGTTGCTTGATGATAGGTATTGAAGGGGGGGGTTATTTGTTTTTTGGTTCTAGGTACTGATGGTAGGTTATTTACTTTGTTGTGCTTGGTACTGAGGATGGGTTATTTGTTTCTTGATGATAGGTACTGAGGGTGGGTTATTTGTTTTGTGGTGCTAGGTACTGAGGGTGGGTTGTTTCTTGACATTTTGGGTCACTTTCTGCATCACAAATATAAAGTCAAGTTTTAGACATATGTTTACAACTGTGAATGACTCACACCTCAAGTACTGGTTATCATGTCATTAAACAGTGCAGACAACTTGTAAGCTTCATTGAATATCTTCTGACTGACTGATTGAGTGCTGGGAGCTCATAATTGGGCATTATTCTGAAACAAGAGTTCCTGCTGGCAAGTTCTGATAAAATTCAAGGCTATTCAAGGCCGTTTCTCGACATGTTTCAGCATTTTTCAATGCCCTGCAATAGCCAAATTCAAGGATTATCAAGGCCCTGTCTTCACTAGTTCTAACTAGGACCCTCCAGTCATTACCCCCCCCCCCCCCATCCTCCCACTTCCCTTTAAGGGAAGTGGGAGGATGGGGGGTGGGGGGGGGGGGGGGGGGGGTAATGACCAGAGGGTCCTAGTTAGGTCTATGCCCTCACAAACTCTGAAATATAAAGCTAATGTATACTGAGTCAAAAAAGAAAGTATAATAGAAACAAATGTGAAAAAATAGCATAAAGGATGAAATATAATAGTTCTAATGTTGCATGTTTGTGGACAAGAATTCGCGCAAAGAGTTTAATGACAGGTTGTTGTTGTCCACCCAACCGTATACAATTTTGCTACGGATTTCAAAATAGCACGTGCTACCCGAGAATGTCAAATTGAATGGGTGACCGACGATTTTCTTTGTGTTATGTTGTGCTAGAGTGCCTGGGTTATTGAGAAAACACGCTAGTTTTTATCTTCTGACATTTTAAATGAAAGTGTCAATGACAATGTAGCTTAACTTGCCTGTGTGTTGTGTTTGATGAAAAGGATAATGTTCAATGTTTATGAAAGGATTATGAAATAAGACAAGAATTGTGATAATTGGAAATATGTTAATTTCTGTTCCCTGTATGCTATGTTTTTAATAAATATAATGTGAGGTGTACACTGTACTAAAGAACTGAGGGGTGGGTTAATGCGGCCTTCACAGTTAATGTATGTGGCCCTCACAGTTAACGTATGTCAACAAAAGTTACCAATCTACAGTGAAATTATTCCAAAATGAGTCATCCTATCAAGTTACAATGAAATTCCTTCATAAATATGTCCTGTAGACTGTGCTAAAGGTTGACCAATTGCAACTAAAAGGGGACGTCCTCATCTCGACATTATACTGAGTCATTCTACCATGTTACAATGAAATCCCTTCACAAATACGACCTGTAGCCTGTACTAAAGTTTTTTGGGTTCATGCAGCCATCTTGGTTGAATGATCATACCAAAAGGGGACGTTCTCATCTGGGTATTATCTGGAGTCATTCTACCAAGTTACAGTAAAATCCCTTCATAAATATGACCTGTAGACTGCACTAAAGGTTTTCGGGCTTCGGGCCCCTGTAGCCGTCACAGTTGACCAATCACGACCAAAAGAGGATGTCATCATTTAGGCATTATAAGGAGTCAACATAACAAGTTACAATGAAATCCTTCCATAAATACGACCTATAGACAATGCTAAAGGTTTTCAGGTTTTGGGCTCGGCAGCCATCAAGGCTGAATGATCGCGACCAAAAGGGGACGTTCTCATCTAGACATTATTTGGAGTCATCCTACCAAGTTACAATGAAATCCCTTATAAATATGACCTGTAGACTGTGCTAAAGGTTTTCGGGATCCAGACCCCTGTAGCCGTCACAGTTGACCAATCACGACCAAAAGAGGATGTCATCATCTAGGCATTATAAGGAGTCAACCTAACAAGTTACAATGAAATCCTTCCATAAATACGACCTATAGACAATGCTAAAGGTTTTCAGGTTTTGGGCTCGGCAGCCATCAAGGCTGAATGATCGCGACCAAAAGGGGACGTTCTCATCTAGACATTATTTGGAGTCATCCTACCAAGTTACAATGAAATCCCTTATAAATATGACCTGTAGACTGTGCTAAAGGTTTTCGGGTTTTGGGCCCCTGTAGCCATCACAGTTGACCGATCGCGTCCAAAAGTGGACGTTCTCATCTGGACATTATATGAAGTCAACCTACCAAGTTACAAAGAAATCCCTCCATATACATGTACAGTTAAAACTAGAAGTCCATGAAATGCGCACAAATAGCACGTCGATCTGCACGTTAATCTACGCGTTATGACCATAGTAAGGATATGAAATTCTGTACATATAGCCTGTGCACAAGCAATGTTTCAGCCAATGGACCTCTGGGTAACCCGGAGGTCCATTGGCAGAAACATTGCCTGTGTTTGCTATGAGTAATCAGGAGAACATGCTGTGCTTTGGATGCCATTCAATATGGCAATTGCACGCAATTCCTACACGCAATTAAGCCTAGATAAGTGCACAATTCGGGACAGGACTTCTAGTTTTAACTGTATATGACCTGTAGACTGTGCTAAAGGTTTTCGGGTTTTGGGCCTGGGCAGTTGTCATGGTTGACAGATCGTGACGAAAATGGGGAAGTTCTCATCTAGACATCAAACGGAGTCATCCTACCAAGTTACAATGAAATCCCTCCATATTAAATATGACCTGCAGACTGTGCTAAAGTTTTTGGGTTTTGGGCTTGGGCATCACGGTTGACAGATCATGACCAAAAAGAGACATTCTCATCTAGTCATTATACAGAGGCAGCCTACCTAATTACAATGAAATCCCTTTATAACACTGACTTGTAGACTGTGCTAATGGTTTTCGTGTTTTGGGCTCGGGCAGCCATACCGGATCGCGACCAAAAGGGGACGATCTGACAAGGACTATGGGGTGTAGCCTGTGCTAAAGGAAAATGTGAACAGACTCTCAGACTAACAGACTTCTGCTTGCATGATGGCAATAGCTTATCTTGACTTTGTCATGTTAAGCTAAAAATGCCAAGGATAACCGAAAATCAGCTGTGTGCCATTGGTATGCATGAGGCTGGGATACCTCCAGATGAGCTTGCTGCTGAGTTCGGAGTCACTGTGGCCACTATTTACCGTCTCATTGGAAGGTACAGAACCACTGGATCTCCTGCCATCCGACCGCGTTCAGGTCGACCAAGAGTTACGACCCCTGCACAAGACTGACACATCAGGACGTCTCACTTGCGGGATCGCTTCCTTCCGGCGACGAGGACGAAAACAAATTACTCCTGGCAGAACTAACAATAGAATCAGTGCACAAATTGTCCGCAACAGACTCGCTGAACACGGCATCCGGAGTAGGCATTCATACCACGGACCAATCCTTACCCAACATCATAGTACTGTCAGAATGGAAAGGGTCGTCAGCATGTTTGCTGGACTCAGCAGCATTGGAGCAGTTCTTTTTAGTGATGAATCACGATTTTGCCTATGGCACGCTGATGGTAGGACAAGAGTGTATCGCCAACGAGGAGAACGATATTCTGATGTTTGCTTGAGGTCATGCGACCGTTTTGGCGGGGGAAGTGTAATGGTTTGGGCAGGAATTTCCTTGCACCATCGAACGCAGTTTATCTTCATCGATGGTAATCTGAATGGACTGTGATATAGGGATGAAATTCTCAACGCTGTTGTTGTTCCGTTGTTCAACACTAATGTCAGATTGCAGTTATCCCAGCAAGACAATGCCCAATGTCACGGGTGCTGCTGTGACTTTCTTGAGGAGCAGAGCACCAAACTTCTTCCCTGGCCCCCACTTTCGTCAGATTTGTCACCAATGGAGCATCTTTGGGATCAATTGGACCGTCAGGTATGACTTCATGATCTTCAGACGCAATTTACGCAATGTTCTAAGGCAGGAGTGGAATGCAATACCACATGGCGACATCCAGACTTATCAGGTCCATGCAATGTCGATGTCTTGCCATCCAAGAGGCAAACGGTGGACATACACGCTATTGACTGCATATGTGAAATTTTCATTTCACCCTATGTCTGAATTGGGACGTCGTGACGTAATGCTGGCAACAGTAAGAACATGAAATTATGCAAATTCAAACAGCTAGACTCGAAATATGAATTTACAATAATTTGCTTGGGATTAAAGTCAATAATACTAAAAAAATTGCTCCTCAAAGTTTATTATACTTTATTTTTTGACTCAGTATAGTTATAATTAGGGGCTTTGTAAGCATTTTTATTTGATGAAAATTCAAAGCATCCCGACACATTTTTCAGAATTTCAAGCCCTTGTATGACTCCTTGTCAAGTTCAAGGCCATTCCTTGAAAACAAGGCCTCGTGGCACATTTTTCAGGATTTCAAGGCCTAGGATGACCCCTAGTCAAATTCAAGGCCATTCCTTGAATCCAAGGCCTTCTGATGTATTTTTCAGGATTTCAAGGCCTTGGATGATCCCTAGTCAAATTCAAGGCCATTCCTTGAATCCAATGCCTCGTGACACATTTTTCAAGATTTCAAGGCCTTGGATGACCCCTAGTCAAATTCAAGGCCATTTCTTGACTTGAATGACCCCTAGTCAAATTCAAGGCCATTCCTTGAATCCAAGACCCTGCAGGAACCCTGTGAAATACTGGTACCTCAACTTAAAGTTAAAGCCTTCATATTTTGTGGATGAGATTCATATCATCTTTAAAGTAAATCATTCAGTTTTGTATGGATATGCCTCGTGCATTCGGCACTCTCCCATAAATTGAAACTAGGCTAAGATACATGAACAATTTTTTGTGACAAAAAATAATTTACCACTCCACCAGTTTAATGAATAATCCTGTTAACTGAATAAAACTCACAAACACAAAACCATTTACCATACAGTTCAAATTAGAAGTCCTGTCACGAATAGTGCGCTTATCTAGGCTTAATTGCGCGTTGGAATTGCGCGCAATTGCCATATCGAATGGCATCCCCAGCACGGCAGGTTCTCCTGGTTACTCATAGCAAACACAAGCAATGTTTCTGCCAATGGACCTCCGGGTTACCCGGAGGTCCATTGGCCGAAACATTGCCTGTGCACAGGCCATATGTACAGAATATGACAGCTTTAATCGGGCCATAACGCGCACATTAACGCGCATATCAACGTGCTATTTGTGCGCATTTCATGACAGGACTTCTAGTTTTAACTGTACCTTCAGTAAACAATATGATCTTTTAATTACATATAGGTTAGAGTAAACTCACGTTTATTGAATAAAATGATCAAAAGATACTGTGTTTTGCTGGTTACCTGGACATATTGTAACACCAGGACAGACAGTGCTGCAAAACTGGCTTTGAACAAGACTATCACTGATTTTTTAAGATTCTCTCCATTGACTAGATTGATTTATTTGTTTATTGGAGTTTAATGACACTTTCGACAGCCAGGGTCACCTCACGTCGGGATAGTTTTATGGTTGGAGGAAGCCGGAGTACCCATACAGAACCACCAAGCAATTGCGAGCAACTGCCAGGCTCGACAACATATTAACGCTACACAGGGTGGGTTAGCATTGCTTTTATACAAGGACATTATCGATGTGCAATGCACCTTAGCACATAGTGCTTCTCCCCCCCCCCCCCCCCCCCCCCATGGGCAATCAGGGTTACAGTACAGAATATAATAAAGTGGAAACTGGGTCACACTAATAACGCACTATCTGCATCATATTCGTATCTGAATATCGGGGTATTTTTATAGGAATAATGCGTCAGTTGATCGTGTGATTTGGCTGCTCAAATGTACTAATATGGCGATGCCTCAAAGAACAACTTACAAACAGTACAAAGGAACATATTTAACAAGCCAAGACCAATAGCGGGTCTGGACCTGCGTCGCTGCATGCAATTGAATCGGCAAGCAGGAAGTGGCTGCACAGCAGATCTGAAAATTGCATACACGATACAACTGATCATTATCAGGCTCCTGATGAAATATAAAATCAATCCAATGCATAGAAGCCGAGAAAAGTTTGGCGAAAAATTTCAATGTTGAGTGGGTACAGTAAAATTTCAAAGTATTGGCAAACAGGAAGTGGCTGCACGGCAGATCTGAGAATTGCTTACAAGATACAACTCATCATTATGAAGCAGCAAACCAAATATAAAATCATTCCCTTTCATAGAAGCCAAGAAAACTTTGACGGAAGAAGTGTTTCGGACGGACTGATGGACAGACTGACGGACAGAGTCGAGTGGTTACTAGACCTGCTCTGCAGCTAGCGACGCAGGTAAAAATAACACATGATTACATGTAATTATTAACAGCAATCATTTCAGTTAACCCCTTACACACTGATGCCAAAACATACAGATTTGAAGTAGCCATTTTTCCCATAATGCAACTGGAAATTTAATCAATTCAATCTTGTTTGACAGAGCTCATTGATTGAATTGGTTAAATTTCTAGTTGCATTATGGGAAATATTCACACCCTGAACTTTAGATATTTCGACGTCAGTGTGCAGGGGGTTAAAGGAATGCACAAAGAATTAGTGATGTCACATCAATGCTAAACTGTAAACAAACATAAACACTCAAATAATTCTTAATGATCATTTCAATGCAATTACAAAAAAACAAGCACAGAAAGGCACGTTTTAATAAGCACAAAGCTAAAAAACAATCCTGTAATTAAACACAGTATTTTCCAGTGAGTTCATCAGTTTGTAGCGCTGGGTGGACATATTCTTGCTCATGTGTATAAGAGGCAGCAAAGAATTTTCTGCCTCATTTATGAAGCACGATGTTTTGTATAAGCTGTATTTTGTTTGGGTCGAATTCAGTTCAAGTCTATTACATAACTGAATCCCCTCTGCCAGCTTGTCACTTTGTTTTGATTGTTATTAAACTTGTAACTTTAAGTTCTACGCGACTCGACAGACAGACTTCAAACGAACCGCTGGGAACTCTGCCAATTGATATTGATAGTCAATTCATCATGCCCTGTGTGCACCTGGCTTGACAAATTTGGAAACCGCATCACAGCGCATTTATACTCTTCGACCTTTGACCTCTTTACATTTACCATACTCCAGTTCAACTTCAGAAACTAATTTGTTTGGCAGAATGTTACATCGTTAAGTGCCCACCTTGTCAACTCTGGAAATTTACCATCCATCCAATTCAGTTTCATCTTCAGTAAGAAGCGGATGTATATTTTCTGACACCCACCTCCGCCCCTGCTGCCTCTTGTCTGTCTAGTCGCGTTGTTCTTTTTAGGTCTTATGGCACTGTACATTTTAGAATTTCATGTTATTTCAAACAATATTGTCACTATTGACCATTCATTATTAAACAGTGTAGCCCTTATCGCATACACGAGTTGTTATTTTCTATCATCACTCCTCAATTTTAATTATCCTAACATCGATGAAGCATAAATATAATTCTGGATAAGTTTTGAATCTTGGGATGTTCGCCACAACATGGTGAAAATACCACTCTAATGCCATAGGAATATCACCAAAATAGGCACTAATGTGGTGTCATTAACAAAAGAATATCGCCTAACTGTATACTTTGTTATAGGCTGTACTGTAGTAAGTATCTTGTCCAAAGACATCAGTGACTACAAACCACATATCAATATGTACATCAAATCAATTTACTTATTTATTTATTGGTGTTTAAGGTCACATACTTCTGCATATTGGCTTATCATGACCACAACATGGATATAAAGTCCAGCCAATCATTTATATCCATGTTTCCCATTTTAGAGGACTTCCACCCCAGGCATTGGTTACCGGGACCTATTTTACCACTAAAACAGTAAACAAGCTTCACTTCCCAGGTTTCCCACGGGGAACATCAAATCAATGTGGCAAGCAGATTGGGGTGGGGCTACAAATAAGAAACTTTAATGCTTCAGACAAAATATCGCTGATAATTTCCCTGTGTAATCTAACATTCTGTAAATTTGACATAATATCACATTGGTCATACCAAACTGACAGAGTTTTTTTGTATAGGGGTAGGGGGTTTGTGACCAGAATGTATTCCCTTTAAATGTCTGTTGACAATCGAACACATTCTATTAGACTGTACTGATTTTAACGACATCAGATGGTGACATTATAGTATACTCTAAGAGAAGATTTTTACATAATCACTTCTTACCTGATTCTCTCGTTTCTCAAAGAAATCCACTTTTTTAATAAGTTTTAAGCCCCATACAGACACAGACGAGCAAATTACCCCACGCGCCCTGATATTCCCCACGTACCCCACGCGCCCTGATATTCCAGGTTCGGAAATCTGTAATTTTTAGGAAAATGACCCGGAAATCTGTTATCTGTATTTTTCAGGGTCCTGGGCCCGTAATTTCCACAAAAATCAGTCGAGCAGAACGAAACGCAAACTTGATCTGTAAGTCATTGTGGTAGACTCACATACTAAAATGCCGTAATTTTGAGAATATCTGAAAGCGTGTAGAAAAAAAGTCTGGAAAACTGTAATTTTGATGAACTTTTCAAAGTTGAAGGGCCGTAATTTCAGTAAAAAATCAGTGGAGCAGAACTTGATCTGTAGGCCACCATGTAAGACAAACATACCAAAAATCAGCTCAATATCTGGAAGCATGTAGAGAAAAAAGTCCGGAAAACTGTAATTTTGATGAATTTTTCAGAGTCCAAGGGTGTAATTTGGGTAAAAATCAGTGGAGCGGAACAAAATGCAAACTTGATCTGTAGGCCACCATGTCAGACTAACATACCAAAAATCAGCTCAATATCTGGAAGCATGTAGAAAATAAGTCTGTGAAACTGTAATTTTGATGCATTTTTCAAAGTCCAAGGGCCGTAATTTCGGTAAACATCAGTGGAGTGGAACAAAACGCAAACGTGTTCTGTAGGCCACCATGTTAGACTAACATACCAAAAATCTGCTCAATATCTGGAAGTGTGTAGGAAAAATGTCCGCAAAACTGTAATTTTGATGAACTTTTCAAAGTTCAAGGGCCGTAATTTCGGTAAAAATCAGTGGAGTGGAACAAAATGCAAACTTGATCTGTAGGCCACCATGTCAGACTAACATACCAAAAATCAGCTCAATATCTGGAAGCGTGTAGAAAAAAAGTCCGGAAAACTGTAATTTGGATGAATTTTTCAGAGTCCAAGGGCCGTAATTTGGGTAAAAATCAGTGGAGCAGAACAAAATGCAAACCTGATCTGTAGGCCACCATGTTAGACTCATATACCAAAAATCAGCTCAAAATCTGGAAGCGTGTAGAAAAAAAAGTCTGGAAAACAAGTAGGACTAACTGATGGACTGACGGACGGACCAGTCAAAAACATTATACCCCCACAACTTTGTTGCATGGGGTATAAATATTAAGTCATTGTACCCACTGGTTCATGAGAAGAAGATTTTTAAAATATTTTGGAGCATTTTCCCCCAACCCTCCCTATGGGGCTGAGTATGTTGCATTGAACAAAAATGCAATGCCTCTTCGGGACCATCACTTACACAAACTTTCACTTGAATTGGCCCAGTGGTTTTGGAGGAGAAGAGCAAAACATGGTGTTGATGGACGATGGATGGAAAGCGATGGGATTAGCTCAGCTTGACTTTGTCAAGGAGAGCTAAAAACAGATAAGACAGGAAAGCACCACTATATTTTTTCCTATAAGTTACCAGCATATTATACAGTGTAACATGTTAAGGCATAATAAAATTAAAAATCTGTTTCTCAGGCCCTCCTGCATGGTCCTTTTGGCTGCCGCATACCCTCTTTTTATGACCAATGCAAACTTGAAAAAATAAAAATTAAATGGTTTATGTCTGATGTTTTACACAAGTTAATAAAATTGATAAATTTGTCCCTTGAGTGCAACAAGGCTTTGCAATGCTTTAGCATTGCAAAGCCTTGTTGCACCCAAGGGACGAAATACACCACCACCCTTGCTATTCTGTAGATTATGAGGCCTAAAACATAAAATAAACCAAGAATATGAACTTCTGATGGCAAAGAAATAATTACAAAA
The DNA here is from genome assembly GCA_031216915.1 of Pictodentalium vernedei. NCBI lineage: Eukaryota > Metazoa > Mollusca > Scaphopoda > Dentaliida > Dentaliidae > Pictodentalium > Pictodentalium vernedei. The sequence continues at coordinate 779,098,739 of CM062295.1, forward strand.
ATAAAATATAAAATAAAAAACCGCCCACCCGCATGCAATTTTACAAAACTTGGCCTGAGAAACAGAACATCTACTTTGTGTGGCCTAATGAGTTACAATGTACCCTCTACTTGCAGGCCTGTTATTACAGTTGAAACTAGAAGTTCCGCCACATAAAGTGCAGAAATAGCTTGTTTGTTAAAGCTCTCCCTACAGTAGAAGAATGAAGCAGTCTCAAATACACAAGAACGTTTGTGCTGCGCAATGCAAAATATAATGTGCTATTAGTGAGGCCGGTCATGAAGTCACGAACGGAACAGATCAAACACAAAGAAAATATTGAGACTACAGTATATGGAGGGTGGATTACTACTAAATCGCTGTGGGATAGATTTTTGTGGAGGGTGGTTTACTACTAAATCACTGTGGGATAGATTTTTGTGCAGGGTGGATTGCTACTAAATCGCTGTGGAATTGATTTTTGTGGAGGGTGGATTACTACTAAATAGCTGTGGGATAGATTTTTGTGGAGGGTGGATTACTACTAAATCACTGTGGGATAGATTTTTGTGGAGGGTGGATTACTACTAAATTGCTGTGGGATAGATTTTTGTGGAGGGTGGATTACTACTAAATAGCTGTGGGATAGATTTTTGTGAAGGGTGGATTACTACTAAATCACTGTGGGATAGATTTTTGTGGAGGGTGGATTGCTACTAAATCACTGTGGGATAGATTTTTGTGGAGGGTGGATTGCTACTAAATCACTGTGGGATAGATTTTTCACTTTGTAATTATTTACAATTTCTGAGGATAAAACGCAAGAAGCAATTGCAAACTTTCATCACATGGACCACCGGGTAGCACCCGGTGGTCCATGTGATGAAAGTTTGCAAGTGTTTTTTGTGCTGTTATGAACAATTATAAATACTTCTCGAGTGGAGAATATATGGCGCTGCAATTACAGTTAAAACTAGAAGTCCTGTCCCGAATAGTGCGCTTATCTAGGCTTAATTGCGCGTTGAAATTGCGCGCAATTGCCATATCGAATGGCATCCAAAGCACAGCAGGTTCTCTTGGTTACTCATAGCAAACATATGCAATGTTTCTGCCAATGGACCTCCGGGTTACACGGAGGTCCAATGGCTGAAACATTGCTTGTGCTCAGGCCATATGTACAGAATTTGCTAGCTTTACTTGGGCCATAATGCATACATTAACGCGCATATCAACGTGCTATTTGTGCGCATTTCATGACAGGACTTCTAGTTTTAACTGTAAGTAGTAGTCAACTCTTTTCATTCTGTTTATGCAGTCAAATCTGAATATGTATTTATGTCATTACACGCAGGGACCAGACGTGAGAACGACTAGGGCGATTATGTCGCCCTTCAAAGCCCAAAGTCACCTAGAAAAATAGTCAGGGCGATTGCAAGTCACTCTCTAAAAATTGGCCAAAATGAGGAAAGGCTGAACTGAGAGATCCGAGGATTACGTAAAAACAAATATTTTTAAGAATCGAATAAGCTTGATTGTGATGAACGAGCTTTTTCATTCATCAAATAAGCGACCATTTATTTGAAATCACAGGACAATCAATTATCCATTGTCACTTTTTGTGGATATTTTATTTCCATTTTGTTCTGTTTCAGTCGGAGCTTCAAGTGTCGATATGAAAATAGGTGACTTAAGCGACTCAACATAGTAACCCAGTTTGAGTGTAAGTTATGTTGCTTAGGATGCCGAAAATTCTCTGCAGACAATTATACACAACGGACATATTTTCTAACACTGTATTTTTAGTTCGTTTTGCTGACAACTGTTAGTGTTCGGCCATCTATTTCCAGAAAAACTCGAATGGAATTGAAACACATGAAAAAAAAGCTTTAGTGATGACAAGAAAAGCTTTGTACAGGCACAAGTGTGCATATGAAGGATCTTTAAAAAAAGTACCTTCCAAGCAACCTTCTTACATCTGGTCCTGTTCACACTTTCAGACTTAGGAAATTATTAGCTTTGTAGGGTTTGGTGAAAGGAAACCACATGTGGGTGCTGGAGGGATTGGCATGAAGAAGAGGGGAGGGGTCATGAATGAGAGGGTAGCAGTGGGGGATTTTCCATCAATAATTACTTGGTGATTTTTTAACCTGTTATATATGTAGATGCATCATAGACAACTGGACCTGGATTAATCAGACGTTAATGGAGGACCACAAACCGAAAATATTAAGGGGCGGCAGAAGGGGGTACATAAATATTCTTAATTTTCCCCACTTGCCTATGAAGTCTCCATACTGGACACTGCAGTCTCCCTATTTTTTGTGGAGGGAGACATGAAGTCTCAAAAAATTCCCCCCTCGGTTGGTCCCTGATTACATGTATCTCAGTAGAGGTTAGGAATGATGTTAATGATTTCTATTTACTGGTATAGGATCGTACTGATTTGGGCTCGCTTTTTTTTTCACAGGAATTGAGTTACATATACATGTACTCTAATGGTGCAGTTTGACTGGAACAAAAGAGCACTTATTCAGCATGTTATTATTTCAAAATAGTGCACGATACAGTCACAGGACATATAGTTTCAACCAAGCCAGAAATAAGAGGACTGTCATCTGCAAAATGAGGTCCCCAGAGGGTGAATTTAGTTATACTATCCTGAATACCCTCTGTGAACCTCAATCTGAATTAGGGTCTTAAAACTAAACAGAAAGAAGTACCCAGAAGATAAACTGGCCATTGTATGGGATAGCATCATCAAATTCACCCTCTGGGAACCTCATTCTGCAAATGTCAGACTGCTTATTTTCAGGCCTGGTTTCAACTGTAGAAAAAGACATCACACATGCCAAATGAATCCTAGAGGCTCAATTTACCAAGCCTACATATTTCAAATTCAGAGTCCCATAAACGAATTAATGATGTAAATTCATGTTACCTTCTGAAGAATCTATCTCAACATCCACAAGTTCTAATACTTGTCTTCTATAATTCGGCCTAGCTCTTTCTCTTGGCATCTCTGTTGCTATTCAAGTAGAATAAAAAAAACTGTATAACCCTTTACCTAACATGAAAAGTAGATGACACATGCAAATAAAATTCTTGAATACCTCATTTTTTTTCATTTTTTGCGTCAAAAACATAGCTTACGACCCTCTCATTGGAACAAGCTCGTTCCAATGAGGGGTCATATTCCAATGATCCAATGAGGGGTCATAAAACTATGTTTTTGACACGAAAATGAAAAAATAATGAAAACTGGGTAGCAATTTTTGTGAATAGCGCTGGCCGGTTTTGGCCGTTACGTTGGGTAAGGGATAAGTAACATTTTCAAACTGGTTAAGGCCTTTTTCGAACCTGCCATCTTGGCTTTTAATCTATGCAAGGTCACAGGTTGTGAGGTATAAACATTTGAAGAAAACATGTTGTAAGCAGTGCTTCGAACCCCATTACGTTCATTAGTGCGAATTCAAAGAACATTTATCCAAGGTTACCATTTGTTTAAGGCAATAGCAATATTGTATGAGAACTTTTCATTATTTTGAATCGCGTTCTTGTTGACTTATATGGTGTTTCAATGGACGCTGTGTCATGACTGTGGGTGTTAGCACTGTTTCGACAACTTTCGGGGATTTCCCAAGCCGAGAAACCTTGTGCAACGAGTGTTTCCTTGTTGCCACTTAAAACAAGTCCTCGCCTCCGAAAAGGCAGGAGCTTGGAATACTGCAGGAGCTTGGAATACTGCTGGCTGATATTTGCAGCGAAGCACTCGATTGTTGAGTCTTGGCATCGGGAAAATGTTTTCGAGAAAAAACATCAGCAAACATCTGCACACCATTCCAAAATTATTACACGATTTCTCGAACAAGCTTTTCGCAGCAATAATCAAATTTATTGAAATCATTTGCATTCAGTTTAAGAACTCTGTGTTACCGCGACAAGAGGGTCTTCATGTGATTTGTGTAATAGATGGCAGCACAGAAAGGTGTAACACACGCATAACCAGTGAGCAGTACAGGTAAGCAGTTTGACAATGAGCAAACACTGATTGGACTTGTACTCAATGTAGTGAGCAGAATAGTACCAGTAACAGGGATGCGGAAGTACTCAACTTCACAATAATCAATTCACTTGTGGATATCATGGAAACAGCTCCAACGGCTGAAAGTACACTAATGGGTATAACATTAGCAGGCACACCTCAAAGAGCTCTGTTGTTTTTAACAGAGTTGACAAATCTTTGCTGTAATCCTCATAGTCACCCTCATCCTCAAAAACTCCATTCTCATGGGGCTGCACGATATTCAAAACTGAATACCGGTATCGGTATTCAAAAAAATATCGTGGTATACCAGTATATCGAAAACTGTTCAGATATATGAACACAAGTACCACAATCGAGACTCGAGGCATCACAGTCGGAACGAATTAACGTGCCTTGATGATGCAGTTCGAAAAACCTTTACCCAATGCAGACGATATCAAAATTTATCATTTTCAAAATTAGTTTAACAGATTTTCCAATGAGGGATCACATGATACAGTTTTGTTGAAAATTTTGAAATTTATTTTTTCAACTGCTGAATTTGTATATTACGAGGGCACAAGCAGACGATTCCTTGGATAAAGGGATAATATTATTCATTCAGGGCTACAGTTAAAACACTCAAGACATCTCGAAAATTAAATTGTGGGTAAATAAATAATGACGATACCCCAGGGGGTATTTTCTCTCAGCTTTTTTGGTACATCAAATGACCGATGGCATACACTGTATGACTGTTACTTCCAATATTTCGGTGGCTTTGTCTGCTGTAAAACTGGGATTTGCAGCCGGGCAATATATCAAAGATATCATTCAGTATTGGTATTGGTGTGAGAACATGTATGTTGTTGAGACAGAATACCGTACCGATTAGGGCTGAAACAGTTGGCTCATTTTCACAACCGACTAACCGAGAGCTATAACCGGTTGATATCCGGTTATCCATAGCCATTATTTCACCGAATCCGGGATCAAAACTACAGGAATTGGAAAGCAGTATTATCCCAAACTATTCCGTAGTGTGTATACAAATGAACGTTGTCGACTATTCGACAACGTTCATTTGTATACATACTACAGAATAGTTTCTGCAGTTACACAGTACTCACGGAAATTGCCGATCATTAACGAAGCCTAGAAGCCAAAGTCGATTATTTCTCAACATATAGAGCGCTGGATCGAGGTGTAATCTATTCCAAAGGAGAAGTGGCAGATTTACTACATTTTAACCGTGGAATGACGATCACTATCAATATTTCGGATAATCAGTTGACGTTTTATTCAAATTGGTTAAGTAGGTAACCAGTTTCAAATCGATTATCCGGAAAACCATTTCAGTACTAGTACCGATACATAGGTAAATCATTCTAAATCGAACTTGAAATTTCAATACCACTACAGTTAAAACTAGAAGTCCTGTCATGAAATGCGCACAAATAGCACGTTGATATGCGCGTTAATGTGCGCGTTATGGCCGAAGTAAAGCTATCAAATTCTGTACATTTGGCCTGTGCACAAGCAATGTTTCAGCCAATGGACCTCCGGGTAACCCGGAGGTCCATTGGCAGAAACATTGCATGTGTTTGCTATGAGTAACCAGGAGAACCTGCCGTGCTTTGGGCACCCTTCGATATGACAATTGCGCGCAATTCCAACGCGCAATTAAGCCTACATAAGCGCACTATTCGTGACAGTACTTCTAGTTTTAACTGTACTATTTAAATTAGGGCTTAGAGGAAAAATGTTGAGGGAAGGGTGTTAAAAGTGCAATCAGAGTGTCTGGGAGGGGATGAGAGAGAGAGGGGTGGAGGGCAGGGTGATTGAGAAGTAGACAGTAGATATATAATGCATCATACTCGGGGTTAATCTAAATATCAAACTAACTCGAAATTGCTTTACTTTCCATTTTTGTTTCACCTCTTAATAGAACTCCTCTCTTTTTATTTAAGAAATATGTTATCTGGCATTGTAGCCTAAGAAGTAGTGCAGCTGGGGTTTGTCCTGCAACAGTAACCCAATGTGGAGACATATTTACTAGAGGGCCTAGAGATCCTACACATACAGTTAAAACTAGAAGTCCTGTCACGAACTGTGCACTTATCTAGGCTTAATTGCTCATAGGAATTGCGCACAATTGCCATATCGAATGACATCCAAAGCACGGCAGGTTCTCCTGGTTACTCACAGCAAACACGGGCAATGTTTCTGCCAATGGACCTCCGGGTTACCCGGAGGTCCATTGGCTGAAACATTGCTTATGTACAGCATTTGATAGCCTTACTATGGTCATAACGCGTAGATTAACGCGCATATCGACGTGCTATTTGTGCGCATTTCAGGACAGGACTTCTAGTTTTAACTGTACTGCCATATCCGGATGAACAACATCGGCTAAAGTGTGAGAGATGTGAAGAACAATGCCAAAGAAAATCTGTTTAAAGCTGTATCGGCTATTGTTAAAGAGGTAAATATATGTTCTTTCTTTCACATTTCAGAGTATTTTTTGTTCGGGTTCGCATTGCAATTTGCGGAGCAAGATCTCCCATGTGCAATCTAATCACCGAAATTTGGTTCGAATTGTGCGATTAAAACTTTTATGTGCTCATCCAATATTCCGATACAAAAATGGTAAAACTATAAATAAACAGTACTCCTCGGTTCGAATCCCACCTGCGGCAACCGCGTTGTGTCCTTGGGCAAGACACTTCACCCCGATTGCCTACATGGGGGCACGATGACGCTGTGTACTGAGGCGTACTGCACGTCGATGGTGCGCATGTCTTCAACCAATCTAACCCTGCCTGTGCTGCGGTGCAGAGTTCAGAGTTATGATGTTGGGGAGCTGACAGCTGCTCGTCGTTGCTCGGTGGTTCTCTCCGGGTACTCCGGCTTCCTCCACCTGTAAAACTGTCATGGTCACGATTAGCCATTGTGCATAAGTATGTGACCTTAAACACCAATAAATAAATAAATAAATAAACAGTACAATACACCCAGGGACCGACCTGGGCACGCGCCAGTGCGTATTTGGTTCTGAAACATCAGGACCTGGCTCTTAAATCTCAGAAATAGGCTTCTCAGTTGGCGCGTAACTTCTCAAATCATATTTTGATATTCTTTCGATGGATAATCGAGAGAGACACTCTTACATGTATTATATATATGATTATCATTGTTGTAGAGTGCTTAAGTTAATACTTCAAGTCTTAATTACCAAGCATTAATCTTCACTGTGGTTTCTGATCAAGTCTTGGCTGCCTAAATAGGCAGCCAAGACTTGATCAGAAACCACAGTGAAGATTAATGTTTGCTATAGTGTACTAAATGAAAATGATGAGAGCTATTACATACTTGCAGTGTGCGTTACAAACAGCAGTGTGACTCTGTAAATTGAAATCTGGCGCATTAATTGAAAAAATAGGCTCCAAGGATAGAGCGTATTTGAAATAGTCCTGATCGGTCCCTGACACCAATTTATTTGGTCATGCAAAATGATACATTTAACCATCATTTTACAAGTGTCTTCAAGTCAGTTGACAAAACTCCACTAGCATTTTCTACGATGTTGGTGCCTATAAATTAGCGCCCTTGATGTGCAACAGTCATTCTTCATAGTAATCTTTCACATCTTTTGTCGTTCGGGTTAGGGCTGCACGGTATTCGGATTTGAGTATCGGTGACGGTACTGAAAGCAATACTGTGGTGTACCGTATACCGTGAATTACCTTACTTTTCCATAAGCCCTTGATAAATGCGATGTACACAGTCCCACGGTCCCAGATGAAAAAGCAACTCATGTTGGGAAGTTTATTGCAGGAAGATAGGGGAAGATGGAGCTACTAAGGGCAAGTTCAGCTGGCACTCAACATTGGTGAAATCCTATCCAAGATTGGACAATTCATTCCTGGTAATTTTAGTACCTGGTCAGATAATAATAATCACAGAAGACAGGTATACTTCAGTCAATATTTATTTATTTCCAATGAGAACAGCAAGACGAATAAATGATAAATGTATAACAATGAATAAAAAAAAATGCCGATAGGATCACCGATCCAATGTCGAGTTGTGACAGCACAAAAGTGGGTTTCATCATTATCAACTTATCGTCCGGAAACCAATGGTTTACAATTTACTATGTGAAGGGTCACTGTGACCCTGACCTTTGACCTAGTGATTCCAAAATAAATAGGGCTCTTTCTTGCACCAATGCCAACCTCCCTATGAAGTTTCATGAACGTAGGTGGAACCATTGCCAAATTATCATCTGGAAACCAATTGTTAACGATTCATTACGTTCAAGGTGACAGTGACCTTGGACTTTGACCTAGTGAGTCCAAAATAAATAGGGGGTCTTCCAGTCACCTAGGCCAACCTACCTATGAAGTTTCATGAATGTGAGTCAAACCATTATTAAGTTATCGTCCGGAAACCAATTGTTTACGATTTACTATGTTGAAGGTCACTGTGACCTTGATCTTTCACCTAGCACGTCCAAAATAAATAGGGTTCCTCCCCTCACTGATGCCAACCTACCTATAAAGTTTCATGAACGTGGGTTGAAACATTATCAAGTTATCATCCGGAAACCAATTGTTTACGATTTACTATGTCGAAGGTCACGGTGACCTTGACCTTTCATCTAGCGAGTCCAAAATAAATAGGGTTCATCCTCTCACTGATGCCAATCTAACTATGAAGTTTCATGAACATAGGTCGAACCATTATCAAGTTATCATCCGGAAACCAATTGTTTTGATTTACTATTTTCAGGGTCACTGTGACCTTGACCTTTGACCTAGTGGGTCCAAAATTAACAGGTTTCTTCCTCTCACAAAGGTCCACCTACATATGAAGTTTCATGAATGTGGGTTGAACTGTAGTCAAGTTATCATCCGGAAACAAATTGTTTACAATTTACTATGTTCAAGGTCACTGTGACCTTGACCTTTGACCAAGCAAGTCCAAAATTAATAGGGTTCTTCCTCTCACCGATACCAACCTACCTATGAAGTTTCATGAACATGGGTTGAACCATTATCAAGTTATCATCTGGAAACCAATTGTTTACGCTCGCCTGCCCGCCCTTCATCAAACTATAAGTCGAGTTTGACTTCGTCACAACTCGAGTAAAAATATCTACAATGAGAACACTTGTTATCAAAGAGGAGAATCGTCTTTTCAGTCAAAAATCTTGACACAAGATTTTTACTTAATAATAATAACACTTTGGCCGGCCGCTGATTTGTTGCAGTTCTCGGGTGAGAAGGCCTTGGTTACCCATGTACTCCCAACTGCCTCCCTATTCCCACGCTTCTTCTCTCCTCCCAGCACTCGGAGACGAACTGCTTGATGACATCGGATCCCTTGCCCCACTCTTCCCAATCTCCCCGATTAGCATATTAACCCTCTCCTTTGAGTCTCTCACTTGAAGCACTGAACAGTGAACACAAACAAAATGCACTATTGAATTTTCCACAATGTTTTGTATTATTAGAATCGGATATCACACACGCAATTGACACAGTGTACAGTTAAAACTAGAAGTCCTGTCACGAAATGCGCACAAATAGCAAGTTGATCTGCACGTTAATGTACGCGTTATGGCCATAGGAAACCTATCAAATTCTCTAAATATGACCTGCACAAGCAATGTTTCAGCCAATGGACCTCCGGGTAACCCTGCCGTAATTTGGATGCCATTCGATATGGCAAGTGCGCGCAATTCCAACGTGCAATTAAGCCTAGATAAGCGCACTATTCGTGACAGGACTTCTAGTTTTAACTGTAACAATAGCCTGGCTCAATAATGAAACGCTCATCGAGACAAGAGAGGTCGACCTTGCTTTTACAGGAGTTAAACTGACAAAGACTAATTTACTTGTATCCGAGTTTCTATCGGATGAAAGCCAGTAAACCGACTAATAATTTTATGGGTTATTTTTGTGACAATAGGTTCAATAACTTTGCAGAATCCATTCAAATCACTCATTTCCCCAGGGCAATAAGTAATACTTCTATCCATAACTCAAAAAATATCTTTTTATTGATGATATCTCTTGCATTTAATATGTGTTTTCCCTATTTTAGCACATTATATATATTTTTATTTCAAGAAAACGCGAATTTTAAATCATAATACCAGGCCCAAAAGTTGAATATCGTTACTCACGGTATACTGGTATTCACTTTTGACGGACAGTTTTTAACCGGTATACCATAATACCATGCAGCCCTAGTTCGGGTGGATCAATTTGAAATTGCAAAGTGGAAGTTGAATGATGAACTGCAAGAGCATGTTTCAATCACTGATGTATTTATTTTTCATTGCCAACCCACGAGACCAGGGTACTATAGCTTTTTATGTATTTAGTAAGATTAGTTGTCACGAACATCAGACGACTACTAACATATTTTCGTCGCAATTACCAGTGCCTGTGACTAAAATCGTCTTTATTCGAAAACTGAAAAGTACATGTTGAAGGTTGTGCTTAGACTCAGAGGGGTCACTTGGTAACTCACATTTGGATGGGGTTATGCTAGAAAATGAGCTTGGACATGAGTAACCTGGCAGTGCAAAATATGAAAGAAATTGGGAAATTTGGGAAGGGGGGGGGGGGGGGGCTGAATTTGAAATTGCTAATAGATTTTCCAGGACAGCGAAAAAAACTATTAATCAAATTTTTAAGACCCAAAAAATACCCTGCTTTTAACTGTTTGAATATTAATGTAGGTAATTAACTTTTAAAGTACTGAATGTTGGTGCCTGCTAGTACTGAAATGGTTAACCGGATAACCGGTTTGAAACTGGTTACCTACCTAACCGATTTGAAAAAAATGTCAACCGGTTATCCGAAATATCGATAGTGATTGTCATTCCATGGTTAAAATATAATAAATCTGCCGCTTCTCCTTTGAGATAAATTACACCTCGAAGCAGTGCTAATATATTGAGAAATAATCGACTTTGCCTTCACGACTTGTTGATGATCGGCAATTTCCGTGAGTACTGAGCAACTGCAGAAACTATTCCGTAGTATGTATATAAACGAACGTTGTCGAGTACTCGACAACGTTCATTTGTTTACACACTACGGAATAGTTGTGGATAATACTGCTTTCCAATTCCTATAGTTCTGATCTCAGATTCGGTGAAATAATGGCTACTGATAACCGGTTATTAACCAGTTATACCTCGCGGTTAGTCGGTTATGAAAATGAGCCGTTTCAGTCATAGTGCCTGCGATGTGTCCTTCACACTTATTAGTTCAATCAATAATTAGCATATTTTTATTTGTTCAATCACTGATTATATTTTATAATAAAGGTAGTGTACATGTAGGACCCCTGCAAATATTCAATTGTTTGAGTCGAAGTTGAGTCGATGAACAAATTTGAGTCGAAAGTAAAATCACGAATATAAAAATCAAATATAAACAATAGGCCCCACGGGGCCTGAAGCACTCACCTTGAACAGAACACGATATAAACAGAGTCCAAGTATGAGTCTACATTAAGTAATCCATCTTTATAGGATACATTGTCAATCCTTGTGCCCCTCAGGAGTGACAAATAGTCTGAGCTTCATGTCTTTTCTTCAGTTGATCATAATGTAAATTGTGGAGCTCCCTATGAAGCCCATTGATACAACGTATGTGGATTAATCTTAGTTACACACCTCTAGAGGGTACTGAATACAAAATTTCTAATTCTTCAGCTACATGGCCAATTCTGGCTCCCAAAGGGAGCATAAATATTAACCTAGGCTCTCGATTTGAACAAAGTTGAATCTGACCTCCATAGAGATTAGTGATGAACTGATTATCAAAACTTGCTATCAACCGATTGCCGGTTATTTCTCTGCCAATTATGCTGATTCCGGCAATTGAAGTAGGATACTGAAGAAAATCTGTTGGTGCCTGTTATACTACAGAATTTCGTTGATAAATCATCAATTACGAAAGCTTAATACCACATAAGTTTTCAGAGTAGGCATATTTAGTGCTGGGCAATATTAGCCAAAATAATACTTGCATTTTGGTTGGGGTGTGGGGAAAAGATTGTTATTAATGATGCATTCACACGATATTGTTCTCGTGAAGTTTGTGTTTTATTCCGGTAAATAGTGTTAATACGGTTTTGTGCAGGGAAACAATACACTTTGCTGTATTAACCAGGAATATACTGAGCACATATACTTTGTGTCTTAAATGAATAATAATTTTGATGTTAATGTGTGTTGTGAAGTTGTATGACGCATGGTTTACACGTACATCAGAATGTGTTATTCAATGTTCCATTTTTCACCCTGTTACCTCCCTTGATGTGTTTCTCCAATGTTTACATGAACTCTACAATCTTTAGGAAACGCTGCGATCTTGTACCAATTGCAGCTGGTAAATTCTGTAATATCGCTGCTCTGCAAATTTTCTGCTTTGCACAACACATGTTTTTAATGGGGAAACTTTATTAAAATGGTCAGATATCAAGGGGATTTTTAATACTCAGTGTTAAATATAGAATAACCGGAAACTGACGGTTGTCATAATTGGCCAATGCCTCATAACCGGCCGGTTCCGATTGCCGATTCCGATTATCGGTTCATCACTAATAGAGATATTGTATACCAAATATGAAAGCATTCTGACTGTTGGATCTGAAGAAGAAAATTTTTAAAGAAATTTCTTTATATTGCATTAAGTTAAAATTTGGGCTACCATAAGGAGCCCAAATATTAACCCAGGGAACCAATTTGAATAAACTTGAATCTGACTCCCCTAGAGATGTTGCAAACCAAATATGAAAGGATTCTGACAAGTGAATCTGAAGAAGATTTTTGAAGAAATTCCCTCATATTGAACAAAGTTAAATTTTAGGTTCCCATATGGAGCCCAAATATTAACCCAGGCACTTGAATTGAACAAACTTGAATCTGACCTCCTTATAGATGTTGTATACCAAATATGAAAGCATTCCGACTGGTGGATCTGAAGAAGATTTTGTAAGAAATTTCCTCATATTGCACAATGTTAAAATTTGGACTTTCATACCAGGCCCAAATATATACCTAGGGTCCCCATTTGAACAATCTTGAATCTGACACCCCTAGATGTGTTGTATATCAAATATGAAAGCATTCTGACTGGTGGATCTGAAGAAGATTTCTAAAAAATTACCCCCCATATTGAACAAAGTTAAAATTTGGGCTTCCGTAAGAAGCCCAATTATTAACCTAGGGACTTGGTTTGAACAATCTTGAATCTGACCCTCATAACAATGATGTATACCAAACATTAAAAGATTCTTACTGGTGGTTCTGAAGAAGATTTTTAAAGAATATTCCCCATATTGCCCTAAGTTAAAAATTCGGGCTCCTGTATTGAGCCCAAATATGAACCAATGGGCTTCATTTTAACAAACTTGAATCTGACCCCCCATATGGATGTTGTATACCGAATATCAAAAGATTCCGATCATTGGTTCTGGAAAAAAGATTTTTTAAAATTATTGCAAATATGCTGACTCAGCATTTTTTCGATGGCCTCTGCAGAACACCCTAACATAACCGATGGCAATTTTTTTTTACCATTCAATTCTATTGGTCCTAAGGATGCTTCAAACCAAATAACAGTTCTCTATTCCTTGTGATTTGGGAAATATGGGCATTTGCGCAATTTTTTTTTTACCATTTAATTCTACTGGTCCTAAGGATGCTTCAAACCAAATAACAGTTCTCTGTTCCATGTGATTTGGGAAATATGGGCGTTTGAAAATATTTATGTTTTTAGCTCCTGGGGTTCTCATGGGGATGCAGGAATTTCTTTTTTTGCATGTGTCAAGTGCAGCTGTGCTTATGACCAGGGGTCGAAATGTTCAAAAAAATTTACTTGTCACCTGTGACGAGTAAATTTTTTTTTCACTTGCCACCCATTGAAACCAACTTGAACAAATTGACTTTCAATACATTCGCCCCCCTTTGTGCATTTCGCAGATTTTTGTCGATTCAATTCAGGGGTTTTTCGTTACAAATTTACCCAGTACTAAACTCTTTGGAGATGACGCTGAACACATTGTCTTCCAACTGTTGCAGGCTTGGCAATTTCAGGAGAGCGATTTTTTAGCTCTCCTTACTGCCCTCCTGAAAGAATTAAGGAGAGCGAAAAATTGCCCTCCTAAATATTTTGGTCTGGGATGATTGAGATTACATGTATTATGCTCACATTAAATTTTTGTTGTGAAGCAAAAATGTAATTTAACTTCGAAGTCACATAACATCACGTAATTTCATTTGGAATGTGGTTTAGTGGTAAAAGGTAATGGCTGCAACTGTGTTTGGGTATGTACTTTGTACATACCGAAACACAGTTGCAATCATTTGAAGCAAAATGGGTCACAGCAATATTTTTTTTTCTGTCAGTTTCAACAACTGACATCACAGTTTGAAGGGTAATTATTCAAGGAATATTGACACTATAATATACTACCATTACTTCTATCCTGTCACTTGAAGCACGTGCACCAGGATGTGACTGTTGATTCAAGCAGTCCTGTTGTCCAAGAAAGTCATACGCCTACCACTACCACCTTCAATGCCCCCCCCCCCCCCCCCAACTTGGGCACACACACAGGTCTTGTCAAGTGTGTGTTTGGTTGTTGAGTGAGACATCTAGATGTCTAAGAGATTTTGCTTTACCTTAGCAAAGTTAATAAAATCACTGATGTAGTCTGTTGGTTTCAGTTTCATGAGTTCGTTCAACTGAATACTTAAAATGCTGTGTTAAGCTAATTGCTCTCCTAAGCTGATTGAGGAGAGCGATTTTTTGCCCTCCTGCATTTTTCAGAATGCCAGGCCTGCTGTTGTACAGTTACCCTGGCATCGCATGATGTGTATGCATCAATTTTCAATCAATACCAATGACGTATAAATTTAGTTAAAAATGGAAACAAGTTTTCCCTAGACAACACTAGATGATGACGAGTACGCTCAGAATCTCCCTCAATATCTATGACTTGTTTGGTTCAAAATAGAAACGAGTTTCCCCCACAAACAAAATGAAAGTGGAATGTAATAACTGTTAACTGTGCCGATTGTTTAGGATTTTTTCTGCATTCGGAATTGGTATGTTTGGGAATGATTTCAACAACATATACAGTCATGGCAAAAATACACTTGTCGCCCAGAACAAGTGAATTTATTTTTTGGTTGTCGCTGGTAGGAAATTACTTGTCGGCGACAAGCAGACCAGCATTATTTCGACCCCTGGTGACCCAATAATACCACATACCGAATTTGGTTCAAATCGGACCATCGGTTCAGAAAACAGAAATTTTGGGCGGGGCCAAAAATCTTAACCCTGTCACTGCAAACCAAATATTGCTTCACGAACTTCGTTTCAACACACTTGAATCTACACCTCAAAAGGAAGCTCCATAATATATATCAAGTCATTGTACACACTGGTTCATGAGAAGATTTTTAAAATATTTTGGAGCATTTTCCCTACCCCCTCCCAATGGGGCTGAGCATGCTGAGTTGAACAAAAATGCAATGCCCCATCGGGACCATCACTCACACAAACTTTCACTTGAATTGGCCCAGTGCTTTTGGATGAGAAGACCAAAACATGGTGTTGACAGACAACGGGCACCGATGGGATTAGCTCAGCTTGACTTTGTCAAAGTGAGCTAAAACAAGAAGAATGTTACTAAGGGAACACCCCCCCCCCCCCCCCCCTGTAACCTTCACCTTGCAGATGTGGCGGAAACTTTTATATGCGACACACCTTCTGACTGTCCTTAACATTTGTAAAAAGTTTGTCAATTGTACTATGATTCGTTTCTGAGTTATGGCTGCGACGCGAATATTGACCAATTTTTAGTGTGACCATGAAATGTGACCTTGAACTTGAAGGTACGAACCCGGCTATGGTGTGTGACACATCCTCCCATGGTCCTTTATAATTGTGTGAAGTTTGATGACTGTGGCCCTAACAGTTTTCGAGTTATTGGCTCGGACACACACACACATGGACGGACAGACACACGCACACTTCAATCAATATATGCCACCCGACTTAAGTCGGGGGGCAAAAAATCTTATTAATAAATATCTCATTCGTACATTTAATACTGATTGTCAAAATAATGCGAGGAATTGAGTGAGAACTGCAAGCACACATTGTCGAAATGGAACTTGCAGTGTATTACCAATTCATTTGGAATCACTCAAGTCGGTAATACACTCATATTTTACAGTGGATAAATCCACGGATACATACACATGTAATACATGTAAGACTTTGTACAAAACCCAAGTGACAAGGACTACATCTCACATCTGGTACACTTCAGTGAAAAAGCATTCATCGCTTCATGATAAGGCAAGATCGGTTGATGCCAAGCTTATAGTCAAGAAGGGGGCAAAGCAATCACAGGTACATACAGATTCTTTGTCTCCCATTCAACCATGCATTCAAGTGTGCTGCATTGTTAATTTATGAACTGATGATTGCTAAAACAATCCTAATGTTAAACTGAAAATATCGTATTCAAAAACTGCACTTGGACACCTGGTTTCGGCTAACTTGGTTCAAATTTGATATTCGGTCGAATTGATGATTTTCTGGCAAGTTTGAGTTGACGGTAGAGTCGAAAAAAAATCTGTATTTGCAGGGGGCCTACGATAGTACTTTCAGTATTAAATTATATTACAGTTAAAACTAGAAGTCCTGTCATGAACTGTGCACTTATCTAGGCTTAATAGTGCGTAGGAATTGCGTGCAATTGCCATATCGAATGGCATCCAAAGCACGGCAGGTTCTCCTGGTTAGTCATAGCAAACACTGGCAATGTTTATGCCAATGGACATCCGGGTTATACGGAGGTTCATTGGCTGAAGTATTGCTTGTGCACAGGCCATATATACAGAATTTGATATCCTTACTATGATCATAACATGTACATTAATGCACAGATCGACGTACTATTTGTGCGCATTTCATGACAAGACTCCTAGTTTTAACTGTACTTGTTATTCATGTAGAATTTTAGTTTATTTGTTGAGTAAACATTATTTGATATCACAAATTCAGGCCATAAAATTTGAGAGAAATGATTTTATTGTTCCTCTGGTGGTTATCTAAATGAAAAAACAGAGAATCGAAAAGTTGTTGGTCTGGAACTACAAAACAGTCTGTTAAAAAGTTGTGTCTTATCACCTTATTAAATAGCACTGTTTTAAAATATTCCTATGGGAAGACTCCTCTCACCCACACTTTTGAAAATGGAAGTAGTTTTAATCATTTAATTATTTGTTAACCCTTGGCTGCATCCAATGGTAGGTTAAACAGATAGTTCTGTAAAAAGCTCAGCCAAGTCTAACTGAAAAAAATCCCCTTTTTTTTGCATCAACTTAATTATAGCTCAGGTCGTGAGTTCTCATTTGACTGAGCGCATTCCAGTTAGGAGGCTAGAGACATGTTTTTTTTTTCAGGAAATCATTTTTTAAAAAAATAATTGAATCTGCCTAGGGATCGGGCCATCACTTTCTGAATTTAGAAAAAAAAAATTAAGCCTATATGATTTCATTTTCATTTTAACCGAAACTTGGGGCAAAGTTGGCCTGTTTGTCTACACCAAACTATATTGGAGGACGTTTTATTGGGGGAGGACTTATCCTGCTGAATCCTTCATGACATTCATTGATGGACCTTGAAATACTCTGTTTCTCTTAGCTATCAGGGATTTTGCAAGGTACCATATTGGCTATATTTCCATAAAATAAAAGACGGGTGGAGTTAAGACTGCAGGCTTAATACTTTTCGTTCTCAGTTAGATGCGCTGAGGATTTACCAGCACAGACCAGGTCTATTCTTATGATAGTGTTCACTTGTTCACATCTATTTACATCTCCGCACACTTTTCTTTCAAAATTTTTACTTTTGTCGATTTGAAAAGGAGGTGTCGGAAAATATCTTCAGGTTTGTAACTCGACTGGATTTTGTTGTTTTTTTAATTGCGACATATGAATACATCGAACGAATCTTAGAATGTACGATCCGATCCGTTCACGCCAAACTTTGAAGTTTTCACCATCGAGGAATACATGTAACAAATCATCTCACAATGTATTGGTGTTTCTGTTGCAATTTTCTCTCGATTGTACCTAAATTTTGTCTCGATTCTTTCTTCATTCAGCCGTGTTTTATTGACAGAACCGCGATTCCCAATCGCGACGGAACCGAAGCCAGGTCGAGAGCCGATCGACTAAAAGACTGCTTTTGTGATCACAGTACTGTATGCAGATAGGTCGAAAACCGGTGATATAACATATAACATACACATGTCCAATAGAATCACAATGGACGATCTCTGGAGAGTAAACACACTTCCAAGGTAACCCACAGGCGACAACATTCAGGTATACAATAAATTCCAGTAAATAACACGCCCAGACGTGTTCTACCTGATATCTATGTTCCTGGAAACGTGCGAATATACGAGAGTGCAAGACAAGATGAATTCGATTGATTACTGCCATTAATAGAAACTTGGATCTAGAAATGGATCGAGCTATGATTAACAGACTCGCCACGGACACCCTCCCCCCCTCCCTCCCCGAAATAATTCATAGTTCTAAGGTCCTTAACATACAATAATGCATCTGCCTAATAATGCAATTATTATGCACATGAGCATTGAAATCCTGCATGTAATCATCTGAATACCAGTTCACTGACTAGACAGCCTCTCAGGTACCCAAAGACTAGCAATTTATTGACGATGAATCATATGCTCGTGTATGACATATAGACGAACAATCATAGGAAACCAACCAACTAGAAGGTGGATGTGCTCATGAGGTTGCCATAGAACACGAACCAGCCGCCAATTGAGAAGTCATGAAATGCATGTATGTACTTAAATGCATACAGGGCTTACAGGAAGAAAACTACGTCTTGCCTGGTAATCGCCTCTTAACACATTGGCAGTGTGTTTGTGAGGGGGGTGGGGTGGGGTGGGGTGGGAAGGGGGAGGGTTCACGTCTCACCGATTCCATAATGCCACCAAGGGCGGAGAAGGATGTGAAGAACAAATACTTCCCCTGATAAAGAAGGTCCTCTCGTGGAGGAAACTTCCGGGGAACGTCCCATAACAGACATCTGAGAAGATTGATACAAGGTTTCTGTGACTACAGAGGTGCTACTATCAGGATTTCGCAATGAGAGTGTTTGAACAAAACAGAATCTGCTAAATCAACGGAGTTGGAGGATATGCCTATCCTATCATTCCGTCCCATGAGATCAACAGATTGTATACTGCGTACACTCGATGATCTTGGCATGACGACATGAACGTCAGTAACTGATTGTTCCGGTGTGTCGCAAACAGATCTATCATGGAACGATCCCACTGGTAGCAAATCTGCCTGAATATTCGCTTGTTGAGAATCCGGTCCAATGGCAACAGGCGACCTTTCCGAGAGAGAGTCTGCCAGTACATTCAGACGACCCGGTATATGACGGACAGAAAGATGAACATAATGATTGATGACGTATAGGAGAATCTTCTCCGTTAATTCGCATAATGGCATTGAATGAGTGTCGCCTTGATTCCTGATGTAAGCTACTACTGTCGAATTGTCTGACAAAATTTGAACATGGACGTCCGCTATTATGTGAATCCAATGTTGTAGCACTTGCCATATTGACATCATCACTTGATGTTTATGCGCTTCTCTAGGAACCAAGGGTCCCAAAGACCCTGACACCTCAAGTCTGCGGGACTTAGGGTCGCGTCCCAACCAGTCTGACTTGCATCTGTCATAATCCTGAAAGCTGGATCTGGCAGTTGCAGCAGAACTCCCTGAGTTAACCACTGAATATCTGCCCAAATCTGAACCCCTGTTTTACTAGGTCCGTTGAAACAATACTGGTTTCGTGCGAATACGTCTTCATACTCCAGTTCTGAGTAAGAGTATCTGGAGGGGACGCGTGCGCAGACAGCTCATCGGAATAAGATCCACAGCCGCTCCACACAGCCCAATGAATTCCTTCGCTGTTAATGTCTCTGAGTGTAGACAAAAGCGAGAATAACAACTGACAAATTTCGCTCTGGGTAACGGCTGACACACCAGATTGTTCTGAGTCTCGAAGCTCATTCCCAAGTTAGTGAATGACTTGGCCGGAGCTATGTCTGACTTGTTCTCGTTTACAATGAAACCGAGACGTCGGAACAAAACAAGCAGACTCAGAACATCGTTCTGAAGAATAATTATGTTGCCGTATCTCTGAAGAATGTTGTCCAAGTAAGCGGATGTTACCACAGACGAATGAGCTCGAAAGTATGACATTACCGAGTTCATTATATGAGTGGATGCCCAGGGAGCCAGGTTCAGACCAAAGCACATTGCTCTGCACTGATACACCTTCCCTTGTACGGCCAGCCGCAGGTACTTTCTGAATGCTGGATGTACCAGGACATGAAGTATGCATCCTTCGATCTATGCTTGCTGCAGTCGTTCACTCGTATGCTCGCTTTTACCGACCGAATGGTCTCCATATAGAATTTAGGAGCCACGATAAGCTTGTTATCCAGCTCAAGTCTATTACTGGTTGGAATGAGCCATTTGGCTTTGGTACTAGGAACAGGTGACTGTAAAAAACCCTGAGAATCCTGATTCTCGGTGACCTCTATTGCTTCCTTCAATATAGAGCCTTACCTCCGCTAGGAGAGACTCTCTTTTGAAAGGATCCAACGGAAGATCTGTCCAATGCAGACATCTTGTAAGTGGGGGTGCCGCTCGGAATGATAGCTGTAGGCCTTCCAAGACTACACTTCTCACCCACTGATCTTCCGTGACTGCTGTCCAGTTTCTCGCGAAGATGATACCCTTCCGCCAGCTGGCAAGCAGTAAAGGTCTTGAGCATCACCTGTATGACCTGCAAGGCTTACAGTAGGAGAAACTATGTCCTCCCCGAGAAGAACCTCGTCCCGTCGGCTTAAGGGCATCTGACCGATAGTCCCGATCAGACCTACATGTACGCGTCTTTCCCGACTCGCTATACTGACGACCTCCAGAGTAATTGTAAGAGGGCTTCTTGTACACTCGTGAGGAGTTCCCTTTTGACGTTTAGATCCGGAACGTCCTCCTTTACTCTTGTCTGCTGAAGTGGGTTGTTGAAAATGCCGACTTCAATAGATCACTTGACGCTTTCTAAATAGCCAGATCATAGGCTGACGAAAGCTAGTCGTCCAAAATAGTATGTCTGGAGACCGGAGTGACCAGAAGAGAGCTTTTCACCTTGTCATCTATAAGTGATGACGATGCAAAGGCAGCATCACGTCTGTTTAACTCCAGTTTAGCCACTGTAAGGGCGGAGTTATACATGGTATACAAATTGCCTTGGAAAGAACTCAAAGAGAGGTACAAACATCATGGGCGGATACAGGGGGGGGGAGGAGGATAGGGTGTATTTCTACCCCCCCCCCCCCCCCCTTTGATATTTGAAAGGGGAGACAACAAGCAATTATTCAAAGTCAAATTCAAACTGTATTGAAATAATCTTTACAGGAGGAGTTCTCGCGACTAGACACAAGCGTATAAACGATTGGTACAATATATGGTCCGTAGTCTGTACCTCAATGAGGTACAGATTACAGACCATACATTGTACCAATTGTAGTCAACATAAATGTCGATTCATCAACGAAAATAGTCTGATATACAGTTAAAACTAGAAGTCCTGTCATGAAATGCGCACAAATACAGTTAAAACAAATAGCACGTCGATCTGCGCATTAATCTACGCGTTAGGACCATAGTAAGGCTATCAAATTCTGTACATATGGCAGAAACGTTGCCTGTGTTTGCTATGAGTAATCAGGAGAACATGCCGTGCTTTGGATGCCATTCGATATGGCAATTGCGCACAATTCCTACGCGCAATTAAGCCTAGATAAGCGCACAATTCGGGACAGGACTTCTAGTTTTAACTGTATGTTATTTGGATGAAATATTATCACCATAAGAGTTCATGCGATGAATAATGACTGGCTAGTCATACGCCGAGGGTGCTTGGAAATATAACGTTCACAAATTTCCTGTTTTGAAACAGGTAACGCAATTCCTACACGCAATTAAGCCTAGATAAGCACACTATTCAGGACAGGACTTCTAGTTTTAACTGTAACTCAAACCTGTGCATTATGATAACGGCGAGGTCCGATAAACGCTCAGTTGTCATGCTGCTTCACAGCCACGTATGGATCCTGCGGATGCATGAGAACGACCTCTCAGCCTCCGTACTTCCAATAGGAAGAACAGCAAGTATTTGGAGTAGTTCCCTAACATTTGGGAAAAATGTGGAACCTGCGTGTGCGGAAATAATTGTTGTTACAGACATGGAGATTGTTGTGTGATTTTTCCAGTAGTTATGCCACCTGAAAAGTTCACTTTTGAATGCAGATGGTACTGGGAGTAAGTGGTTCCATTTACCTTCAAGAATTTGGAAAAGCGATTCGATTTCCAAATGTGACTTTTGGTGTATGACCTCTGGTATCAGACTGATCAGCTCATAATGAGCGTGTTTATCTTCACTGAACCTAGCGAGGAGTTCGGAGCAAACGATATCTAAAAACGGAATCGCAACCGTTCGTTTCCAGTACTCTGAAATAGAGTCTGATGGGCAACTGTCGTGAAATACTTGTCTCTTGCACATTCTTGGGCGTTCCTCGCGTGACCCAACTGTTTCGTCAAGCTGTGTGAATTCTGAGTATATTAACTCGTATTGAGAGTCAATATGGTTGCTGAGATCTTTATAAGACTCGTGCACTTGATCAATTCTTGCGAAGCCCAAATACACTTCCATAAGTTCACCTTACAGGGATGTAACTAAGGGTCGCATCGATTCCATCATTTCCACAAAACTCACAATGTGCCTGAAATTAGTGAATGTGTGTCGCAAACCATTCGCTTTTGTTTTCGTGTCTCCATCCCAGTTCCAAGAACTATCACTTGGATAGAATTTTTCATCAGCAGTTGGGCTGTAAATCTCGTTCAAGGTTACAACAATTGGCTCATATAACTCGAAAATGGTTTCAAAAGTTTTATGATGCTCAACCCATCGAGTTTTGCACAAATTTTTTATTTTGCACTTTTTAGTTTCTGGTGAGAGCGCATCGATTATGTCTTTCAAGATTCTGGCGCTTGGGTGAGTTGTCAAAGAAGCCATACAGTTCGCGAAAAGCATCCATCATATTCTGGATTTGAGGTATATTACACGAGTGACATATAAACAAACTGACGGAATGCAAACAACATCCTTGAAATGCTTCATTGGGTGCATACTTTCCAATTTCTGCTTGGACACCCTTTTTATCCGAACTCATAGACGCAGTAGTGTCATAAGACTGACCTCGGCAAAGGTCCAGGTTTATTTTTCTGCAAGCATTCGCGAATTGCTGCTGCAATGTCCCTTCCAGTGATTCTCTTCAAAGGACATAAATCAATCAAGACTTCGCGTTTCTGTGGCTTAGAAGGGTCACTTATAGAATCTAGAAGTCTAAGACAAACCAATAACATCTTATCTCCATGTGATGACGTCTCATCGGCAATTAAAGAAAAGTGAGAATTTTTTTGGGGACACTGATGAAAGAACTCGCGAATGACTTCTGCTGCAATATGTAGTACCGGTATCTCGTTTTGAACAGTTTTACTTGTATAGCATGCATTCTTGTCACCCGATACCAAGTGTTGCTTGAGAATAGGAACGTTTTCTGCAAGTAATCACATTATCAAAATGAAATTTCCCTCATTCTGCGTAGTGTCACTGGAGAAATCTATTTTGTCATCTCGATGACCACGGAGACCTATCTGTTATCTGTTGTCTAGCACACATAAACACGACATCAACAATGTAGGGTAGGATTGAAGTATTGGTGGTCAGATTATCCCGAGCTAATTTATTCAACTGCGTTTCGATTCTCAAGTCAGGTTTCGCCGATTGATGCTGAATATTTGTTGCACATTCCATCGCGAGCTTATGGTATAAATTTTCGTGGTTCTTCAGAAGCTCATTAGACTTGTTGTAGTTTTTAAAGGGCGTTGTGACGAACATCTCGAGATGCCTTTTCTCCTGTTCATTAAGGAATAAAACGCAACATAGACACCATCCCCCTTTAAGTTCATCAATAGCACTATAACACAATCATTTCCGCGTTTCCAACCATTTATACTGGAAGGAAATCGATCGCTTTTTCGAGGTACCGAATGCATATGTATCAATTTATGCAGAGGATCTGGTTTCCAACACTTTGTCTTGAAGTCGACCATCTCCGCACCGTTCAGATTAGCATAATTCTTCACAGCATGTCCAATATCAAATTGAGAGATGGGCTTATGAGTTGCGCCCGATTTTTCCGCTGCCGGTTCACTTTGTGCTGATGTTGTCACAGAATTGTCAGTGTCGCATAAGGTTGGCATTGATATAACTCAGGGACTGTTGCCACCAGCCTCAAGAGAAGATTGGGCATTGGAACTTGCAATGTTCGTTCTGGTAACAAAAGAATCCAATTTCCTCTGCTAAGGTGGTGGCTTGTTAGAATCCATTATCAAACATGACAGTCTACACTCAAATTAAACTACTAGAAGTGTCAGTCAATGGAAACGAACTTACAGAACAATGTCCACTGATTCCAACAGTATGATATCGAGTGCTGACATCACTCGTGCGTAGCAATGTCAAATATTCAAAAGCGCATGCATGGCCATTGGGGGAAATTGACATTCACCTAAATGACACGCGAAATTTACATGAGAAGTACAAGTGCAATCAGCATCCATTTGTTGGCTATATACCACAAAGAATGTTAGTTGCATGTATATTTCTATGTGTCAGACTGATGTATTTCAGGCTGTCACACAGAAATAAAATCAAGTCCAACCTATTTGACTTGAATCATGTTGCGATCCGTAGAAATGTAGTGTAAAAATCGGTGATATTAAATTGCCACCAGTACACAAGGAAATGCATCCAGAATGCATCTCCCACGATCAAAATTTCAAAAATTTTCTGGGGGAGGACCCCTGAAGTCGGGTAGCTAGGATGCAGTTGTGTGTGCTTTAATAATGTAGCGAAGGATGCTGTGACTGAAGCCAACCCCGGCTGCAGACTAGACGGAGCATCCCGAGCGGTGGGCGGACGTATGCTCCATCTTGCGCAAGTTTCCAATTACAAAACTTCACTCAGCTTGTGAAACGTAGCGGAGGAAGCCATGACTGAAGCCGACCCCGGCTGAAGACTAAACAGAATGTCCCGAGTGGAGGGCGGACATATGGTCTGGCTCGTGCAAGTTTCTCATAACAACATTTGGCCCCAAATGTCTGTTAGGTTAGAGAGGGGCCTCTCCCGCTCACGGTCTATAGACCTCGTACAGCAAGCCTTTAAAAATTGCACAACCTAGCGTTTAGTTTGTGCACCGTTCAAGCAAATATCCTGTGGCTTAACCTTTATTCAGTTCTTTTCTGTAATGTGAAACATCAACTGAAAAAGTGAAATGGGTTCAGCCAAAAAAAAAATGGGTTCAGCAAATTTTTTTTGCTTAACCAAATTTCGGGTTAAACAAGTTTTTAATTTTTAAAGGCCTGTACAGTACAAGAAATTTGCTGACTTCCTCCCTATTTCCATGATCGCTGGGTGAGCTATTTATATTAAAGTGCTCGCTCTACTCAATCCACTTCTTTCGACCGCAACGGACTTACCCGGCGTCACGGCACTTCACCGGTCGAGCTAGCTGCTTGCAAGAGATTAAAACCCTTAACAAAAGGCCTAACTCTTGCAATCATGAGCACTGCAGCTAGCTCTATATGCTCAACGGAGCACGACAACGGTAGCACACTTGGATGGGTGTCAGAATATCATCACCATGTTCATGTTCCTCTGAAATAGAAATTGACAAAATGAATTACAGTTAAAAGTAGAAGTCCTGTTATGAAATGCGCACAAATATCACGTCGATCTGCGCGTTAATCTACGCGTTTTGACCATAGTAAGGCTATCAAATTCTGTACATATGGCTTGTGCACAAGCAATGTTTCAGCCAATGGACCTCCGGGTAACCCGGAGGTCCATTAGCAGAAACATTGCCTGTGTTTGCTATGAGTAATCAGGAGAACCTGCCGTGCTTTGGATGCTATTCGATATGGCAATTGCGCGTAATTCCCACGCGCAATTAAGTCTAGATAAGCGCACACTTCGTGACAGGACTTCTAGTTTTAACTGTATGACGTGGTAAGAGGCCTGCCCTCAGAACCTCATCGCCAACAACATACTGTGACACCAATCTCCAACATTAGTCATTCCAGTGAACACAAGACTGACAAGAGTCTGCAGGAGTGCATCCACAAAAGTCAATATCAGACCTCCAAACTCCACAACAAAATATATATAATTAAGATACATGAATAACAGCAATCAAAATTAAATTCAAACTATTTTTTTGGAAAAAATGCCTATGTTCCAAAGGGAACATAAAGAGCCCAAAGGCATCCCGATATAGCCTAAGTGTGGACAAAATCCAAATTTTTTGAGCTACACTACCGGAATAATAATCCATGTATCCTACAGTAATTCTACAGTAATAGAATATAAAAAAAAAAAACCTATTTTTGAGGCCCAAAGTCAGAAAACAATTTAATGCTACCAGATGTAAAGCTAGATCTTCATGCGAAGAAGAAACGATACATCGGATAAAAGATGCAAGACTAAACGACCTAACACCCCTAGGGTGAGGACGTAACCATGGGTAAAAACAGAATAATATTCTGTAATATTTAAATGTTAACTTCCAAGAAATTTAATAAAAAATTTCAATAAAAAATCACCAAAAAGCTTAAGAGTTTAACAGGAAGGGTTCATGGAAGGTTAGGGAAGGAATACTTAACTGGTAGAGTGCTGGAAGCCCATATTTGGGCTTTACTCTGAGGTGAAGGTACTGCAACTTGAAGGCTTCATACTCAGTAGATGAGCTTTGTATTATCTTTGAAGTGATATTATTTAGTCTGTAAGGACTTGTCTTGTTACAATTTATGGGAGAGTGCCTACAGGCACTCTCCCATAAATTGTAGCAAGGCAAAGGTATGTGAACAAATTTTGATGACCAAAAATAATTTAGCACTCTACCAGTTAATAAACATTGGAATAATCATTAACAAAAATGATGACGACAGGCGTATGTCCCCAAATTCGGGAACATAAAATAATTTTCTAATTATTATAAAGTTACAGCCCTGAACGTCTAAAACCACCGTTGAACACTTCCATCATCCAATAACAGCCTTGGATCCGCCAATTCTTGCATTGATTTGCGTCTGGCATCCTCAAAAAAGGAGATTTGAAAGCACAGATGTCAGTTCATTGTTGCTGACTTTAGGGCCAAACAAAGAATGATGTTTGTGCAAATTTTGGTCACTTCCTGGCGACTGTGCATGCACGGAGAGTAAAAGTATGGAGGACCAGATAGGACTTTAAATTTTCTGTTTTGCAAGCAAAATTTGGGGATTGGGGGGGGTTCAAAATTTGTGTTTGGCCCTTGATAACTTTGAGATTGCTTAGTCTGGGCCATTGGGTTACAGTATAAAAATCTCAAAAGGCTGCACTGAGTACATAACATTAAAGGACAAGAGGCCCCAGGGGGCCTTAGGGCGCTCACCTGACATGGTAGTCTAAATATCAAACCAAGGACTTGACTTGAATAAGATGCATACGCCCCTCCTAAGAAAAGCATATACCAACTAGATGAAGCGATTGTGCCCACACAATACACAGGATGTTCCTTCTATTTTCAGTTCCAGCACTTTTACGTCCCAAAATTGAGATAAACGCATAAAAAATAGATTTTTTTTATTTTTGTCCCAAACAAAATATTTTCAGACTAAAATTTTTTTTTTTCTTAAATTTGACCAAAACGCATAAAAAAACAAATGAAAGTGTCAATGACCATGTAGCTTAAATTGTCTGTGTGTTTTGTTTGATGAAAAGGAAAATGTTCAATGTTTATGAAAGGATTATGAAATAAGACAAGAATTGTGATAATTGGGAATATGTTAATTTCTGTTCCCTGCATACTATATTTTTCATAAAAATAATATGAGGTGTACCCTGTATTGTTTGATGAAAAGGAAAATGTTCAATGTTTATGAAAGGATTAAGAAATAAGACAAGAATTGTGATAATTGGGAATATGTTAATTTCTGTTCCCTGCATACTATATTTTTCATAAAAATAATATGAGGAGTACACTGTACTGAAGGGCGGAGGGGTGGGTTAATATGACCTCACAGTTAATGTATGTGGCCCTCACAGTTAACAAAAGTTACCAAGTTACAGTGAAATTATTCCAAAACGAGTCATCCTTTCAAGTTACATTACAAGTTACATTGAAATCCCTTCATAAATATGGCCTGTATTTATTTGTTTAAGGTCACATACTTATGCACAATGGCTAATCATGACCGTGACAGTTTTATGGGTGGAAGAAGCCTGAGTACCCGGAGAGTACCACCGAGCATCGATGAGCAACTGCCAGCTCCACAACATTCTAACTCTGTTCAAGCTCCGCTCAAGCAGGGTTACAGTGGCTGAAGACATGTACACCATCGACGCACAGTACACCTTAGTACATAGCGTCATCGTGCCCCCATGTACGCAATCAGGATAATGTGCCTTGCCCAAGGACACAACACGGGAGTATGGCCTGTAGACTGTGCTAAAGGTTTTCAGGCTTCAGGCCTGCGTAGCCATGATGGTTGACCAATTGCTACTAAAAGGGGACGTCCTCATCTCGACCTTATACCAAGTCATTATACTAAGTTACAATGAAATCCCTTCACAATTACGACTCGTAGTCTGTTCTAAAGTTTTTTGGGTTTTGGGCTCGGTAAGCCATAATGGTTGAATGATTGTGACCAAAAGGGGACGTTGTAATCTGGGCATCATCTGGAGTGGTCCTAAGAAGTTACAATGAAATCCCTTCATAAATATGACCTGTAGACTGTGGTCAAGGTTATCATGCTTCGGGCCCCTATATTTATTTATTTATTGGTGTTTTAAGGTCACATATTTATGCACAATGGCTAATCATGACCGTGACAGCTTTACGGGTGGAGGAAGCCGGAGTACCCGGAGAGAACCACCGAGCAACGGCGAGCAACTGTCAGCTCCCCAACATACTAACTCCACACAAGCAGGGTTAGCATTGGTTGAAGACAAGTGCACCATCGACGTGCAGTACGCCTTAGTACACAACGCCACTGTGCCCCCACGCAGGCAATGGAGATGAAGTGTCTTGCCCAGGGACACAACGCGGTTGCCGCAGGTCGGATTCGAACCGAGGACCTCTCGGCTTGCAGCCTGCACCTCTACCTACTGAGCCACCGCGCTCCCTCGGGCCCCTATAGCCATCACAGTTGACCAATCATGACCAAAAGTGAATGTCATCATCTAGGCATTATATGGAGTCAACCGAACAAGTTACAATGAAATTCTTACATAAATACGACCTATGGACCATGCTAAAGGTTTTTGGGCTCAGACAGCCATCAAGGCTGAATGGTTGCGACCAAAAGGGGATGTTCTCATCTAGACATTATTTGGAGTCATCCTACCAAGTTACAATGAAATCAGACTGTACTAAAGGTTTTTGGGCTTCGGGACCCTGTATTTATTTATTGGTGTTTTTAAGGTCACATATTCCTGCACAATGGCTAACCATGACCGTGACAGTTTTACAGTTAAAACTAGAAGTCCTGTCACGAATAGTGCGCTTATCTAGGCTTAATTGCGCGTTGGAATTGCGCGCAATTGCCATATCGAATGGCATCCAAAGCACGGCAGGTTCTCCTGGTCACTCATAGCAAACACATGCAATGTTTCCGCCAATGGACCTCCGGGTTACCCGGAGGTCCATTGGCTGAAACATTGCTTGTGCACAGGCCATATGGACAGAATTTGATAGCTTTACTTGGGCCATAACGCGCACATTAACGCGCATATCAACGTGCTATTTGTGCGCATTTCATGACAGGACTTCTGGTTTTAACTGTACGGGTGGAGGAAGCCGGAGTACACGGAGAGAACCACCGAGCAACGGCGAGTAACTGTCAGCTCCCCAACATACCAACTCCACATAAGCAGGCTTAGCATTGGTTGAAGACAGGTGCACCATCGACGTGCAGTACGCCTTAGTACAGTTAAAACTAGAAGTCCTGTCACGAATAGTGAGCTTATCTAGGCTTAATTGCGCGTTGGAATTGCGCGCAATTGCAATATCGAATGGCACCCAGAGCACGGCAGGTTCTCCTGGTTACTCATAGCAAACACATGCAATGTTTCTGCCAATGGACCTCCGGGTTACCCGGAGGTCCATTGGCTGAAACATTGCTTGTGCACAGGCCATACAGTTAAAACTAGAAGTCCTGTCATGAAATGCGTACAAATAGCACGTTGGTATGCGCGTTAATGTGCGCGTTATGACCCAATTAAAGCTATCATATTCTGTACATATGGCCTGTGCACAGGCAATGTTTCAGCCAATGGACCTCCGGGTAACCCGGAGGTCCATTGGCAGAAACATTGCATGTGTTTGCTATGAGTACCCAGGAGAACCTGCCGTGCTTTGGATGCCATTCGATATGGCAATTGCGCGCAATTCCAATGCGCAATTAAGCCTAGATAAGCGCACTGTTCATGACAGGACTTCTAGTTTTAACTGTATGTACAGAATTTAATAGCTTTACTTGGGCCATAGCGCGCACATTAACGGACATATAAACGTGTTATTTGTGCGCATTTCATGACAGGACTTCTAGTTTTAACTGTACACTGCATCACCATGCCTCCACGTGGGCAATGGGGGTGAAGTGTCTTGCCCAAAGACACAACATGGTTGCAGCAGGTGGGATTCGAACCGAGGACCTCTCGGCTTGCAGCCTGCACCTCTATCAAATGAGCCATAAATATGACCTGTAGACTGTGTTAAAGGTTTTTGGGCTTTGGGTTCGGGCAGCCATCATGGTTGAATGATCGCAACCAAAAGGGGACATTCTCATCTGGGCATCATTTGGAGTGATCCTACAAAGTTCCTATGAAATCCCTTCATAAATATGACCTGTAGACTGTGCTCAAGGTTTTTGGGCTTTGGGCCCCTATTTATTTATTTATTTATTGGTGTTTAAGGTCACATACTTATGCACAATGGCTAATCGTGACCGTGACAGTTTTACGGGTGGAGGAAGCCGGAGTACCCGGAGAGAACCACCGAGCAACAACGAGCAGCTGTCAGCTCTCCAACATCGTAACTCTGAAGTCTACACCGCAGCACAGGCAGGGTTAGATTGGTTGAAGACATGCGCACCATCGACGTGCAGTACGCCTCAGTACACAGAGTCATCGTGCCCCCATGTAGGCAAGTGGGGTGAAGTGCCTTGCCCAAGGACACAACGCGGTTGCCGCATGTGGGATTCGAACCGAGGACCTCTCGGCTTGCAGCCTGCACCTCTACCAACTGAGCCATCACGCCCCCCCCCCCCCTTTGGGCCCCTGAAGCCGTCACAGTTGACCAATCATAACCAAAAGGGGATGTCATCATCTAGACATTATATGGAGTAAAACTAACAGGTTACAATGAAATCCTTCCATAAATACGACCTATAGACTATGCTAAAGGTTTTGGGCTCAGGCAGCCATCAAGGCTGAATGATTGCGACCAAAAGGGGACGTTCACATCTAGACATTATTTGGAGTCATCCTACCAAGTTACATTGAAATCCCTTCATAAATATGACCTGCGGTCTGTGCTGAAGGTTTTCGGGCTTCAAGCTCCTGTAGCCGTCACAGTTGCCCAATCGCATCCAAAAGGGGACGTTCTCATCTAGACATTATATGAAGTCAACCTACCAAGTTACAATGAAATCACTTCATATGACCTGTAGATTGTGCTAAATGTTTTCGGGCTTTGGGCTTGGGCAGCCATCATGGTTCAATGATCACAACCGAAAGGGGATATTCTCATCTGGACATCATCTTGAATGATCCCACGAAGTTACAATGAAATCCCTTCATAAATATGACCTGTAGACTGTGCTCAAGGTTTTTGGGCTCCTGTTGCCATCACAGTTGACCAATCACGACCAAAAAGGTTTGTCATCACCTAGGCATTATATCAAGTCAACCTACAGTTAAAACTAGAAGTCCTGTCACGAATTGTGCGCTTATCTAGGCTTAATTGCTCGCAATTCCCATATCGAATGGCATCCAAAGAACGGCAGGTTCTCCTGATTACTCATAGCAAACACAGGCAATGTTTCTGCCAATGGACCTCCGGGTTACCCGGAGGTCTATTGGCTGAAACATTGCTTTTGCACAGGCCATATGTGCAGACTTTGATAGCCTTACTATGGTCATAACGCATAAATTAGCGCGCAGATCGACGTGCTATTTGTGCACATTTCATGACAGGACTTCTAGTTTTAACTGTAACAAGTTATAATGAAACTCCTAAATACGACCTATAGCCTATGCTAAAGGTTTTTGGGCTCGGGCAGCTATAAAGGCTGAATGATCGCGACCAAAGGGGACGTTCTCGTCTAGACATTATTTAGAGTCATAATACCAAGCTACCATGAAATCCCTTCATAAATATGACCTGCAGACTGTGCTAAAGATTTTCGGGCTTCATGCCCCTGTTGCCGTCACAGTAGTCCAATCGTGTCTAAAAGGGGACATTCTCATCTAGACATTATATGAAGTCAACCTGCCAAGTTACAATGAAATCCCTTCATAAATATGACCTGTAGACTGTGCTAAAGGTTTTCAGGCTTTGGGCTTGGGCAGCCATCATGGTTGAATGATCGCAACCAAAAGGGGAATTCTCATCTGGGCATCATCTGGAGTGATCCTACAAAGTTACAATGAAATCCCTTCATAAATATGACCTGTAGACTGTGCTCAAGGTTTTCGGGCTTTGGGCACCTGTAGCCGTCACAGTTCATCAATCACGACCAAAAGGGGATGTCATCATCTAGGCATTATATGGAGTCAACCTAACAAGTTACAATGAAATCCTTACATAAATATGACCTATGGACCATGCTAAAGGTTTTTGGGCTTGGGCAGCCATCAAGGCTGAATGATTGAGACCAAAAGGAGATGTTCTTATCTCGACATTATTTGGAGTCATCCTACCAAGTTACAATGAAATCCTTTCATAAATATGACCTGTAGACTGTGCTAAAGGTTTTCGGGCTTCGGGCCCCTATAGACTTCACAGTTGCCCAATCACATCCAAAAGAGGACGTTCTCAGGGCCCCTATAGACTTCACAGTTGCCCAATCACATCCAAAAGAGGACGTTCTCATCTAGACATTATATGAAGTCAACCTACCAAGTTACAATGAAATTCCTCCATAAACATGGCCTGTAGACTGTGCTAAAGGTTTTCGGGTTTTGGGCTCAAGCAGTCATCTCGGTTGACAGATCATGACCAAAAGGGGACGTTCTCATCTAGGCATTATGCATTGGCATCCTACCAAGGTACAATAAAATCCCTTCAAAAATACGATCTGTAGACTGTGCTAATGGTTTTCGGATTTTGGGCTCGGGCGACCAAAAGGAGACGTTCTCATCTAGACATGACCCCAAACCTGCATATGAAATTTCGTGACGATCAGACAAGAACTGTGGGGTGTTGTCTGTGCTAAAGGAAAATGTGAACAGACTCACAGACTTTGTCAAGTTAAGCTAAAAACTAATTTCTGGATTTTGGTCCAAAATTTTCGAAGTCCCATCCAGACCCCAAATTTTCAGTGTAAAAAAAAAAATTTTTTTTTGTCTTAAAATTTACCAAAATGCATAAAAACAAAAAACTCATTTACGGATTTTTTGGAAAAATACTATTTTTTCAACTGCTGAATTTGCATATTACGCGAGCGGATGCGGCTGATTCATTGGGTAAAAGGTTAAGTATCTTGCCCAAGGACATAATGGTGTTACACCTGGTGGGGATCGAACTGTGGACCAATGACGTAACCATCGACCCACCGTGCCCCAAACACATCATTGATCCACCGTGCCCCAAGCACATCAGTGATTCACCATGCCCCAAACAGATCAGTGATCCACCGTGTCCCAAACACATCACTGATCCACCGTGCCCCAAACACATCACTGATCCACCATGCCCCAAATACATGAGATAGGATAATAAGATAAGAGCATTGCAGAAACTCATTCACCCTCCAACCCTGGCTCTGCAGCTTTGGAACGTGACTGAATGATTACCAAGAACGAAGAGTCATCATGAACAAAATGTTCACAGAGACGACTTGACTTGGAGATGTTGTGATGAGAAACAACAAGCTAAAGGCACAGCTTCAGGTACAGTTAAACCTAGAAGTCCTGTCATGAAGTGTGCACTTATCTAGGCTTAATTGCATGTACAGTTAAAACTAGAAGTCCTGTCACGAATAGTGCGCTTATCTAGGCTTAATTGCGCGTCGGAATTTCATGACAGGACTTCTAGTTTTAACTGTATATCTTTTGTTAGTTAATCAACAAAATACACTTTGGGGTCGAGAATTGGTAAAATACTACAGTCAAAACTACAGTTAAAACTAGAAGTCCTGTCACGAACTGCGTGCTTATCTAGGTATAATTGCGCGTAGGAATTGCGTGCAATTGCCATATCGAATGGCATCCCTAGCATGGCAGGTTCTCCTGATTACTCATAGCAAACACACGCAATGTTTCTGCCAATGGACCTCCGGCTTACCCGGAGGTCCATTGGTTGAAACATTGCTTATGCACAGGCCATATGTACAGAATTTGGTAGCCTTACTATGGTCATAACGCGTAGATTAACGCACAAATCGACGTGCAATTTGTGCGCATTTCATGACAGGACTTCTAGTTTTAACTGCAGAAGTCCTGTCCCGAATTGTGCGCTTATCTAGGCTTAATTGCACATAGGAATTGCGCGCAATTGCCATATCGAATGGCAGCCAAAGCACAGCATGTTCTCCTGATTACTCATAGCAAACACAGGCAGTGTTTCTGCCAATGGACCTCCGGGTTACCCGGAGGTCCATTGGCTGAAACATTGCTTGAGCACCGGCCATATGTACAGAATTTGATAGCCTTACTATGGTCCTAACGCGCAGATCGACGTGCTATTTGTGCGCATTTCATGACAGGACTTCTAGTTTTAACTGTAGTTCAGCGATCTGAACGTACATGTAGTGGCTACCCCTCTACGTTAAGATTCTTCCCATTCAAATCTGTGGAAATTCCCCATCAAGTTTTTATGAGAACTCAAAACTTGAAAATAGGAATATATACAGTGTATCAAGCTTTCACCCTTATTACCAGCTGCATTCGATAGTACACATATTTCCTTACATTTTGGGCAGAGTTTATTGATCAAAACTATGTTTTATCCTTAAATTATCGATATTCAAACACTCACGAAGCGTCAACGAATATTTAGATATCGTCCATGTTTTTGTCTAAATATTAAATAGTAAAAACAATAACAGTAATGGCGCTGAAACGAATAGATGTTTCCACCGATGCGGAATCGGAATCTCGATCGCATTCGCACAGAAGAGGTTATCAAACTCCATCGCATTCGTGCAGAGGAGGTTATCAATCTCCTCTGCGCGAGTGTGATCGAGTTTCCAATTCTGCATCGATGAAAAGGTCTATTCATTTTGGCGCCATTATCGGGTTATTGTTTTTGCTGTTTTATATTTAGATAAAAATACGGACAATATCGAAAGATTCGTTGATGCTTCCAGGGCTTGACAATTGGGGAAACCTATAGGATGGGTTGCCTATAGGTTACGCAAAAAGATTTTTGGGAGACCTCTTTATAGGTTAACCAAAAAATGGTTTCATAATTGGAGATCTGATTGGAAGATAATGACATAAGACATGTAACAATGATAAAAGATAAATTATTATAAATCTTAATGACTTTTATTTCTCAACAAAATTCATATCCCTAAATCTGCCAATTATAATGGTTAAGCAAGAGGTTAAGCCTTTACCTAACAAAATGGCAAAAAAACCCAGAAAATTAGTCTAAGTGTGGCTTACACAACCTCACACATCATGACAATTTCTCAATAAATCCATACCAATATGGATATCATTGGAACCAGATGAATCAGCTGGTTCCAATGATATCCATATTTGTATGCTTCTATTGAAAATTTGAGACAAAGGTTTTAATCATGAAGTTCAGGATATTTGGGGGAAAGCTATGTGAGGTAAAGGGTTAACCCCCCCCCCCCCCCTCCAAAATTGGGACAAAAAATCAAAAGGTTAATGAACATGTGATGGGGCAACCTTCAAATGGGTCCATCGAAATTCTGAATTGTCAAGCCCTGCGCTTCAAAAGTACTCAAATATCGATAATTAAAGGATAAAACATAGTTTGGATCATTAAACTCTGCCCAAGTGTAAGGAAATACGCATACAGTTAAAACTAGAAGTCCTGTCATGAAATGCGCACAAATAGCACTTCGATCTGCGCGTTACTCTATGCATTACAGTACGTGCCAAGTGTATTACGTCTCAAACACCCAACGCGGTGGTCATTTTTTAAAAAATCACCGGCAGACACCGTGTCACACGGTGTAATTATGAATGAATAAATCACAGTGTCCATACGGTGTTCAAGATGAAAAAAAATAATGACTTTTTTTTACACTGGAAGTCTTGATTACCAATAAAACAATGTGCTCCTGTAACTCTTTTGAAGTGCCGCTGGAGATAAAACAAACTTGAAAATTAAAACTTAAAATTAAAAGACACGTGGATATTGTTTCCGACACCCTTCCCTCCACCGACAGTCGCCATTGTCACCATTTGCAAATGCCAAGGGAAGCGCAAGTAAACTAGATTTCTGATCATATTGTAGGTTTCAGAAATCGGCTTTTGGGCGCCTTTGTGGGCCGGTCGAGTCTCGTCAGCATTTAAAAAAACTTTAAAAGATTTTAAAAAGCGATATTATTCAACCTCCAATGTGTGATCAGAATAAAAATACTCAGACTGAAGCAGTATAGGTAGCAGTTCACATGCGATTGAAATCGGAAATAAAAATAAAAAATATCGTGACTGACACAATTTTGGCATTTGACGCTGCATGGATCCGAAAAGTTCCAATTTATCGAACGTTCGGTGACATTAAAGTTAACTTTACAGACGAAATGAAACACAAGAACAAGGGTTAAATCCATAACCGTAACTCCAAAGAAAAACACCGAGTAGGCTACTTGTACTTAAAGGAACAGAATTTACCCCCCCACCCCCAACCCCCCTTTTCAAATCGACAAAAGAAGAGCAGCGTATTTCAAGGGTCTATCAATGAATGTCATGAAGGATTCAGAGGATTCGTTTGAAATCATACATAGGCTTAATTTTTTTTTTCAATTCAGAAAATGATTGCCCGATCCCTAGGCAGATTCAATTATTTTTTAAAAATGATTTCCGGAAAAACATGTCTGTAGACTCTTAAATGGAACGAGCTCGGTCCAACGAGAGCTCACGACCTGGGCTAATTAAGTTGATGCAAAAAAAAGGGTTTTTTTCAGTTGAACTTGTTTGGGCTTATTACAGATCAATCTGTTTGACCTACATTGAATGCAGCCAAGAGTTAACTAATAATTAAATGATGAAAACTACTTTCATTTTCAAATGGGCAAAAAAATTGTATCTGAATTGACACCCCTCCCTCCCCGTTTGGGTGTCGATAGAAATATTACTGTTAATTGGTAAAATTATTATAAAAAATAAACAAATAAAAAGGCAACCATGTCCATCAGTGATATCCAAATTACTTCAAACAGAAGTTATTTACCCCAACATCAGAAATCGGTCAAAAGCCAATTTACGGTTGGAGGTTCTCTCACCACAAAGTTGGCTGTTTGGGGTGAACCGATATTCTGACCGGACAGGCATTTCCGAGTTAAATGGTTAAAGAAATGCGCATTCGAATGAAAAAAAAATGTGATCGCATGTTTTGCCTATTTATTCATCAATATCATATGAAAGAACACACCCCAAAGTGTGTTTTTTTAAATACGAGGGCATTATTTTTTCACAACTTCCAAACAACATGTGTTTGAGAAGTCAGCCATTTATTGTCTGAATGCTTTTCACTCGGCTCAGTTCGCCCCTCCGGGTTAAATTAAAGTAATGTAACTTTGTATTTTGGTCAGAGGCTTTGAAACGAATTCTTGAGGCGTTCAAACTGAAGTATGTCTCCAGTGTGCTGTAAGCTTTTTCACAGAACTGAGCACTCTAGTGAGTGGAAACTTCACTACATGAGTGTTTTTGTCGTAATCAACCAATACTTACCCCCTGTCTAATTCCAGGCCACCCAGTGTGTTACTATTGGCAAATTGTGAATAAACAGCCCTGCTTTGAAAACACAGATAGATGAAATTTAGA
The DNA here is from genome assembly GCA_031216915.1 of Pictodentalium vernedei. Classification (NCBI taxonomy): domain Eukaryota; kingdom Metazoa; phylum Mollusca; class Scaphopoda; order Dentaliida; family Dentaliidae; genus Pictodentalium; species Pictodentalium vernedei. The sequence goes on from CM062295.1 coordinate 779,137,271, forward strand.
ATCAGGCTTTTTTCTTCAACTCGAGAAATAGTTCATTGAATTCAGACAACTGATAATATTGACACTTGATTCCCAATTAATCGACTACAGTTAAAACTATAAGTCCTGTCATGAAATGCGCACAAATAGCACGTTGATCTGCGCGTTAATATACGCGTTATGGCCATAGTAAAGCTATCAAATTCTGTTCATATGGCCTGTGCACAAGCAATGTTTCAGCCAATGGACCTCCGGGTAACCCGGAGGTCCATTGGCAGAAACATTGCATGTGTTTGCTATGAGTAACCAGGTGAATTTGCCGTGCTTTGGATGCCATTCGATATGGCCAATTGCGCGCAATTCAACACGCAATTAAGCCTAGATAAGCACACTATTTGTGACAGGACTTCTAGTTTTAACTGTATGTACAGAGAAGTCACACTCAACATCCTTATAGAGTTAGCACATATAACTATAATAAATAATTCTAGTAGTTTGTTCAGCAATTAAAACCAGTGGCAATAATCTTTTTTAATTAGACAGTCACCACATAGGATTAATGATCAGAAGTTCAATCAAACAGCTACCGATTAATGTATAAACCTTATGTTATTCTTAATAGCCTATTGATATGGACGGTTTAGTTCGAATTTTGCTTCAAAACAGAACGACTTGACAATGAGACTCTGGCAGCCAAAAACGTTTGAGATGAAGAGAGAAAGATGAACTTATACCAGAACCGTGAAAACCCGTTTAATCAGAACCATGGAATACATATAGCTTGTTTATGATGGGTGGGGTGGGTGTCATTTTTCCCCCAAGAACCATAGGCATATGAGGCGGGACGACTACAGCCCTCCGTTGCCAGAGAATTGATATGCGGGGGGGGGGGGGGGGGGGGGGGGGGGCATTGCACAGTGATGACCAATGTAGAATATTGGAGGATAGGAATAAACCCATTACGTCCAGCCATTACAAGGTGATTCACAATGGGACCACCTCTTATAAAAGAATTTGCTCATACACTTATTTGTTATCAAGAGGTGTCCAACAACTGGCGGCTCATAGATAGCCTATCATATGGCCCTGCTATCTGAAAATTCGCTTGATGGGCCCAACCCAACAAGCATTTGTCAAATCCCTTTTGGGTGGAGGGGGGGGGGGGGGAGGGGGGGTGGGGAGGGGGGACTTGTGTCGAAATCGGAAAGTGGTTGGAAAAGTTACCATGGCGATGTTGAGAATGGAGGGTGGGGCTGATGAACAAATTAATGGGGCAACGATAGGGTGAGGGTAAGGTTTCTGCAATGAATATCATTTCTGTTCCCCCCCACCAGCAGCAGCACTCGATTGTGGGAAAACATAGCTAGATGCCCTTAGCACAAGGTACAGTCTCAGATCTTAGTCTGGGGTGAATTTATTTATGACCTGCAGTGTAGACCCGAATGACTCTCCCGAAAAAAGGAAGATATTGGGATGGGGGGGGGGGGGGGGGGGGAGTTTGGTCTAGGCACAAAGTTTAAATTGGACGACCGACAAGATTTTCCTTGCCCCTCCCCCCTCCACTGATTTGCAATGCATCTCGGCCAAAACAGAACAGACTCTGCAATGCATCTTTAACATTGTTAGTGATAATGTGCGGCATAACCATTAAATGAATGAGGGAGGGGGTGCTCAAGGGGGCAGCTCTCAAGAAATTAAGTTCTGGCATGACCTCGAAGGCTCGGCCCGTGTTATTTCCACCGGGTGGTGGGGTGTGAAATGGGACGTTTCTAGAAAACTTTTTACCCGAGTTTGTCAAATGTCGACGTGTCTCCGATATTACGGCTCCGTCCCCCTAGATCATTTTCCTGAGCCACCTTAAATAGGGTCTATTGATTTTTACTTGACATTTTATGTTTAGACAAAGATTATTATTATTATTTAGGATCTACAGTTAAAACTAGAAGTCTGTCATGAAATGCGCACAAATAGCACGTTGATATGCGCGTTAATGTCGCGCGTTATGGGCCCAAGTAAAGCTATCATATTCTGTACATATGGCCTATGCACAGGCAATGTTTCAGCCAATGGACCTCCGGGTAACTCGGAGGTCTCATTGGTCAGAAACATTGCATGTGTTTGCTATGAGTAACCAGGAGAATCTGCCGTGCTTTGGATGCCATTCGATATGGCATTGCGCACAATTCCAATGCGCAATTAAGCCTAGATAAGCGCACTATTTTTGACAGGACTTCTAGTTTTAACTGTAGACATGGAAGTGTTCATTCACACAAAGGGTCTACCATAAAATGGCGAAAAGAAAGGACAGTGGGGCAAATAAGGACACTCGCAGTTCGCCGAGGGAACGGCACCGTGGGTACCTACTCGTTCTCAACTCGCCTGTCTTTTGTTTCTGTTTCTGCTTGGCTAGACGGCCACAGATTGTTGGAATTTAAACAGAAAAAAATCTCTGCTGTGCACTTTTCCCCTCTGCACCGCCTGAATCACATTTCAAATCTGCAGTTGAGATACGAGTCGACCCCAGAGTCCAGGTTGATTTAATAAATTTTCGGTGGGTAAACTTACCAACTGCATAAATAATATTTAGGTAGGCTAGTCTGGGTTAGACAAACAGAATGCGTACACAGTTTTCGAAACAGGAAAGAAAACATCGACTCTGGGTTAGCGCTTTGTTTTGAAGCATTTTCAATTTATTTCTTTTTTCTTCATGTGACAAAATATCGAGAGAAATAGCCACGTGTGAATTATTTGGTGAATTGAGAGTTGACAGAAGCATATACTCAAAGAGTCACGGTTGAACACCGGGTCACAACAATACCAATAAATCCTTTGTTTTCTCAAATCTTATTAACTGCTGTTTTCACGGAACAAAGATTTGATCTTCATAATCCTTTTCATGCCACGCCACGGTGTCCAAAAATCAACACGGTGTGACACCGGCTGAAAAATGTGATTTTCGCTCGTCACGGGGGCGGGGTGATTGAGACGTAATACACTTGGAACGTACTGTATGTCCATAGCAAGGCTATCAAATTCTGTACATATGGCCTGTGTACAAGCAATGTTTCAGCCAATGGACCTACGGAGAAACCCGGAGGTCCATTGGCAGAAACATTGTCTGTGTTTACTATGAATAACCAGCGAGAACCTGCCGTGCTTTGGATGCCATTCGATATGGCAATTGCAGGCAATTCCTACGCGTAATTAAGCCTAGATAAGCACAAGTTCATGACAGGACTTCTAGTTTTAACTGTACTATCGAATGTAGATGGTAATAAGGGCGAAAGTGTGATATATATTCCCTATTTTCGAGTTTTGAGTTCCATAAAAGCTTGATGGGGAATTTTACCACAGATTTGAATGTGAAGAATCTGAATGTACAGGGAGTAGCCACTACATTCAGTTTTCAGATCTAGGTAAATACAGGTCATTCCATATCATTTCTATGTCATTCCAGTGTTTAGTACTAGGAGGCTGTATTTACACCGAGTTTGCTTGTCTAATATAATTGTATTATTAAGGGCCTATATAAGTAATGAAATTTTGTTTATTTTGAAAATTCTCACCTCTGATATTCCTTCACTTCAAATTAAATATACACAAAATGTACATCAAAGTGAAGGTTAGGAGGTATAGAACACGAAACACATGTGTAATCAACTCATAGAGTCGACTGTAGGCACCACTGGTTCCTGGAAGTCTGCTGCCGTATTCGCACCTGAACTGATAATTTAATAATATTTCAAGAAAACAACTTATGGCCAAATATGCTTTTATATATCCAAGAACAAAGTTAGGGGATAAAAATTCTTCAAACACGGCGACAGAGCTGCATTGAGGGAAAATTCCAAAGCCTTTGCTTTTGTTTACGTATGAGTATACTTTCGATTTCCGTAGACGTCATCGGAAGAACAAGCATGTAAAAACAACGCCGTCTAAAATCAAATAATGAAAAAGATCGCCCTTCATACAGTATACTGTTATTAGATAGAGATTGCACAGTTGCCATATTCAATGCAAGGTATCATGATACCTATTGAAATTTCTTAGAATTACGATTTTGTTTTTCGATGGAAATTCGTGGGTAACAAATGATTTGCGCGTGTCTGTCGAGCATGGAAACCATCTTCAATAAAAAAATGCATACAGTGTTGTCCTTTTTCAAAATGCAGTCCTATCGCTGGTATTCGAAAGTGTTTTGAATGCCTAGCTTTGTTCTTGGATATATGAAGCGCATTTGGCCACAAGTTGTTCTGATGAAATATTATTTTATTATCAGTTCTGGTGCGAATGCGATATATCAGACTATCCAGGAACCAGTTGGTGCTACAGTCGACTCCATGAGTCGATTACATATGTGTTTCGTGTTCTATACATTCCCACCTTCATTTTGATGTATACTTTGTGTATATTTAATCTGAATTTAAGGAATATGAGAGGTGAGAATTTCAAAATAAACAAAATTCCATTACTTATATAGGCCCTTAAATTGTTTGTAATGAGCCCCTGTGGTTCATGGATGCCTAAAACAGAGAAATGTGAAAGTGACTTTAATTAGAAAGTTGGTGCAAGCTGTCAGGTGGTAAGGTTACTTGTCTCATTTGGTCAATGGGAGGACTTGTCCCCAATGTCTGTGAACGTTTTGACCTTGGCTTTGCCACTGTAAAATAGTTAAAAATATCCAACAGACATTGCTGTGATTGGATCTGAAACCATTGAACATTTTACAACTTTCCAATTAACCAAAAATGAAAACGTTATTCCCGTCGCAGAGCTGGAGCATATGGGGCAACCATACACATACAGGTTGGGACATTGTGAATCAGTGACAATTTTTTGTGGTAATTACATAAAACAGGCATGCTGTCTGGAATTAAAAAAAAAAAGACATAACAAAAAAGGGTGAAATGTGAATCTGATGCAGAAACAAGTCTTCTGTAACATCAAACTCCCACAAACAAATCATTGAATTGGGAGACATCTGTTTTTAAAGAGTTTATCAGTTATCACCAAATAATGAAAGATGTCATTTGGACTTACATTCAATGAACGGAGAAAGAGTGACAATGCGCATGATCGGGATTTGCAGCGCGAAATTTCAATCAGTTGGAATTCCCAATGAGCTAAATATAAAAATATGACCGGGGGCCCCAGATGACTGTGGGGTCCTCCTAAACATCGATGGCCACTGCTTTCGTGTATCAATATACATGTGCATGTATGTACAGTTCTCTCAATGTTTGCAGGAGGTGTAAAGCATTATCGTATTATCAAAAGACAACTCAAATTGGTAGCCATCATTGGTGA